>JARHVA010002508.1:1460000-1787500 GCA_037957365.1 Torreya grandis
TATTTCTTCCATTTTTCCATGGCAACACAACTGAGTTGGTATGGTGGTAAGACTTCTTAAGGTTATAGTCTCGTTTCGTTCATGATCTCAGATTTTAGTGCTTGAGCTGGTTGTGAATGCTATGTGGTTGTTAATCGCACTTAAGGTTTTGCCTCAATGTCCTAAACCTAAGTTGCTCTTGATGTAAACACCAAAACTTTTCTCCTTAGAAAACGTATAGCTACTTCTTTTCGATTGCAATTTCTATTACAACTAGCCTAAAATAGACAAAAACTAACTACTTCGTGACTCTTGTTAATACTATGAATTGTATAACGAAATCAACAAAAACAAAACCAAGTATATGCCCTCTATTAAGAAACAATAATCTCAAAGACTAGAAACATAAATACTTTGAACCTCGACATTTCATTCCCTCAAAACCAAGAGTAATTTATTTATTTTTATTGTTAAAATAGTAGTAGTAGGTGTGACTACCTAATCTTTGTTGCCAATTTTATGGAGCAGCAAGAAGTAGACTATAGTGTCTCTCTCATCTACAGAGGCTGAATATATTGGTTCTTCAAAGGTATATCAATAAGCTATGTGGCTAATAATATTTTTCGAGGAAGTGCATCTACCTCAAGATCATCCAGCTACTATATTTTATGTCATTCAAAGCACTATCAAGTTGGCAAAAAAAACTTGTATTTCATGCTAGATCAAAACATAATGAGGTGCACTATCACTTTGTTCATGACTTGATAGATGGAAAAGTGGTGGAGCTAATGTTTTGTGGAACAAAAAATCAAATCGCACACATATTCACTAAAGCATTATCTACAATTAAATTTGTCAAATTTCACGACATGTTACATCTTGTGGATGTTCATATTCAGGTATCTATGAAAACTTAGGAAAAATATTGTGTTTTGTAAATGGGTACCTAATCAAAGCAAGTTACCAAGACTTTTTTAGATTGTTCTGTCTGGAACTGTCCGCTTCCTCTGACTCTCCCATCTTCTAGAGTCTTCTCTCTTCTAGATCTTTCCTCTCTAGAATTTTCGAAGCCTCTTCTACCCCTCTCTCAACTCAATCCAGCAGTTGTAAATTCTGTATTATTGTGTTAATAAATATTATTTTCTTTTTTCAATCAATCCACACTTTTTTTTATACATGTTAATTGTGAAATTAATGCACCTAAAATATAAATAAGATTTTAGTTCTTATACACTTATTTTATCAATCCATTAATTTTTTTTTTTTTCATTGTAAATGCCAAATCTATAATGAGATTTGAACCTATATTACTCTACCAAGAATGCATCCGCTTTAATCTATTCTGTCTACCATATTATGCTGGCATATAAATAAAATTTATGTCATATATTACAGACCAATGAATTTCCATCAAAAATATTCTTCTTCTTGGAGGTTGCACCTCCCGAGGGAGGCGAAACAGCGGTGGTACTCAGCCACAGGGTAACTGCTCGCATGAAATACAAGTTCTCTGGTCTCTTAGAAGATCTTAACACCAAAGGATTACTTGCTTAGAGTTTACTTCCAAAACAAGACAACCTGGGCGGTTTCCTTGGAAAAGGCTGGGAATCTACTTTTCAGACAAAAGATCCACATGTAGCTCGCAAAAGGTGAATTAAATTAGGCTCACAATTACACGGCTCCTTGTGGAAATTAATTCAATGGATGTCTTTTTTGGGGTTTGTTGTAGAGTTGAAGATGAAGATGGGAAATTGCAGTGGATGGAAGACGGGAGTGCAAGAGTCGTAAGAGGGCCATTTCCTGGAACGAAAATATTTGAAGGGTATCGTGATAGGAAGGTGCGGTTTAACTATATTCCTGCTGCTGCCGGTGTCATGGAACTTGTATATGGAGATGGGTCTCCCATTCCGAGTAGTGTGATGGAGGAGAGCGGGAAAGTAATGAACGAGGAATGCGTAGATGTGAAGTGGGAAGAAGGGGATGTGCTGTTGATAGATAACTTATCAGTAATGCATGCGCGAAGGCCGTCGAAGCCTCTTCGACGTGTTCTGGTAGCGTTATGTAAGTGAAGAAGATTTTGGGAGGTTATAAAATTATAATAAAAATATATTTTAAATAATAATTTGTAAGAGAAAATGAAATAAAACATATAATATAAAATATAAGAGTTAAGTTATTAAGATTCTTTTTATTATTTCATGATTTTTTAAATAGAAGAATGGTTCTATTTCCACCTCTAAAATTAAGATTGAAAAAAGGAGTCAGAAATTAGAACTATAAAAAAGTTGTATTGACAACTCATGAATATCCCATTTCAATATTTGGTTATCTTTTTTATTGATATAATACCCATCTTTGATCCTTGTAATGAGTAATATCTTGTAGAGAGCCTTGATTTCCTCTCAAGAGGGAGTAAACTTTGTGATAGATCTCATAGTGCGTTAGACAATTAAATACAAAATGTTTCTATGATTTTATTTCATTATCGTAATGTTTACATATCTACTGATGTTTTAAAACAATGTACTCTAACTCCATACGAATCTAATGTAGGCATACTCACAATTTACACAAAGGAAATCTCAAACCAAAAGAGAGTTTGGTTTACTTGGGAATAATAATACATCCATGTTTTTTTTGAAGATAGTGCTCCAAGTACTGATACATATTTGTTGACAATGATTTATGATGGTTTTTCCATGTTGATTATACATAGATCTCAACGTCCATTCCTCTATGAATATGTCTTTTTAACATGTAGGGAACATGTATGTAAAACACATTAGGAAAAAAAAGATGAATACTAATACTAATTCCTTTAGAAAAGACTACATTGAGCATACCAATTGTTCTTCATTCCTTGTTTACATAACCTCATATAATGTTAAAGAGCCTTGGATGGATATATATTATACACAATTATTGTATCTTCCATACATATTAATTTATGAAACAATATCATTGTGCAATTCATGATAAGAGTTCCTAGTGAAGGGATGGATTTTATAGTGTAGCCATAATCACACAATAGAAAACAACACGCATTTTATATTTACTTAATGAAATAAAACCTTAATCACATCTACATTCAAAATAACTCTCTTCACCTACTCTATCTCACTATCTATAACTTTGAGTCTTTATGGGATTAATATTCACTCTTTATTGCAGACTCTATAACTTTCCCTCTGAGGGCTTTCTCTTTAATCTCCCAATGTCGAACTCCTCTGCTTTGTCAACTCATTCCAATGTGATTCGTTTGTCAGTCTCTTGATGTTTCTTCTCTACATTCCCAACCCATGATTTTAGAGGGAAAATCCCCTTTTATGATTAGCCTTTCTCTTCTTATTTCCTTCATGAAAGTTCTCTATATTGAAGGCATGACATCCTTTTTCTTTATTTTTCTTTGTTATTGACATTTTACATTTTCTATAACTTTCCCTTATAAATTCTTGTAATTATCAGAGGATATTATTAGAACATACAAATGGGTGAGATAAATCCCTTCATTAGTATTAATTTAGATTTCTCTTCTATATCTTTCCAGTGAGATGTTAGACGTCATTGGTTATTTCTTATAAAAAAATATGACTATCCAAAGATATATGTGTCATTCTACTATCATTGTGGGGTCAAAGTATAATACTATGTCCTACTAGATTTCCAAAAAAATTAATAAAAAATAAAAATCCCCAAAAAATACTTATTGACTTTTTTAAGAAATTGGCAAAATGTTTACGAATTACATATATGTATATTGTTTAATTAATTTTCAATGACCAAAACTCAAGATATTTTGAAGAGAATATGAAAATGTATGTGGCACGTTTAAACCAAAAACTAGGACACGCCATATTTTAAATAATGGTCATAGATTTCCTATGATCATGCCATGTGACATGATCCCATAATATCTATTTAATAGTCCCAAAAACCTTTTTCATGACTTCCTAGGGCTCCATAGAACCAAAAATTTATTAAATCAGCTTTGATTACTCACATGTCTACCCCTTTCCACTATAGTCTTTCTTCAAAACATTAAACTCATGGCTCAACTAAATAAAATTAAATATTGTAATTATCCTTATATTATTTTGACCACTTTATAACTCATGACCCCCAATAATTCTTACATTCACCAAATATCAAACTTGTAGAGTCACACAATCACCTTTACACCCCATGGTAAGTAATCATATTCATGGATCCCATGAACAAGAAGTGAAATGTTAAGGACATAATTTGCTATAAAAACTTATCCAATGAACTCTATTGACCTTTTATGAGAAAATTTTGGTCGTGGATGATTTGAAAACATGAATAAATTATATCCCTGACACTACATGTCAACCCATCACTTAGACTATGTCATGATCATTTATATTTGAATACTTCTAATTTTATGGTCAGAAATAATGAATATGTATGATATATGTTTATGAGGCTCTCCATGGAACATATAGTGGTTGCCATGGAAAAATTATTGATATTAAAGTGGTCGTCGAGGCATTGAAACTTAGGTTGTGAGCATGAAATATGTGAACACAATTATAAGCAAATTAGTGTTGTGACATGAGAATGTGACCATGTGATCCCATGACGTCTATGAATTGATAAATTATTCTTAATATTATTTATTGAAAAGTATACAAACTGCCTGTTTTTAAAGATGTAAGATTATTGGTATATTTTGGATAATATTGAATCATACATCTAAGTTAATTAAAATATGATATCCTACATATGCATGGATGGAATAAGTGGTAAATCCAATTTTTAAGTCATTAGGTTGACAACCATGGAATTCATTTCCACTGCACCAAATATTTCATCTCTTTGCCACACTTTTTATTCCATTTCCACCTTTTGCCTAACTTTAAATCCTTCCTCCTTTGCTCTTCTATACTCACCCTTTTCTCTTTTGTGGAATAGGACCCACCAAAGTTTTTCCACATCGCCAAAGGCTTATCTTATTTTGACCCATTAGTTTTTCATAATATGTCTACCTCTATTAAATGTTTCTTTTTCCCTTCTTCTATTCACCAATGGGATAAAACCCAAATTTGTCTAACTACCTCCACCAAGATACTCATTCTTGTACCTAGCTTTATCTTGTGGGTTGATACCCAGTTCTGTCATCATTTTTAATCTAACAAAATCCTTCTTGTATCTTCTTATCGGTATTTAAATTTATATTGGATTCTTTTTTCCCCTTCACTTTTCTCTATCTATGTATTTTTTCCTCATGGATACCATCTTATCCTCTAATTTTATTCTTTCTAGCAACATATTACTTGTGCCTTCTAAATTTATAAAAAAATATTAAAAGATAAATATTGTTCTTTGTTTCTTTGCATTCGTTACATGAATTTTGAATTAGTTGATCCTCCTCAGTCTCTTGATTAAGTGTATAATTTTACACTTCTATACTCACCTCTTCACTTTGGAAGGCCTCTTTAAGTGCCTCATTTCTCTCCATATCTATACTTGCACATTAACTACAATCATAAATTAGAATATAAACATTAAACCTTTTGGTCCCCAAATGTGCATCCTCCATCTTCACATTATAAACTTTATTTCCACTAAGTTTGAGATTCTAAAATTCTTCATCATTCTTCTTACTCCTATGAATAGTGATCTATTGTTCTTGTGATATATTATCTTTCTTTCTTCTTTAATTTCTTATTTCACCTCCTTTGCATTAATAGTAAGATGATTGAATTCCTCTTTATTTTATTCCTTGTCTTTAGGTCACATGTTTGAAAACTTTCACTTCTCCAATCTATCCCCATTTTTTTTTTGTGATTCTTCTCTCCCATATGTAACTAATCATCATAATGTATTATGTTCACTTGTTCTCACTACCTCTTATACATATGGGCATGCTAGAGTGAATTGTACTTTATCATATTTTTTGTTATCTCTTTTGATTTTGGAGCTACACATAAATCAACCATATTAAAGGTGTTAATAATTCCCAAACACAATCCTTCCATCTCCTTTTCATTCCTACAAGACATGTTGTCCAACTCTTACATGCTTCTCACATTTTCCTCATATATAACACTCACAAGATGGGTTCTCAAAGGACCATTATCATCAACCTTCATGACTATTCTCACATCAGTATTCACCAAACTTCATCCTTAGTCACATTTATGGTCTTCAACCATACAAATCTCATGTGCATTCACTTGCACTTCCTCTGTTTTCATTATTTTATTAATTGAAATTTCAGATTCCTATTTATTATCTTCAAGATGTCTTCTCTACAAAAAATAAATATAAATTACATTACATCTATATTTTTATTATGACTCATCTTCTTTCGACTTATGAGATTCCACAATTTATTTCCAATTATCAAATGATGGGTATCCTTCCTCTGGTGAACAAACTATCAATGTTTCATGTGATATTTCTCAAGGAACTCTTCTTTTATGGGTTTCTCACATATTTATTTCTCCATTATTTCCAAGAAAACATACTTAATCTCTTCACTTGTAGATCTCAAATTCCCATTACTTCTCAAAGTAGTCTTATTTTTTTCTCAATATCCTTTAGCTACTTACATGAAAAGTTATCTCTCTTATTACCTTTTAGGGAAATTTTATTCTTCTCTCTCTCAAGAATTGAATCTTGAATCTTCTTCAAGGATCTCTCACACACCTATAATAAATTTATTCTCTCTCACATTCAACATTTTGTTTCACCACTTAACATGCAGTTAATTTTAAGAGGCTCTACTGGAAAACCTATTGGAAATATTTGGCACATCTATGGAAATTTGAGTCATCATTGTGGTGAATCCTCTATGGATGATGGAAAATTTATAATGATTCTGAAGGAGCAATAATAAATAGTTATCTTTTTGGTGCAACCATTCGGCTACACCAAAAGATAGATGCTGAATAGAACCACATTAAATAATCTCATCAAATAGTTATGGTTATTGCTTGTGTTGGACATTTACATCAGATGGTTGTGTTGAATGGTTATGTTGGATGGTTGTGTCATTTGACTATCCTAAATAGTGTGTGGCAGTTGGTGCACATAATATGTCAAGCATTTGTTTGTGTTGAATGGTGGTTTAAGTGAAAAATGTCAAACAATGATGTCAGGCCACATTGTCGAGTGACCAGTGTGACCATTTTTCTATCTAGTTGCTCAATCACCCCCTTGTTCTATACATACTCACCCTCTACCCTCATTTTTAACATATTGAATAATATATTCCTCATCCCCCTTTACCACCACCTAATGTAATTCCGCAGCCATGGAAAGAAAATATGTTTTCAAGAACTTACTATGCTTGGGCATTTTGAAGATTGTATAATAGCCAAATCAATACAATGATTGGATTTTGAAATGTAGATTTAGTGTCCTATTGTACATGCCCCATATGAAATATACATTAGGTTACTCAAAATGTTGATGTAATCTTATGACCCTAGTGAGAAGATCTTCACTATGAACCTGGAGAACAGAATGATTTTCTTTGGTACCTTGAAAAAAGAGATTCATAATTTGACATGTCTTCCATCTCATAATGTAAACTTTATGAATTTGAAATCAATGTTGATAGATGATGATAAGAAGTATTTGGTGTAAAATTTCAACTTGTAGATTAGTTTAATTGGTATGTAATTATAAATTTCTTTTTATATTCAAAGTTCAAATTTTGATATGTGAATTCCTCTTCTTTTTTTTTCTTTTTTTTCAGATAGTCAAAAGAGGGGCCTCTATGTGGAAGATGTTGGGAACCCTTTTTTTAAAGCAATGGTTTAATTTTTCCTCATGAGAATAATATTGTAGGGAAGACCATTATATATTTAATATCGGGAACTAGTTTACATTATTTATACTCTTTCTTATTTGAGATATGGCTGGTATACTTTTATTTCCTTTAGGATAAGGCTTGAATTAAATTTTGATTGTACTAATCCTAGTTCCATTATTTCTTGTTCAAATTTTATTTTGGTAATGTACTATGAGGCCTTATATGACCTCTAAAAAAACATTTATTCCAACTGTGTCTCACCCAAAGATGAGCACAAATGATTTATCTCTGAAGGAACTGGAGGTTAGTTTATTTGTTTATTTATTGAACTAATGTTTAATATTTTTTCATTTTTTAAATTGTTACTGAGTTAAGTATTAATAAATGTTTGAACTTTGTTTTTTATAGGTAATATTTTATGCCTTAAAAAATAATTTGCCTCAAAAGGATAATGTGGAGTTGAAGGATCTATAGATTCTAAGTTTTTAGAACCATCCTTGAAATCAATTTAGATTTTGAAATGTGCAAGAGTTTCTTCATCATCGTCTCCACATGCAAGTTTACTATTTAAAATTTTCAAATGATATTTTAACTTTTAAGTGCATTATTTTAGTTATTTATTTTATTTTTGCATTTGTCTTGGTATTACTTGAGTTTGTCATCGAATGAACACCACCGCAACAAACCCCAACATTTATTATGCCTTCCAGACCCTCTATGTAAGGTATTTTAAATTACATATTTTCTTTTTCTTTTTTTCGATTATTATTTTTTATGACTGAAATTTTATGTAATGTACCTGCTCAAAATACCCCCATCATTCACAATAAAACACTTAGATTGTAAGATATGTTATCTCTAAATACAAGAACTAAACCTTTAATTATATATATATATATATATATATATATAATTTACCATTTTTTAAAAATAACTCACATTTTATAGGGCATCCTCAATCTATGTGGAAAAATATGTTACTACCTCCACCCCCAAACTCAATTGACTCGAACAAGAAGACTCTTCCATTACCAAAGGTACCAGTAGCTAGCAAAGGAACACTACAGTTATCATAATCCAAATTCCCCAATTTCTCTATCGAAGGTATATCAAGTTGGTAGGGATTAACTTATTTGAATGAAATTGATCTTGACAAAGAATCTCTGGGGATTGAAAGTGGAAATTTTTTTGGAGCTAATTTCAATCCATATGATTTTAAGTAGGGAGAAAATGTTCATGTGACTCCTTAGGAGGTACCTTTTACCTCTTCACCTCACAGTCCCACCCCAACAGAGAATGTTGTCTTGTTTGATAATGCTATTACATCTTTTATATTTAATATTTTGGTATTAAAAAGTATTACTTTGAATCTTAAGGATGAATTTATAGATGAATTTAAAAATTTATATATGTGGGAGTTTTAGGTGAAGGCATGGATAAAATAAATAAATACTCATTATCACAACCAGCCCCAGTGATAAAATTTGTTTTTATTAGTGCAACATAAACCCATAAAGATTGATGCTTTATTTTCCCAAGCTAAATCTATGTAAGTTACTATTTCTAATAATAATAATGATAATGTGTTGACTATTATGCTTAATAGGTTGGATAATTTGAATGTAAAAGCCCAAGGATATTTTAATAAATGGGTAAAAGACATCAACCTTGTTGTGATTATGAACATTGAGAAGGAAAATCTTTGGTAATGTATCTTCATTTTAATTAAATTTAATGTCATAATTATTTTTGGTCAAATCTAATTACATTTTATTTTAAATTGCAAGAAAAATATGAGAATTTGAAAAAAGAAGTTGAGGTTCTTAATGTGCATCTGAAAAATGCATGGAAAATTTTGTATTATGTCATTAAATTCAAGGAGAAGCTTATTCTGGTGAATAAACATAACAACACAATTCCAAAAATAATTAAGGAATAAATATGGGATCCTAATGCCTTATTTATGTATAAGACATATGTCGATCCAAGTCTACTTTCTATAAGAGATGTTGGAAAAGAATAAAGGAAAAATATTGGTCGTATTAATTCTATGGCTGAGGATCTTGAAAGGGCAGGGATAGTGAAAGATGACAATAGGACAGAAGATGTTTTGATTGAGAAATTAGTTGAGAAGTGAAACCTTAGAAAATGTTTTAAACTTTATGATATTTGTAAACAATGTTTTATTTAAACACTATAATATTTGTAAATACTGTTTTGTTTTAAAAAATATATTTTCAATGAGAATTTGATGTTTGGATTTGCATTGATCAATTTATTTAGTTTTAATTAGTGGATGAGCCATGTGGATTGAAATTCTTATTTTATGGATTTGGTTTTAGTATTTATCATGAATTTCAATCTAAATTTTACGATGTTCTCAAGTGACTATTATTAAATCTGAGTTTATTAAGTAACCAATTGATGTAGTTCAAATAAAATAATGATACAATATGATGTTCTATCACCATCATATTTGACTTCAAATTTATATTTCTAAGTTAAAATTTAAAACTCTTAATATGGTGCTACAATATCAAATTATAGTTATTTCAAATGACAATACAATTAAAAAATAATAAATAAAAGGGAAAGTTTCATGGTGAATAGATCAAATATTTCAAACGATAATACTATCCACAATTGTAATGAATTAACTATTTGGAACATTTTATAATATAAAAAGTTATATGAAATTATAATTTAGAATATGATAATTGTAATAAATATACAACTAATAGTCTGGTAGTTGAAACAATCCTAAATAAACCTAATCATCACCAGTGAGATTTGCATCTGTCACGTTAGTACCATATTCAATGTCATTATTTACATCCTCTTATTTGTCGATGTATTTCTGATGCCTCTTATTTTAATTAGAGAACTCCATCTTGCTAGAACTTTCTCATAAGGAAACATGTCCACAACATAATGTGAAACATGTAATCTTAGATAGGTTTATAAGTGTACATTGGTATCTCCTCTCTATTAACAATGACACAAAGATTATCATTGATATTCAACTTTAAATAGCTCTTAGGGTTCATTAAATCTGTCAAACATTACCAACTACTAAAGATAGGGCCTTTAAGCTTTTTATTTTAAGTGTACATTATATCTAGAGAATGGCATACTCATTATCTTAGCCATATGAAGTCAACAATATAAATGGATCTTTCTTGAGGATGTTTCATTAAAAAATGTATTTCCTTTAGCATTGGAAAATTTTTACATAATTGTTTAGTGTTTCCAAATTTGTTAAACGATACAATAAATCTTTTGTCTTATCAATTTATATATGATATTTATACATAAAACCTACTAATGAAGGATATTCTTCAAAAATTTGGCATGTAGGTTCATACATAGAAATCCATCTTATACTAATATATTTCAAAAGTTTTTTTTTATCATAAGTCACTCCTATTGTAAAGTTTTGGATCTCTAAATTTTTTTTTAACTACTCGACATATAATCATGTAGGTGACAAATGAGCTCCTCCACTTTTACCACATTAACAAATTTGATTACAATTTTGTATGCAAGATTCATCTTATCAGCCATGTAATGAATTGGAATCATATACGAGAAAATTGATATTTGTAGTCAAACAAATAAATCATTTGTATGCCCTACGTAATTAATGCACCATTATCTCCAACACACACCAGCTTTGTAGCTATTGCATAACCATCCATCCCAACTTTATCTTTCAAATTAGATACAAACAATTTGTGAAGATTTTTTGCATTACAATTTTCTTCCAATTTATGAACCACTAGTAGATGAGGTTGACTTGAATAGTTCTCAAAAGTATAAACATGCATGCAAATGGAGGGTGTATTTTTAATTGTTGTGACCTCATCAATGGATAGTGAGATGAACAATGAAATTAAAACTTTTTGCTTTAAATCTTCCTTCTCAAACATTGTTAGACATTTTTCCAATTCCCAATCACTAATATCTAACCAATGTGATTATGGAATATCCATAAATTTATTAGTCTAAAAAAAAATCTTATAATTTAAAAAATTAGAAATAGGTCTACCTTGTTTTAAAATGTGGTATACAATAGATAACTATATATATTTGGCCTTTAGATGGGACTACATAACTTTTTCAAAATTTGTTTTGATTGTTCCCCCTTTCTTAACAATATGTTTTTGATATTTCTTATCATTTTCATACTCATGTGCATATCTTACATGCATGCATTATTCTACATTTTTCAACTTGTGTGTTCTTGTTATCAATCTATTTGAGTGTTTCACTATCACATATATTTTTAAATAATATTCTCAATCATGTCTAATTTTAATTTTATGATATGTTATTTTCTTAGTTTCTAGATTCATATTGTACATATACATTCTAAAGGATTATCATCAACATTTTTAGGTTCTATGAAGGGAAATTTTGTTTCCCAGTCCACCGCAAAGGAGCTTTCAATTGTCCATCTACTTCTCTTCCTTTGTAACTATTTTTGCGTGGAGGTTTTAGCTAAACTTTGTATTTGGAGAGAATAAAAAATATAGCATACCACTTGAGTGTCATTATCATTTTCATAAAAAACTAAATAAGCATCTTTGAGTGGTGGAATGCCATTATCAAAAAAAAATTTAGGGGGTGACATGTTATTCTGGTTGATTCTTTCTGGTGAGATATCAGTTGGGTTTTTTGCATGTAAAATTATTTTAATATTATTAAATAATTAAATTAAAATTTATGACAAATAAAAAATAAAAAATATTTATATTTTGAGTGCATTATGATTGTGTGGGCTTTTTGATTGGATTTTCAACATAAGATAATATGCTTTATTTTCTTGATAATTGGCCTATCATTTTAGCATTACCTCCAAATGCCATGATGATCAAGGATGTAACATTTTAGTTATATCATCCAATCAAATAATAGATGATACAAATTGGTTATGTTATTTAGTGGTAGCACCATTCTAATTTTTAGCTATGTCTTTCAATGCTTCCATTCAGCATTATCATTCAGTATTTTCGTTTAACACTTCCATTCAGTGTTATTTGGTACTATCATAAGATATTATTGTTTGTAACAATCATTAATTTATTCTAATAAACACTATTGATCTTTGGTATCTACATACAATGCCTCTATTTGATTTCTATTATTTGATATTGTGGTCCTCTGATTCTGTTTCTACTTGTTAACTTGTTTGATATTGGGTAGTAGTTGTACTATATATATGTGGTAAATTAAATTGTAATATAATATATTATTATAAAGGATTGATGAGCCAAATCCTAAAATGATTTATATTCCTAAATTTCTAGAAATATAGACTCATCTTTTGACCTTAAGAAATCAGCAAAAATAAAATCCAAAAATTTGAATATTCATGACATAACAAATATTCACTACTAAAATTTACCATGCTTAACATTGATATAATAATTATTAATTTTGACATCCTATACTAGACTCATACAAGATTCTCTCTCACTTTCACACAATTATACCCCCCTTGTAGGAATTTATCTTACTTATAAAAAATTCAAGATTCTTTCTTACAAATAACTCAAAAATATTTTTACAACTTGTCACATAGCTCTTATTTACTTGTAAAACTTTTTCACACTTGAAAATAATATGAATGTTACTAATCTATACCTTATAACACCTTATATCCAATACCTCCTCTATGTTGGAATATAACATATCTTGTTTTCTACCTATAATAATGTGTAAAATAAATTTTGGTGGGATTCAAAACATAACTTGATCTAATACCACTTGGTGTAGTTCAAGTTATGATTTACCAATGAATGGATGTTCTTGACCATGCAACTCAAGTCACAAAGTAGAAAATAGCATGCATTCATTTTCATTCAATAAAATAAATCTTAAATGACATGTATATTCATAATGACTCTATACACCTACTCTATCTCTATGTATCTCTAACTTTTCCCTTCACAAGATTTAAAATCACTCTTTATTACAAAATATGAAACCTTCACTCTGAGGCCTCACACTTTGACCTTCCAATGTTTCCCTCTTTTATTCTATGGAATCCTTCTAATGTGTCTCCTCAATCAATATCTTGATATCCTTTCTCTACATACTGACACAATTTATGATTAGCCTTTATCTCTAATTTTTCCCTCTAGGAGAGTTCTCTAAATTTAAGGCTTGATATCCTTTTTCCTTTTTTTTCCTAATTTTTGGCATTCTACATTTTTTAAAAAAATTCATTGTAATTACCTATGATTCAGATAAGATCTTCTTGTAACAACATACACATTGGTGACATACTACTTCTTTGCCACTACTAACTAAAAGATCTCTTCCAAGGTTTTCTAATGAGACTATAAATACATTTATTGGTGATGTCATGATGTCATGTCAAATTTATGATGATCTTATGATCTCTATGTTGTTATTCCATAATAAGACCAAATTGTAAATAATGAACACATGTTAGATATGATTGTGCCACATGGCATGATCCCATGGCCTCTGCGTAACAAACTCCAAAATTATTCACTCCAACCTCCAAGGTCACCATGGACATGTGGATATTAAATTTTTTATTCCCTCACACATATGTTCCTTTATATTATGATATTTATTTCTAAATGCATTATTAATAGACCCAATTAAGGGTTTTGATGCATTTGTCCAATGTTGTGACCAATTTATAACTCAAAAACCCCCATTATTATGATGGGTGTTACATCTCAAGCTCACATACTCAGAAAATAACTTTTATATACCATGGGAAGAGCTTGAGGCTATGGAATCCATGAACATGAAGTTTAATTTGACAGTTATCATCTCCCATCAACCCATCATCCCATGAACTATTTTGACCTTATGGGAGGACACTGAGGCCTCACACCCTATGAATACTCTAATAAATTTGAGATTCATCATCCAATTTCAACCCATCACTAAGAATTAGTGACAATTATTTATAGTTGGATAATTTTAAAATTGAGGTCACAAGTTCATATATATTATATGTGTATATGATGGTCTCCAGAGAACATAAAGAATGTGGCCACTGTATAAAATTAAAAATATTGAAGTGGCCACCAATATATTGCTACATGGGTTGCAAGTAGGAAACATGTGACCATAATAACAAGAAACCTATAATTATGACAGGGGAACATGACAATGTGATCCTATGACCTCTTTGAACTAAGAAACTATCTTTGATATTCTTTATTGAAAACTAAATAAATTACCTACCTATTTTTCATGATGTAATATTTCATGTACTCATTGTATGGTATTTCACCAAATCGATGCATGTAAACAAATTGAAATATAAAATGTGATGGATGCCAAATTCATTGAAACATAATTACATGTAGAACCTATCATTTTTTCTACAAGTTTTTAGATAGCATGGAAACAATAAATCTATTAACACAATCCTAATTGGTGTAACATAAGAATCTAAAGATGATGTTAGCTTCTATCATTAGTGAAATAAAATAAAAACAAATCAAAGATAACTAGCATTCTAAGAATAAATAATTGGGTAAGAAAATGACTAACAAATAAAGAACCAAGAAGAACACAAAATAACCATTTTACCTTCCTTGAATGCTTTACTTGCTAATTGGCATATAAACATGGTTTTACTCAATTTATGAGAAATTAATCTTTGGCAATGCTAGGATTTCATAGACAACATCTCCCCTTGTTCACTTAAGGTTTAACTTGGCACATGAAATTATTATGAAGCTTCCTCTCAATAATTATGCATAGTAAGTTTGGCTTGAGAAGCTTGTTGAAGGTGTGTGAGGACCTTACAATTTACAGTTTTTAAAAATGGAGAGAATGACTTTTTATCATCCATCTGAAGATCAAGATGTGTGGATAAAAATTAGAGGGCCATATAAGATACATGGGTCAATAATGATTATGTATCCCACCCAATTCTTTGATATTTGTAAGTGGCTTGACAACATTAAAAATGATGTCATGACAATGTCATCATTTCATATATTTGTTTTGATTTCATGATAAATTTGGCAACTTATCATGAGAGTTGAGAAATTAATCCAATTAGTGAATTTATAAAATAGGAAATTCTAAAAGCTATGGATTTTCCCAATAGAATAAAATTAGGCTATCTAAACATGTTTAATGAACATAGTGAAAGTGAAGTGACTTATAAAAGTTAAATAACCATTTGACATAATTAATCCCAAAAAATATCTTAAACAATCATAATTTGACTCAAGATGAATTATGTGAAGCTAACAACTGCATATAATGCACTACCCAAATCAGGGATGCACCAATATGTTCTAGAAGATGCACGTCAATTGTGCTTAAGAATTTTAGTATTTTGGATATGTATATGATTAATTTGTGTTTTTTGATAGAAATGAGTCTAAAATATGTTTAGACATAGAAGTGGCCAAAATAGTGTGTTTAAATTTTACCCTTTTTTTAGAAGGTGTAGCATACATAGGCATAATTACATATTTTCAAACAATGAAAAAATCTTTTAGAAGAAAAAGAAGATAATGATTGAAAAATGATGCTCCAAAAAACTGTTGGGAAGCCTATGATGCCCCCTCAAGGGAGTGGCCAAATATAATATTGATGGATGCTCCCATGAAAATAAAAAGGAAAAATAATGAAACTAACCCATTAATGAGATGAATCAAACCGAGTTAATGCTTGCACATGTTTATTTCCAATGAGGATAATAGAATTAATGTGTTGACAACCATATATTTTTAAGAGCCAACGAGTATAGGTTCATGCCCCAAAGGGAAGTTTGGATTGAATAATGATTTTTACCCAATAGAGATGATTTGATCATGATAAATTGATTGTGTCCCAATAGGGTAGATTGTCAAGCATAACTCAAGGATATAACCTATTACATAGATTAAATTTTAGTGAGTGTAAACATAATTATGATGGTATAATAATTTTTAAAATAATGTAGAAGCTATAATAATATAGGCACATGAGGATGTGCCAAGTGATGAAAGAGATGATTGTAAGATAATAATGATAATGATGGTCAAGTTAACCTGAGATAATCCATGTATCCAAGCATTTCCTACATATTCCAAATGGACCTCAGGCCAATGTAGTTGTCCTAGAAGTGGAATAAAATGTAATGAATAATGAAAAATAGAATATGGATGATAATTTATTGATATGTATGATTTGGTTATACTTGCTAATGCAAAGATGCTCATCTTGAGTAGCATTGATACAACCAAAATGGTCAATTGGTTTTGACATGATCAAATAAAAGAGGATAATTACCAAAGTGAACAAGGGGAATTATCAAAACACCATTGATTTTTAGACTATTTATTAGTTATTTAAATTGGCATGGGACATTATACACCATAATCATAAACGAACCATGATAAAATTACATGTCATAAGAGCAAAGACTGACTCCCAATGCAATAGACAATTGAAAACATGCATCAATGATAAAAATCATGATGACAATGTTTATGTATGAATATGGATGGACTCAAGTAGAATGCACAAGGAATCTCCCTATGAATGCATATGCACTAAGTCAACATGATAATAGTGAAAGAAAATAAAGAAGAAAACAAGCATACAAACACACACAAATCTTGAAAACAAAAAATAATAGAAAGCATCCTTTGATTAAACAAGTCCTGATCTATGTGTAAAGGATCAATAGAATGATAAACAGATGGCTCCATAAATAAGGCTATATGTAAGGAAATGATATGTGGGAATAAGATAACCCAGTATAATTTGCATGCTTTGATTTTCCCCATCAGAGTGAAAACTATGAGCTTGGCCTAAAAGTGTGAACTAGATGGTACCCCTAAGCAAAGATACATGAAAAGGGAAGAATACACACCCAAAGATACATAGCATAAAAGTACAAATTAGATGGTGCCCCTAAGCAAAGATATATATAAGGGAAGGTCACACCCCAATGGCAGTGAAATAGATAGGAACCAACAATGAATTTTCCCCTGTATGGTGGATTGGGGAAGGACACATCCAAATTGATTCTAAAATAATTTGGCTTAATGACTAAGATTCCCCAAAGTGGTTAGATTGAGGATTCTTGACTAGGTGTAGGAAAAGATAATTTGTTTGGATGTTGGGTATTTATATATCTCTATGAGATTGTAAGACATTTTCAAATGTTTAGGTTTTTTGAAAATTTTTGAACATTTTTGAAATGTTTTGGCATATAAACTCGATGGATGATTATGATATGCAGAATGAGTTAACTCATAGAATAACAAGAGCATTGGTTTAGGTTGCTATCAAAATGATGAGAGCATGGGAATAAGGGTGGCTAAGATGACCTTAGAAAATATTTAAAACATCCTACATATTTCAAATGGACCACAAACCATTTAAGTTCACCCTAAAATGTGGAATCCTGACTAAGTAGTAGTAGGCTAGGAATAGGAAAATGGCAAAAGTATGAAATGAAGGTAAGGTAAGATAAAGGGAAAAACATGAAATAACTATAAGGTAATGTAAATGACAAGTCAAGGTAAATGGGAAGGCATGAAATAATGATGAGATCATTATCTTAAGTTGCTCAAAAAATGGTGAGAGCATTGGAATAAAGGTAGCTAAGTTGACCTCAGAAAAAAACTAAACACTACCTACATAGTCTAAATAGACCTCAATCCCTTGTAGTACACCCTAATGAAAACTATTACAGATAAATAGTGGGGTTAAAAACATGAATGGAACATGAATAACATAGGATATGAGAATTGCTATAGGATAGAAGGACTAGTATAGGAGTTGGTACAAATCACCACATAATTGAAATAAATGATAGATGATTAGAAAAAATGGTAGATAATTAGAAAAAATTTTACATGTACATGATTTTGTATCCAATGGGAATGAGTCTTCCCCCATGTGTCAAGGTACTTGTAGACAACAAATTATTTATCTTTGTCTTTTATATTTTTAATTGATTTTTTTTATTTTTTAGATTTTCTATCATCTCAACTCAATGGAGGATTATGAGATGCAATGTAGACCATTTCTGGTCTAACCAATAATTGATTATAATGATAGATCTATTTGAATCATATTGATGATATGAATGAGATAATGACTATTTTGATCTTCTTTGGTCATTGATTTTGCTTCATCCAAACCTTTAAACAAGATGTCTTTGTAGCCTATTATAAAAAAGTGTTACTAGGAAGGGTAGAAAAGGGTAATAATGGACTAAATGGTTTAATTGGATAAGGGAAAGGAGATATTAAATGAATAATAGGATCATAATGGAATTTAGTTGGTGGATAAATTAATATTAGTATTTTCATATACATACACTAATATTGTTTCCATATTTCACTTGATTTTGGTTGCGATAGGGCCAATATTATATTTAGTAATGTCTTCATCAAATAATGAGAAAAAATTAGCTTAGAGGTTGATTCCTCAAAGAGATTTTCATCAAAAAAATATTCCTTGTTATTCGATTTTTAATTATACAATAACACCTTGGATAAGGTTTCACTAATAGATTTTGATAATTTATTGTGATTGTCCCTTAGTGCCTTAAGTAAGGTTTCACTAAAAGTTTCTAATTTTTTATTATCATCTATCACCTCAAATAGAAGAAGTTGACTTTAAACTTTGATTGTCCCCTAGCACCTCAAATTACATTTCACTAGGAAATCATTCTTATACTTTGATAGTTTCTTGCTTCTCTAGAAATTATGCCACTGAGATGACTCTATGGAAAGAGTTCATTTATGTGTGATTATGTCTGTCCCAATTGAAATTTATGAGAGGTGGAATGTTGATGGAATGGATAGGGTGATTATTGGTAAAGGCATGTGTAATGGTTATAGACACCTAAAACTAGCCACAACTAGTTTTTGATCGGACTTCAGATCGATTCCTACCAACCATTACAAATAAATCCTAGGAATCATTTAACATCTTAAATTTTATTTCACATCATTTATAAAATATAAGAATCATGTTAAGATGTCAATAATTGGGGTATCCTACCATATTCAATAATAACCTCTCATGAATTTATCGTTAATCATCTTGTGGCATTACAACAATCAATTTGGCTTATAGACCTATTAAGTGGAGCACATAAATAAATATCAAATATTGAAAGAGGTAAATGGCTAATTAGGATTAATTAAAAAGATAAACCAAATTAAATACCTAGTTGAATTATCTATTTAAAATTAATAAATATTATAAAAAGAAATTTTAAAAATTCAAAATATCTTATCCTTTCATCATTACCTTTATGAGTTGTCCGGGTCTTTGAAAATATCTTAAAATATCTAATTTTGGAGAGCCATGCATAGTAATTACAAATCATAATTACTTAAAAACTATTAAATCTAATGGGATTATATTTGACTCATTTAGGTTAGGTTTGAACCTATTCCAAGCCTTAAATCAACCCTAACTCACCTTGGGTGAGAGTTATATCCTTGGACTATAAATACAAGACCATACCTCTTCATTTCTAAGATCTAATAAGCCAAAGTTATAATTCAAATTTGGAGAAAGAAATATGATATTTTATTGTAAGTAGGGTTATAATGCTAAAATCTTAAGCCAATCTATAACACAAGCCATGGTGCCTAAGAGAGAACGAGCCAACAAGATTCATTTGGCAAAGACTACTTGATACACAAGCTGAGCAAACCACTCAATAAAACATTTAGAGATCCTAAAGAAGGTAAAATATATGTTATATTTTATGTTTTAGTTATGCTTCCATTTATTCTTTGTTACTATGCTCTCCATAAGTTCTAGACTTAGAGTGTAAGTGTTAGTGTGTTTTATTTGAGTTTTTATTGCTTAAACTAACATATTATTAACCTCCCTTCTTGGATTCCTATGATAATAAATGTCACATCCAGTGTGACCTCAAGCATCCCATGAAATAAAAAAGAATAATATATTATTATTAGTTTTGATAACAAATTCCAAATGCGATCATATTAGATTTGATTTTGATACTTTTTGGAGGCCAAACGTGTCATCTAAGGGTCTAAAATTAACATTTAATATTTTTTTGAGAATTTTTTATTTTTAAAAGTTGTAAATTTTTAGAACCAAAAATCAACTTTAGTTGAGTTTTGTTCCATAGGCTAATTTTATCATTTAGTATATTTAGGAAAAAATTTAGATCCACGCGTGCTTGTATACAAAACTTACTCTAAATAACAACTGCTAAAATGGATTTTTTTTAGATTTTAGTATTTTTGTAATTTTGTATGTAGACTCTAATTTATGAGTTTAGGCTTATTTATGTATGGCTTGGGTTTGTAATTATTTCAATTCATCCAATACAAATCAATACTGAGTTATTGTTTTAGATCTTAGCCTATTGGTAATTTTATTATCTTGATAGTTTTCGAGTTCATTATCTAGTATCTGAGCCAAGTTTGAATTTTGGAGGAGTAAATAATGGAAAGAGGATGAAAAGGTGTTGTGAAGATTAACTATACTATACAAGATCTATAAATTCAAGTTCAAAAATTAACAAAGGTTATCACCAATCAAAATAGAAGACAAGGTGGTGATGCGGAATACATGGATCATGATGAAGAAATTCAACAAGAAGAAGAATAACAAGAGCAACCACGATTGATGGAAGAGATGATGGTTCATGTTTTTTAAGGATGAAATAAAGGAATTAAGGTTGATGTTTTATATTATGGAGGTATTTTTAAACTAGAGGAGTTGATAGATTAGATGAATAGCATGGAGAAGTTATTCAAGTAGAAGACTATGAGAGAAGATAAGAAGGTAAAGTTTGTATGCATAAAATTGAAAAGTCATGCAATGATTTTGTGACATCACATGTAGAAAGAGAGATAGAGAAAAGGTAAAGAGAATATTAATTCATAAAAAATTATGGAGAAAAATATGAGAGAGAAATTTCTTCCTATCGATTAATGCATAAACCCTATATAGAAGATTTCAAAATTTGAAGCAAAAAGGTCACATTACACAAGAGTATACAAATAAATTTTATAATATTTTTATATGAGTAGAGCATGATGAAATAGAAGAGCAGATAGATGTAAGGTATGTAAATGGTTTGAAATTTTATATTTGACATGAATTAAGCATTCATTTAATACTTAACATGGAGGAGGCTTATCAATTATCTTTGAAGGTAAAAGAAAAACTAAATAGACAAAATTTTAAGACATCTACAGATCCAAAAAGAGGTGGATCCCATCTAATAAGGGGATGAGGTGGGTTTAATACCACCAAAGGTGGATTTAATGCCAATAAAGGTGAATCATCATGTAGAGTAGAAAGGTAAGATGATAATAAGCAAAGGTTTCAATACCAACAAAGAGAAATATGATTTCAGAGAGGATGAGGTTATAATGGATCTAAAGGATTGTTTTTGAATCAATGTAGATCATATGTATATTATACATGTGGAAAATAAGGGCAAAAATCATTCGAGTGTCCACACTATCATGATAAGGAAAGGAGGCAAGAAGATCACCCAAGAATAAATCTAGTTGAGGCTAAAATAAAAGAGCAGAATACTGAAGTTACACCAACATATGTTAGAGAGAATATCATGATGAGAAGAACCATGATCACTCCAAGGAAGGAACAAGTGTAGAATAAATAAGGTGGTGATGCATGGCTATGATCAAATATATTTTGAACAAGATGTACTTCAGGTGGAAAGGTATGCAATGTAATAATAGATGGTGGTAGTTGTGAAAAATATTTTTTAAAAGAAATGATTGAGAAACTAAATCTATAATTTGAAAATCATCCTAATCCTTATCATATTTCATGGTTTAAACAAGGGAATTAAGTTACATTTTATAAAAGGTGCTTAATCAATTTTTCTATAAGAAAGATTTATAATGATCACATACGGTATGATGTTATTCTGATGGATGCATGTCATGTGTTATTGGGAAGATCATGGTAATTTGACATAAAATTCATTCATGATGTAGAGAATAACACATAGACTTTTTGGAAATGTGTTATAAAGTTATTTTTGTTACCTCTTAAAGAGGAAGAAAAGATAGAAAGCATGCTCTCTAATAATGAATTTATCCAAGATATGAAGCTAGGAGGTTGTTGTTATGCATTAGTAGCAAAGAATGAAGAAACAGAAATGGTGTCAATACCAACGGAAGCAACAATAGTGTTGAAATAATATGTAGATGTTATGCCTGATGAGTTACTAGATGGTTTACCACTGAAGAGAGATATTTATCAACACATTGATTTTATTATATGATTAGCTCTACCCAATCAAGTAGCTTATAAGATGAGTCTAACAAAACATGTAGAATTAAATAAACAAGTTATTGAATTGATAAAGAAGGTGATAAAGGAGAGTATGATTCCTTGTGCAACACCAACTTTGCTAACTCCAAATAAATATGGAGGATCGAAATTGTGTGTGGATAGAAGAGTAATTTATAAAATTACAATCAAGTATAGGTTTCCTATACCTTGTTTAGATGATATGATAGATGTGATTGAAAGGGAAAAACATTTTACCAAGATTGATCTAAGTATTGGTTATTATTAGATTCAAATTCATGAAGTAGATGAGTGGAAAACTACATTCAAGACTAGAGATGGACTATATGAGTGGATGGTGATGCCATTTGGATTATCTACTGTACCTATTGGGAATTAGTCCTAACATGTAGGTGTGAAAATAAAATAATACTTTGAATAAATGTAAGTGATTTATTTAAATAATGTAAAATTAGGTTAGGATAAGGATCCAAGACAATTAGTTTCGGATTTGGTTTATCTCTTTTTTTCCAGAGATTATTATCTTATATATGTAACACATTACATTTGAATAATTTATGTTATTGAGATTGACTAAAATATATTATGCTCTACACATTGACCATTTATGGGGTAAAACCCATCAGTGGTATCAAAGTAGGTATCCAGCCTCTCTAAACATAGTGCTTCATCCATTCATTATTTTATCGCACAAACACTATTGATATGCTATGTAGACCATGAGAAAACACCATCACTGTGTTTGTTCAATCTTCTTATATATTGCCACTAGTTTAGTAGTGCAGACCATGTGTAACTCCATTGGCCTCACCATCCACTTGTATTCATTTTCTCTTTCCATTCTATTCACCTCTATCCATTGTTTTTCACACGATTTTGTCCATCATCTTCATTAAAAAAAATCATTAAATGAAAATACTATATGTTATATATATTCTATAGATTTGTATACAATGATATATAATACTTTTATAGATTTTGATAAACATTGGAGGTATTTTATTTGGTAAATTGATTTGAAGTACTCACTCTCAGATATGATTTTTTCATCAAGCATTACTCTATTCTCCCTATAGATAAAGGTTCCACAAAGTTCTCACCCTTATTCATTGCATACACTCATGTAACTTTGCATACTACCAAGTTTGACTCAGCTACTTTGAATACATTTCATGGTGATCTTAGACCTAGGCTTTATCATCCACCCTATCACCATCAATGTCTATTCCATTGGATCAACAAATGTGGCATTTCTTAGCTCATCCATCAAGTACCTTCAACTAAAAAATCATTCTCAGATCCTACCTACCACCATCTATCTCTAATTTTCTAGTTGTGGATAATAATAACTATCTCTAAGATTGCCTCATACCGTAGACCCAAACTCTAGATGTCCAAATTTGAAAAGAATGGTTTAGATAAAATTTTGATCTTAAGTATTTGTGGTTTTAGATTTTATTTTAATATATCTCATAGTATAAATAAATATGTAGGTATTTTATTTTGTTTTCATGAAATTTGTTTAGTTTATATTATGTTTCAAGTCTATGGTTTTCATGATTCCAACCCATGGTATTTGGTTCATTTTGTAGTTTTTTTTTTTTATTAAGTTTGTTTTTAATGTTAACTCCTTTGTTTTGAATTTATTAGAGGTATTTGTTATGCAATGTTATTAGGTTTAGTCTTTTTTTATGTTTTTATTAATATTTTAATACTTTATAAAATTTTAAAGTTTTGTTAAGTTTTAGTATTTTAAGTTTTTATTTATTTTTAGTTTATGTTTTTAATTTTTTTTTTCATTTTGTTATTTGTGGGTATTGTTTTTAATTTTATATATTAGTTTATCATTTTATTTTATTGTATATCTTTGTAAATTGTTAATTTTTTTAGTAATTTATTTTAATCTTGTAATTGTTTAGTGATGTTTACTTTTATTTTCTTATTTTTTAAAGTTATCAATAGTATTGTTATTTTATGTTATCTTAATTTTTTTATTATAAAGTTGTGAGTCATATTTTTTCTTGTGTCCAAGTAAATAAAGTTATATCATTTGTCATTTTTAGTTGTCACTTAAAGTAAATGTTATTTATAGTCTTTGTGTCTTCGAATGTAATAATCTCTATAATGGATGCATTTTTGGGTGAACCCGACATCCACATTCAAGGGGGACAATTTTTAGTGTATGTTAGAACTAAAGCGGGGAATGTTGGGAATTAGTCCTAACATTTAGGTGCGAAAATAAAATAATACTTTAAATAAATGTAAGTGATTTATTTAAATCAACTAGAACTAGGATAGCATAGGGATTCATGATAGTTAGTTTTGGGATTACTTTTATCTCATATTTCTTAGGGGATGTTGTCTTATATATGTAACACATTACATTCAAATAATTTATGTTATTGAGATTGACTGAAATCTAGTGTGATCTGCACACTGACTATTTATGGAATAAAACCCATTAGCACCTAGCATATTTATGAGGGTGATAAATATAGTGCTATGAAAATATATTGCTAAGTTTGAGGTTTTTTATTTTTAAGATATTTTGATATTCATTAATAATAAAGAAGAACACTTAAAATTTTTGAGAATGGTAATGGATTTGTTAAGAAATGAGAGGTTGCATGCAAATTTGAAGAAGTGCAAGTTTATGCAGAATAGTTTGGTATTTTTGGGATTTATAGTTTCAGCAAATGGTGTGAAAATAGATGAAGAAAAGATAAAGGTAATTAATGAGTGGCCTATTCTTAAAAACATTACAAAGGTAAGAAGCTTCCATGGTTTAGAAACATTTTACAAAAAAATTATTAAAAATTTTAGTAGTATTTTGGCACCATTTACAGATTGCATGAGAGGGAAAGAATTTTCATGGACTAGAGCAACCACATAAATCTTTAAATTTTTAAAGAAAAAGATTATAAAAATACCAATTTTAGCATTACCAGATTAAGACATTACAGGCATTACTTGGTGCTTAAATAATTTATACTATTTACATATCATGAATCTTTGACATATGTGAATATATAAAAGAAGTTGAATAGTAGGCATGCAAAGTGGGTTTCTTTCTTGTAGTTGTATACATTTGTGTTGAAGCATAAATTAGGAAAAAAATCAAGTAGCTGATGCATTTAGCAGTACGATAGTGTTATTGACTACTATGGTGAGTGAAGTAGTTGGATTTGAAGCTATCAAAGAATTATATGATACTGATCCATATTTTGGTAGGGTAGTTGAGCAGTGCAAGACTCCATTAACAGGTGGGAGATATGGTATTCATAATTATTATCTTATAAAAGAGGGTTATATTTTCAAAGGGCAATAGTTATGCATTCCAATTTGGTCTCTATGAGATAATATAATAAGTGAATTACATAGTGGTGGTTTGGTAGGACACTTTGGTAAGATGAAGACAATAGCTTTGGTTGAAGAAAAGTATTTTTAGCCAAAGATGAAGAGAGATGTGACAAGGTATATTTCAAAGTACAGAATATGTCAGGTGGCTAAAGGACATACACAAAATACTAGATTCTACATGACATTACCATTTTCAAGAGGGCCATACATAGATCTGAGTATGGATTTTGTGTTAGGATTGTCAAACACATAGAGAAGTAATGATTCAATTTTTGTTGTTATATAAATATTTTCTACAGTTTTTTATTTCATTGCATGTAATAAAACCAATGATGTCACTAGGGTTGCAGATTTATTTTTATGTATATTTTGAGATTGCATGGTGTTCTAAAAACTATAACTTTAGATAGGGACACAAAATTTCTAAGTCATTTTTGGAGGACTTTGTGGAAGAATATGGGTACTAAGATACAATTCAGTAGTGTATATCACCCACAAACAAATGGGTAGACAAAAGTTATGAATAGGAGCTTGGGAATTTATTAAGATGCATAGTGGGAGAGAAGCCCAAGCAATGGAACTTGGCTTTATCAGAAGTTGATTTTACATATAATAGATCAGCGAGTAGATCAACAGGAAAGTCACATTTTCAAAAAAATTATGGGAGAAATACTATGGATTATTTATATTTGGTACAATTACAAATTATAGATCAAATTAGTGATGATGCAGAAGTGTTTGTAGATCATACACAATAGTTTCAAGGAGAAAGAATAAAGTTGTAGGAAAGTAATGAGAAATATAAAGCAACGATAGATGTTAAAAGAAGATCCAAGGTATTTGAATAAGGAGAGTTGATAATGGTTTACTTGAGGAAAGAGAGATTTCCAAAAGGCATATATAATAAGTTGAAGTACAAGAAAATTGGGTCTTGTAGAATTGTGAAGAAAATTAATGATAATGCATATGAGGGGAGTTTACCATAGAATTTTGATATATCTTTAGTATTTAATGTTTCATATTTATATGAATTCCATGGAGAAGATGGTGAAGATGAAGAAGTAAATTAGGAGCAACAAGTTCCAAAGAAGAAAGAAAAATAGTGCAAGTTTTGAATATGAAGACAGTGAGCACAAGGCAAGGGAATTATAATGGGGATTTGGTGTAGTGGGAAGCATTGTAGAAAGAAGACAACACATGGATTATAGAATGGGAGATGAAGAATATTAATAAAGACAAATGGAAATAGTATAATTAGCCCAACTCACAGGTGTTGAGTTGTTTTCAACCAGAGGAGAATGATGCAGAAAAAATAGGTCAACCTTTCGAAAGCCATATCTTTTGACCCGTAACTTCATTTGAGCTCTTCTACATGCTAAAATGCCATGTATAAAAAAATTATTCTTCCCTAAGGAACTCTATTCCCTTAGATTTTATTTCAATATTTTTTGGAGACAAAAGATGATCATCTGAGGGTCTAAAATTAGTGTTTAATCATTTTTTTAGTAATTTTCTATTTATAAAAATTGTATATTTCACAACTGAACATCAACTTTAGTTGAATTTCATTTCATAGGCTAATTTTATCACTTTGGATATCCCTAATTTTTAGAGCCATGTGCACATGCATGCAAAACTTACTACAAATAGTGGCTACTAAAAATAGATGATTTTTTAGATTTTAGTTTTTTTTTTTTTTTTTAATTTTGCATGTAAACTCTAATTTTTGATTTTAGGCTTTTGTAAGCATGGTTTGGGTTTGTATTTATTTCAAGTCACTCAATACGAATCAATTCTAAGTTATTATTTCAGATCTTGGCCTATTGGTAATTTTATTGTCTTGATAGTTTTTGGGTTCATTGAGAGGGGTCATAGTGACAATTTGAGTCACATATCAAAAATGCAACTTTATCATGATCAAATCAATTCTCATGACATCGTCATCCACTCATGATAATAGAAAATGGCCAATCAAATATGTTGACGCCTTGTAAGTTGTAGACCTCTTTGCAAAGGGTGTGGGTCATGTAAATCTACTAGCTGTTGAATCCAGGTCTAATGTATGATATCATCTAAAATAATCTATCATTACCCTCACCATCACTAGTCAAATCACCTTAAAATATTTCAACATTTACATAGTCTATATACCTTTGCCCTTCCCCACTATCTCACCATTGCTCAAGCCCACAACGAAATCGAATGTATCTTCCTCATACAACACAATACCATATCATATATAGAAACACACAACCTCCTTTTCCACCATCACCTCCATCAATACTTAACCCTCTATACATAGAAAGTAGGATGGGGTCAACAATCATAAATTTTGAATGAGATACAACTATTGATTTATATACCTGCACTTTATGAGATCCTCTTTTACAAAAACAAAAAATTAGACAACTTACAACATATAAATTAAATTAAATCTATAGTATTAACGCATATAATAAATAATAATATAATATAATCATATTTAATAATATTATGTTTATTATAATATTATATAATAAATAAATATTATTATAAAATAATAATTTATAAATATTAATATTATTATATATTATATGTAATATATTATTATTATATCTTTAATTATATTTATACAATAATAAATTATTATAATATATTCTTATATTAATATATGTGTAAGGGGATGATGAGAATATAATAACTAATCATATAGATAGCCAGAGCGTGTGCTAATATAGTTATTATATAATATTAATTATTAAAATTAATATAATAATATTTTAAATATTATATAATATATTGTTTTATTATAATTACAAATATATATTAAAATAATAATATTTATATTATAATTATAATTAATATTTTATTATTATAATTATAATAATATTTTTCTTATATATTTTTTTAAATGAATGAAGTATATTTAGTAACCCAGCTTCTTCATGGATTTTGGCTTCTTGATTTTTCAAATTGAATTTTGACAAAACTGAATGCCGTAATCTGGGAGTGTGTGGTGTTAGGTATTGTATTAGGGATTGTAGCTAGATTTTTAATTAGAACATATTCTACTAATTTAATTGATGACCACGAATAACGAGACATAAACTCAAACCGTTGTTTTGAACACTCGTCTCGCAAGGCATTGATTAACGACACCAATAACAAGCCAGAAGCTCAAACTGTTATTTTGGACATTCATCTCACATGGAATTGAAAACTTGAGAGATTCACTATTCATTGTAGACACAATTTTAAAAAGTTATACTAAAGCTTGGCGTCTCAACAACATACTCTGCCTAGTACGGTCTCTTTTGGATGAGCTTCTCTCTTGATCCATCTCGCATTGCTTTCCGGAAGCTAATAAGTTGGCGGATTAGCTAGCCAATTTCGTAGTTGATCAAACTTCAGAATATATTTCAAACAATACATGTGACAGGTGGCATGGTCTGGAAGATGTGAATAATGGTTCACATTTAATTCTCTCCCTTGGGTTCACTTGAGTGTCTCTCCCTCGAAATGCCATTTTGGACTTAGTTCTTTATTTCATTTTATCTCATTCCTACCAAGGTGGTAGTCTTAATGGCTAAGTGTGTGCGGTTATATTATAATTTTCTGGATGTGTTACAATTACATACATTCTCTGTGGCGTTGAAAGTTAAATTAAGAGGTTGCGGCTATATTCACTAGCAATTTGATGGGCACAATCAGAAATGGAGAATTGGTGCTGCTGGTAGTGGAAAAGGTGATCTGTCAGGTTTTTCGGAGTGGTCTTCAGGCATGGATGTCAAGTTTCCCTGCTTTGTCATGTCCAATTCTTCCTTTTTCTAGATCGCATTGTGTGCAATAAATTCCTCATTCGGTTTTTGATCGTGACTTGGAGATGCATTTTGTCAATGAATATTATATGATGCAGAGTTTGATGGAGCCTTCTGGTTTTGCTTCTCTCCCTGCTCGCCTATGGAAGACTGGATGGGTTCGCTGCCTTAACTAACCCCTTTTCTTGACCCTTTTGATTCTCTTCCGAAAGCTACGAAGGCAAACCATCTGGTCCTAGTCTGCAGCAAATCAGATTCCTGGGTCCCTGGTTCCATGTCTGAGATTTCATCCATCCCCGGTTGTGGGGATTGTAATGACTTTCAATTGACGAATTGGACTGCTTATGCCCCTTCGTTGGTAAGGGAGATGTCTCCCAAGTGTGGCTCCGCTGATCAAGCGGCCTCGGATTTCTAGTTGATACCTTGAGCTGGTAGTTGTTTGTGTTTTGTTCTCTTGCCTTTTTTTGGTAGCTTCTCATGTTGAAGTCTCGTTCTTCCTATTGATTTGATATGCTTCTCTTTGGCCGTTGTATCGAATTAGTTGCTTCCTTGTCATTTCTGGAGCACCATCTTTTTCTGGCTGGTTTATGTAAAATAATCTAAAATATAATGAGTTTATTTTATATATATTTATTTAATATAATATGAAATCATTACATGACAAATAAGTTGATATGAGAATGATCATATTTATTTATTTTATGATTTATTAAAAAAAAATTTAAAAATTATAATATTATAAATGTGCAAATATATATGTAAATTATATGATATATATAAATTTAAAACTATTTATTTATAAAGAATCAAAACTCAGAAAATAATATTAAGTTATTATAATTATATTATACATATAATTATTTTATCATATATATCATTATTCTATTAGAAATAAAATTTTATCTCAAAAACATAATTATTTAATAATATAACTAATTTTTAAATATATAAACACTTGCCACTAAACCACTCTACGTTAATATTATCTTGTTAATTATTAGTTATTATATTAATATCAATTTAATATAATTTTTTTTATTACTTTTATATATATATATATATATATATATATATATATATGAAATTAAATTTATATTAACATAAAAACATAATATCAAAATACTACATTTTAAATACGTTGGATATGAAAATCAGTCATAACTATTTATCTTATGATCTATAAAAAATTCTCAAAAACCTTAGAATGTTATGGATGTAAAAATATAGACTGACATATTATAATTATAAAAAATATATTAATAATATACTATGCTCAAATATAAACAACTAAACTTTAAAAAATAAGATTACATCATTATAATAACATGTATGTATGTATGTGTTTTAAATACATTAGGTATGAAAACTAGTCATAACTATTTATCTTATGATCTATAAAAAAAAATTCAAAAAACCTTAGAATGTTATAGATGTAAAAATATACAATGACATATTTAATTATAAAAAATATATTAATAAAAGACTATGCTTAAATATAAACAACTAAACCTTAGAAAATAAGATTACATCATTATAATAGCATGTATGTATGTATATGTTGAGTTCTCTATTTTCCATGGGGTTAGTCATCTTTACTAATATGGTTCAATATTACAAGACATATTTAGCTATTGGCTCATTAGATTTTTGTTTTAGTTCGGAAACTTGAGCGTATGAAACTTTGTCACTAGTTTTAATCAAAAAATGTGCCAAAAACATGTTTAAAAGTGGATTAAATGCTGTAATGGATTGATTAGGGAGATCATAAAAGCATTGTCTTGCATAGTCCTTTAAACCACTGAGGAATATCTTGGTCAAGAGATAATTATTGGACACATAGTCCAGACATAATATGTGAAAAGAACGTAAATGATGCTCCAAGTCACCATTACCATCATATAGATTAAACTTGGGTGCCAGAGATGTACATATCAAAGGAATTGCCATTATATGTTGAGTTAATGGTGTATGTAGGAGAACATGAGAGTCCAAGGCATGAGATGGTTTAGTGGCACCTTGCTCAGTATCTAACACCTTGGCCTTCAAAGAATGGATCTTCTGCCTAACGGATTATACATATGGAGAGGAGGGATGTGTATTATCCATATGAGGTGTTGTCAGCAATGAGAGTTGGATAGTTATAAGAAGTTTTAGAATCTAAGTTACCCCTATAGTAGGTGTAACAATATTAACATATGTGGAGATAGAGGATTGACCAAGTGATCTATTATATATGAAATAAGTCAAAGGCTATATTTGACCATTATTTATTATAACAGTTTATAATTTTATTTTTTTGATGTAAAATCTCATTGTACATTAATATTATTCCATAATTAAAACCTCATTCTGTATATACAAATACAAAAAATTAATTGAATACACAAAAATACTAAAATATAACATTTCATCTAAATTAATTTCTTTTAAGTTATAATTTTTTATTTTTATAACATTTTACTAACACATTATAGGGATAAATTTTCCTTTCTTTTAGAAATCATACTTCTACTATTATATTATAATGGGTTTCTACTAGTTTTCATATTCTTTCCATGGAATAAAACAAGAATAAGCTTATATTTTATTTATTATTCATATATTGCTCTATATGTTGATTTGGTATGTATAAATTGTTTCTCTTTGTTATAATTTTATTTATTTCCTAGATCAATATTAATTATTTTCTTGAAATAGACTAAAACAAATAACTCTCTATTTCTTTAATAAATTATTTATATTGTTATATTTTATTTCACAATATACAACTCATGTGCTCTAAGAAATCATACAAGTGCTTTTAATCTTAAAAAATTACCTTATTAAATGAATCATATTATTATATTTATGCAAATCAACATCATATATAACTTATGTACTCTAAAAAATCATACAACATCTACCATGATGCATAAAAAATAGGCCAACCTTTCGAAGGTGATAACTTTTGACCCGCAGCTCCGTTTGATATTTTGCACACATCAAAATGATTGTATTAAAAACATTGATTCTAATCTAAGGCACTCTATCCCCTTAGATTTGATTTTTATATTTTTTGGAGGCCAAATGTGATCATTTGAGGGTCTAAACTTAATATTTAATGATTTTTTCAACAGTTTTCTATTTTTAGAAATTGTATATTTTTAGGATTGGATGTCAACTTCAATTGAATTTTTTTAGATAGGATAATTTTAGAATTTATGATATTTAGGAAAAATTTTAGAGTTATACATGTTTGCATGTGAAACATACTATAAATAGCAGTTGCTAAAATAGGCATTTTCTTAGATTTTATTTTTATTTTTGAATTTTTGCAGGTCAACTCTAAATTATGAGTTGAGGCTTATTTAATCATGATGTCAATTGGTAAATATTTAAATTCATTCAATATAAATTCAATTCAAGTTATTGTTTATAATATTGGCCTATTGTTATTTTTTTATCTTGATAGTTTTTAGTTTCATTGTCTAGTATCAGAGCATGTTTGAATCCTGGAGGAGAAAGAGATGGTGAGAGGATGAGGAGGTATTGTGTAGATGAACCAAAATATACAAGATCTGTACAGGCAAGTTCAAAAACTTATAATTATTATCACCAATTAGACAAGAAGAGAAGTTGGTGATGAAGCTGAGAGAGACACAGATCATGATAAAAAAATTCAACAAGAAGAAGAACAATAAGATTAGCCACCATTGATGGAAGAGATAATGGCTGAACCTTTAGAAGGAAGAAATGAAGGAATCAAGGTTGATGTTCTAGATTATGGAGGCAATTTAAAATTAGAGGATTTTATAGATTGGATGAATAATATGGAAAAGTTCTTCAATTGAAAGACTATAAAAGAAGACAAGAAAGTAAAGATTGCATGCACAAAATTAAAAGGTCATGTAATGATTTCATGGGATCACCTATAGAAAGAGAGACATAGGAAAGTTAAAGAGAAGATTAATTTATGGAAAAAGGTGGAGAAGACGTTGAAGTAAAGACTTCTTCTTGTGGATTATATACAAACCTTATATAGAAGATTATAGAATTTGAGATAAAAAGATCATAGAATATAAGAGTATACAGATGAATTTTATAAGCTTTTCATATGAGTGGAACATGATGAACCAAAAGAGTAGATGGCTACAAGGTATGTAAATGGTTTGAAAAAATTTATTCAAAATGAATTAAGCATGCATAGAATAATTAATATGCATGAGACTTATAAATTAGCTTTGAAAACAGAGGAAAAAAATAGATAAAATTTTAGAAGAAAATATCTTGGTCCAAGAAGAGGTGGATCCTCTTCAAATAGGGGATGAGGTAGGTTAAATACCATCAAAGGTGGATCTAATAATGATAGAGGTGAGTCATCACATAGTGAAGAAAGGCAAGATGACAATAGGTAAGGGTTTCAATACCAACAAAGAGGAAGAGAATTTTAGAGAGAATGAGTTTATGATGGTGCTAGAGGATGGTTTCTGAATCAACATAGATCTTATATTTTTTATAGATTTATAGAAGAAGTGTAAAGAGCATTTTAGGGTCCACACAATTAAGATCAAGAAAGAAGGCAAGATTGCCCAATAGTGAATCTAGTTGAGGCTAAGATAGAAGAGTAGAATACTAAAGTTATAGCAATAAATGTTTGAGAGAATCTCATGATGAGAACTATGATCTCTCCAAAGAAGGATCAAGTGCATAAAAAATAAGGTGGTGATGAATGGCTATAATCAAATATTTTTTGAACAAGATGTACTTCAGGTAAAAAGGTATGTAAGGTAATTATAGATGGTGGTACTTGGGAAAATATAGTTTCTAAAGAAATGATAGAGAAAATAAATTTATAATGTGAAAAGCATCCTAATCTTTATCAAATTTCATGCTTTAAGAAAAGAAATGAGGTTACAGTAGATAAAAGGTGATTAATCAAGTTTTTCATTAAAAAAAACTTATGATGATGAAATATGATGTTATTATATTCCAATGAATGCATGCCATTTATTATTGGGGACACCAATGGCAATTTGATAGAAAAGTAATTCATGATAGAGAAAAGAATACATACACTTTTTAGAAAAGTGGTACAAAGGTAGTTTTGTTACCTCTTAAAGAGGATGAGAAGATAGAAAACATGCTTTCTACTAAATAATTTATCTAATATATGAAGGTAACAATTTTTATGCATTAGTAGCAAAAAATGAAGAAATAAAAATAGTACCAATACCAACAAAAGCATCAAGAGTATTATAAAACTATGCATATATTATAGACGATGAGTTACTAGATGATTTACCATCAAAAAGAGATATTTAGTATCACAATGATTTGATTATAATATTACCTCTACCCAATCAAAACACTTATAGGATGAGTCCAATAGAACATACAAAACTAAATAAACAAGTTACTAAATTACTAAAAAAAGATGGTGATAAGGGAGAGTATGAGTCCATGTGCAACACTAGCATTGATAACTCAAAAAAAAGGTAGAAGATGGAGAATAGATTTGGATAGTAGCAAAATTAATAAAATTATAATAAAGTATAGGTTTTCTATACCTTTTTTAGATGATACGATGGATGTGCTTGTAAGAGCAAAATATTTTACCAAGATTGATTTAAGGAATGGTTATTATCATATTCAAATTTATGAAGGAGATGAGTGAAAAACTACATTCAAGACTAGGGATGGCTTATATCAATGGATGGTGATGCCGTCCAAATTATCTAATACACCTAGCACATTTATGAGGATGATAAATATAGTGCTACGAGAATGTATTGGTAAGTTTGTGGTTGCTTATTTTGATGATATTTTGATATTTAGTAAGATGAAAGAAGAACAATTACAACTTTTGAGAATGGTACTAGATTTGTTACAAAAGGAGAATTTGTATGTAAATTTGAAGAAGTATAGGTTTATATAGAATAGTTTTGTATTTTTAGGATTTTTAGTTTTAGCAGATTGTATGAAAATGGATGAAAAAAGGATGTAGACAATTTTTGAGTGGCCTATTCTAAGAAGCATTATAGAGGTAAGAAGTTTTCATCGTTTAACAACTTTTTACATAAAATTTATCAAAAAATTTATTAGTATTGTGGTACCAATAATACATTGCATGAGAAGGAAGAAATTTCCATGGACTAGAGAAACCATAGAAAGTTTTGAAATTTTTAAGAAAAAAATTATAGAAAGACTAATTTTAGAATTACTAGATTTTAACAAAGTGTTTGAGGTTGATTTTAATGTTTCATTTGTCAAAATTGGTATTGAGTTGAGTCAAGAATGAAATCTAGTAGCATATTTTAGTGAGAAATTGAATGAGATAAGAAGAAAGTATTCTACTTATGATATTGAACTTTATGTAATTGTACAAGTATTAATACATTAGAGGTATTACCTGGTGCCTAAGGAGTTTATCTTATTTACATATCATGAAGCTTTAAAGTATGTGAATATACAAAAAAGTTGAAAAATAGGCATGTAAAGTAGGTTTCTTTCTTGTAGGGGTATACTTTTGTGTTGAAGCATATATCAAGAAAATAGAATCAAATAGCTGATGGCATTGAGCAAGAGGGTAGCGTCATTAACTACCATGGTGAGTGAAGTAGTTAGAATTGAAGCTATCACAAAATTATAAGATATTGACCCATATTTTGGCAAGATTGTTGAACAGTACAAGAATCCATTAACAAGTGGGACAAATGATATTCTCATGAGTATCTTATACAATAAGGTTATCTCTTCAAAAATAAATAATTATGCATTTTAGTTGGGTCTGTACAAAACAATATATTAAGATAATTATATAGTGGTGATTTCGCTATAAATTTTGATAAGACGAATACAATAGCTTTGGTGGAGGAAGAATATTTTTGGCCAAAGATGAAAAGATATGTGATAAATTATTTTTCAAGGTGCAAAATATATTAGGTGGCTAAAGGACATGTATAAAATATTGAATTATATATACCATTACCAATTTCAAGAGGACCATGGACATATTTGAGTATGGATTTTGTGTTGGGATTACCAAACACACAGAGAGGTAATGATTTAATTTTTGTTATTGTAAATATATTTTATAATATAATTAATTTCATTGCATGTAAGAAATCCAATGATGCCAGTAGAGTTACATAATTATTTATAAGGATATTGTGAGATTGCATGGTATTCCCAAAACTATTACTTCAGATAGGAACATAAAATTTCTAAGTCATTTTTGGAGCACTTTGTGAAAAAATATGGGTACTAAGATACAATTTAGTAGTGCATATGACCCAAAAATAGATGGACAAATAGAAGTTGTGAATATGAGCTTGAGAAATTTAGTGATATGCATAGTGAGAGAGAAGCCCAATTAGTGGGACTTGTCTTTACCACAAGTTGATTTTACATAGAATAATTCAGTGAATAGATCAACAAGAAGGTGACCTTTTCAAATTATTTATGAGAGAAATCATATGGGTATTTTATATTCGGTACAATTACCGACTGAAAATCAAATTAGTGATGATGCATAAGTGTTTGCAGAGTATATGAAAAAGTTTCAAGGAATGAGAAGAAAATTGTATAAAAGTAATGAAAAATATAAAGTAGTAGCAGAGGTCAGAAGAAGATCTAAGGTATTTGAAGGAAGAGAGTTGGTAATGGTTTAATTGATAATTTCTTTCTAAAAGGCATGTATAATAAGTTGAAGTATGAAAAAATTGTGCCATGCAGAATTGTGAAGAAAATCGATGACAATGCTTATGAGATGAGATCACCACAAAATATTGATATATCTCTAGTATGTAATGTTCCAGATTTATATGAATCCTATGAAAAATATGGTGGAAATTGTTGTCCCCCAAAAATATCACTCATTTTTGGAACAACATTTGAACTATTTTGGTCCTACAGACCAAAATCCTCTCTTCCCCTTTCAAAAAATTGTTGTGAGCATTCAAGTTCACTTTTCAAGCTTTCCAGAAATCTATGGACTCTGTAGGCTTGAATCTATGAACTCTGTAGGCAGCCTCAAATCTACGGACTCTCAAGGTTGGTTTCTACAGACTCTGTAGGAAAGAAATGGGTTCAAAAGGCTTAGCCAAATAATGAAGAATGAACCATTGAACCGTTGAACTAAAGTTGGTTCAATCGATTGGTTCAATCAAAAGGTTCAAGGGGCTTCAACGGATGAACCATTGAACCATTGAACCAAATGGTTCAACAAGTTCAAGGTTCAAAGGTTCACCAAAAGCTTAGAAAGATAAAGGAAGCAATGTTTGAGCGAGACACAAAATAAGCCAAAGAACCGATTGAAATTTGAACCAAAAGAGTTCAAAGTTCAATGGTTTAGCATTGGTTCAAAAGCTCAAAAGCGGCCTTAGTCAAAGGAAAATTAGCACACAAATGGTTCAACAGGTTCAAATTTCAACATAGTTCAAGCAACAGCCAACCAATGATGTCCCTATAGACGTCAAATTTAAGGTAAGGGAATATCCATTGAAATTTAAATAAATCACATAACTCAAAGAAAGAACCAAGCGACTGGCTAAAAAGATAGCTTGATAGCTCAAATTGTAGCAGGAAGAGACAAACGCTAGAGAAGCCTGACTGAAGAGAAAAGCCTATAGAAAAGTGCCTGATGCAAAAAGACAAAGTGCAGTGAACGTGACAAGTGTTTGCATCCGTGTTCCCCTTCTGAGTTGCTTGGGCAAAACATGTTATGGACTCCATTTTTTGTGAGTTTATAATGAGTTACATAAAAGAGGAACTTGCCACTTGTCAAAGACACAGAAAAGACCCCCCCAAAGACATAGGCAAGAAGGGCTATAAAGAGAAAAGAAGCACTTAAACAGTGAAGAGAGGAGTGATACCAAAGGATCAGAAATATCTTTGAAAGAGTCATTTCCAATAGGTGAAACAGTGGATCGAGTAGATTTTTTAGTGCACCAAACCAAGGACACGACTTATTTTCTTCCATGAAGTAAAGATGAATGGATGGCTTCGTAGACATCAGAGGGGACAAACCAGATGATCCAGACTCAAGAGAAGACATATGGGATGAAATGGCATGCCATAGTTAAGACAATTGCCTTGTTTTTAATGCAGTCCTTTGAGAAACCTGAAAATGCATTCAAGGCATTGAATGCATAGCATGGGTTATTCTATGGAAAACAAGCGCTTAAGTCTTTCTTGGAGCGCTATATATTGTAATCTCTCATTTGTTATAGAGGATATCTTCCCCTTACCAAGAAGGGAAACTCTAACCATTTTGAAAGGCATTACTGAGACTTTGAGCTCAGGTTGTAATTTCATTTTCCTTGTTATTTGAATGAGAAAGTAGGTTTTTCTAGACTTTGTGTTGTTCTGACTTGTGTCATCTAGAGGTGTCCTTATTCATTTACTTTGGTAAGTAGAACTAGTGGAGGTGAGCAGGAAGCTGTCCTAAAGGTCCACTGTGAAAAGACTTTGTGCCCCCATAAGTAGCTTCAGTGTCTTTGCAATTTCCTTTCCTGTGTAAAGAGCCTTGGCACGACTTTGTGCCCCCATTGTTCTTCACGTCTTTCTATCTCTAGTTGCTAGTCACTCAGCACCCCTATTATCAGTTACTTGGTATCAAAAAGAGTCATGTTGTTTGCAAGAACATGCACTTCTGAAAGAAGAGAAGTGCCTTTTGTTGCCTCACCAGGATTTCTACTATTTGGGAAGGAATCTAGCTCTTGGCTGAAAGTTGCTTCTGAAAGAAGAGAAGCTCATTTCCCATCACCCAGTATTTCTCCTCTATTTGTCAGCATCATCTCTGAAAGAAGAGAGATAGATGGTTTTTCCTACCCCCTATGTCTTATTTTTTGCATAAATATAGCCTCCTGCATCTCTTGCATATCTACAGGGAACCTCCCCTTGATGAGAGGAGAGATTTATCTCCGATTGATGTAGTAAAGCTGAACACTTGGCCAACTAATCTCCCTATGTTATGGTGATAAGAACTATTTTGGTCACCAATTCGTTGGCCGACAAAATTTTCACTCAATAGTTTTTGGCGACTCTGTTGGGGACACATTAATTTTATGCAATTTGGAGCCTCAAGTTTCAGATTGAAACATCACTTGTGTCTTACACATTATCATTATCACCTTATCCATTATAGAGTCTAGCGACTCCCATCTGGGTCTTACCCATTATCCATTTATAGCCTTACCATTTTCATCCATCTCTATTATATTATCTAGTCTACAAAACCAGAGCTGTTAGGAAAGAAAGCATAGTTTGAAGCCTCAATCTTTAAGCTAAAGCAGGGCTAGTTTCTTTTCCATTTTTTGTCCTATAATCTAGCAAATCCACTCAGATGTGTTATCCCTATTTTTTGTAATTAAATCATGGCAGTTCGAGGCCCCTGGGGTAACTCTTTTGGCCCACTTAATCTAACTCCACCCCTACATGAGCTACCACTCAGTTCAAGGAAGAATTTCCCCAAATTCTTTGGTGATGGAAGAGTCCACCCTGATGAACACATTGCAGCCTTCACCATAGCCTGTGGGTGATAAGGGTGGAATTTGAAGATGTAGCAGTCAGGCTGTTTGTGGAGACACTACAAGGTGTTGTTGTAAACTAGTTTTACCATCTGCAGACTAGATCAGTGACTAGCTAAGACACTATCAAAGCCAAGTTCAAAGAAAGGTTCAAACCAGTAGAAGATGCACATGCCCTTCTAGCGTAGCTTATGCAGATGAAGAAGGAGCCTCATGAGCCTATGAGGTATTTCATTGAAAGTTTTGACAAGCTGAGGAATCGAATTCCTATCATTGCTCAGCCAACACCTAAAAACCTAAAGTGCTTCTTCATCAACTCACAACTACCTGAAGTGACTTTTCTACTAAGGTGTGCTGGCCAGATAGACCTTGCTGAAGCTCAGGACTTGGCTATTAAGGTAGAAGATGACCTTATCTTGGCTGGAAAGATAAGAAGGGATTCAAACAAAGGTGCATCTTCCTTATCTTTTGATAACTCACCTGTAGCCACCACTGATCCAATGGTGTAGAAGTTAGCAAATGAAGTGTTGGCCCTCAGAAGACAAATGGCCCAAGGTATGTTTTTTGCTCCTCATCAAGATGCCCCAAGGAGGACATTTTAGAATCAGGCATACTAAGGCAATGCTGCCAGGGGTCAAGGGAAGCCAAATCATCTTCTTCCCCCACAGAGGAACCTTGCCATTGAAGCACCTCTAGCCAACTTAGTAGTTGGATATTTGGAAATAGAGCATGAGTTCTCTTTCCAACTTGAGTTTAATCAAGAAAATGATGCTGACCTCTTCAGGGAGGATCAAGAAGAGTCAGCTGACGACTCCCACATTGGTATCCTGAGTTACCATGATGAACCTAGAAGTAAAGGTGAAGTAGTCAAGGGATTATGTGCAGTGTTCACTGAGTCCAAGAACTAGTCAGCCCAACAAGCTGATAAAGAAAAGATATAAGAGCAACCTCAAGCGACAATTTCAATTGCTAAGTAGGGAACCACTCTACCTCTCCAGCCAAAAGATTTGGTAGTTGCTGCAGAAGTAAGTACATCAAACATCTTTGCACCTTCTACTTCAAAATCACAAATCAGTCCTCCCACCCCTCCCAAAAACCAAAAAGATGAACCCCCATCCCCTGTGCCTAGTCCAATCTAGCCATTTGACATAATTGATCATGTCAAAAGTGTCGAGACCCAAATGGCTACCCCTATAGCCTAAATTTTGTTTGAGTCTTCAGGTAGGGATGAAATAGCAAACGAATTGGTGGAGTGCAGCATAAGTACAGAAGAACCCTCCCCTCCAAATCAAGAAGAATCTAAGATATCTGAGGGGGACAATCAAGACATGTGATGGGCTGAGTTATCAGAACAACAAATTATTGTACTGGGCCATATCGCTGTGCTCCAAAATTAGGTAGAGAAACTCTTTGTTGAGAGAGCAAAAATTTATGGTTTTCAGATTGAATACCATGTCTTGCCACATGGCAAGAACAGAAAGCTAAGAGGAGGACATAGGAAATGTGATTCCTGGTGGAGAGTTCCATTCGCCCGTCACTGATTCTGGGGGCAAAATGGCTTCTTGCTAGATTATCAAGATAGAAGGCCATTTTTACTACCTCTCAAGGGGAAACATGTGAGGTACTTCAATTCTTGAAGTACCAAATAAATTCACCTGTACATTTGTATATCTGTATAGTTTTTGTTTTTATTTCATGATGTTCATTTTTTTCTATTTTTGTTGCCTTTCTTTTTGGGTAGCACGAATCCATAGCCCAATGGCATGCTTCAAGGCACTAGAGACTTTGGATTCTACTCCATTCAATCACTTTTTGCAATAGAAGGAAGTTCCACAACTGGAGCCAGCTATTGTCCCCCAAAAATATGACTCATTTTTGGGACAACATTTAAAATATTTTGGTCCTACAAACCAAAATCCTCTCTTCCCCTTTCAAAAAATTGTTCTAATCATTCACATTCACTTTTCAAGCTTTCTAGAACTCTACGGTCTCTACAGGCTTGAATCAACGAACTCTTCAGGCAGGCTCAAAACTACGGACTCTCAAGGTTGGTTTCTACAGACTCTGCAGGAAAGAAACAGGTTTAAAAGGCTTAGCCAAATAATGAAGAATGAACCATTGAACCAAAGTTGGTTCAATCGATTGGTTCAATAAAAAGGTTCAAGGGGATTCAACGGATGAACCATTGAACCGTTGAACCAAATGGTTCAATGGGTTCAAGGTTCAAAGGTTCAACAAAATCTTAGAAAGATAAAGGAAGCAATGTTTGAGCGAGACACAAAATAAGCCAATGAACTGATTGAACTTTGAACCAAAAGAGTTCAAAGTTCAATGGTTTAGCATTGGTTCAAAAGCTCAAAAGCAACCTCAGTCAAAGGAAAAGCGGGGCACAAATGGTTCAACTGGTTCAAAGTTACAATAGTCAACCAATGACGTCCCCGTAGACATCAAATTTAAGGTAAGGGAATATCTATTGAAATTCAAATAAAGCATAGAACTCAAAGGAAAAACCAAGAGACTAGTTGAAAAGATAACCTGATAGCTCAAATTGCATCAGGAAGAGACAAAAACTAGAGAAGCCTGACTGAAGAGAAAAGCCTACAAAAAAAGTGCCCAATGAAAAAAGACAAAGTGTAGAGAACGTGACAAGTGTTTGCATCTGCGTTCCCTTTTTTATTTGCTTGGGCAAAACGTGTCGTGGATGCCATTTTTGTGAGTTTCTAATGAGTTACATAACAATAAAACTTGACACTTGTCAAAGACACAGAAAGGACCCCCCCAAAGACATAGGCAAGAAGGGATATAAAGAGTAAAGAAGCACTTAAGCAGTGAAGAGAGGAGCGAGACCAAAGGATCATGAATATCTTCAAAAGAGTTATTTCTAGTAGGTGAAACAGTGGATCGAGTAGACTTCTGAGCACACCAAACCAAGGACATGGCATGTTTTCTTCCATGAAGTAAAGATGAATGGATGGCTGCGCAGACATCAGAGGGGACAGACCAGATGATCCAGACTCAAGAGAAGACATATGGAATGAAATGGCATGCCATAGTTAAGACAACTGCCTTGTTTTTAATGCAGTCCTTTGACAAACTTGAAAATGCATATGGGATGAAATGGCATGCCATAGTTAAGATAGCTACCCTATTTTCAATGCAGTCCTTTGACAAACCTAAAAATGCATTCAAGGCATTAAATGCACAGCATGGTTTGTTCTATGGAAAATAAGCACCCAAGTCTTTCTTAGAGAGCTATATATTGTAATCTCTCATTTGTTACAGAGGAGATCTTCCCCTTACCAAGAAGCAAAACTCTGCCCATTTTGAAAGGCATTATTGAGACTTTGAGCTCAGGTTGTAATTTCATTTTCCTTGTTATTTGAATGAGAAAGCAGGTTTTTCCAGACTTTGTGCTGTTCTAACTTGTGTCATCTAGAGGTGTCCTTATTCATTTAATTTGGTAAGCAAAACTAGTGGAGGTGAGTAGGAAGGTGTCCTGAAGGCCCACTATGGAGATACTTTGTGCCCCCATAAGTACCTTCAGTGTGTTTGCATTTTCCTTTCCTGTGTAAAGAGTCTTGGGATGACTTTGTACCCGCATTGTTCTTTGTGTCTTTCTCTCTCAGGTTATTGGTCACTCAACACCCCTGTTACCGATTACTTGCTACCAGAAAGAGTCTTGTTGTTTGCAAGAACATGCACTTCTAAAAGAAGAGAAGTGCCTTCTGCTGCCTCACCAAGATTTCTACTACTTAGGAAGGAATCTAGCTCTTGGCTAAAAGTTGCTTCTAAAAAAAGAGAAGCACCTTTCCCATCACCCAATATTTCTCCTCTGTTTGTTAGCATCATCTCTGAAAGAAGAGAGATAGATGGTTTGTCCTACACCCTGTGTCTTATTTTTGCATATATATATATATATATATATATATATATATATATATATATATATATATAGCCTCCTGCATATCTATAGGGAACCTCCCCTTGATGAGAGGAGAGATTTGTCTTTGACTCATGTAGTAAAGTTGCACACCTGGCTGACTGATCTCCCTATGTTGTGGTGATAGGAACTATTTTGGTCACCAATTAGCTATTCGACAAAATATTCACCTAACAAAAATGACAAAGATAAAGAAGTAGATTGGGAGCAGAAGGTTTTTAAACAAAGAAACAAATAGTGCACATTTTGGATATGAAGATAATGAGCACAAGGTAAGGGAATTATAATAAGTATTTGGTACAGTGGGAAGGATCGCAGCAAGAAGATAATACTTGGATGATGGAATGAGAGTTGAAGAAGATTGACAATAAAAAATTATATCATTATAATTAGGGCAAATCACAGGAGTTGAGTTGCTTGCGACCAAAGAAAAATGATCTGAAAAAAGAGGCCAACCTTCTGGAAGCCATAACTTTTAAACCATAGCTTTGTTTGAGCTCATTCACACGTCAAAATGATCATATTGAAAATTTGGATTCTACCCTAAAACACTCTATCTCCTTATATTTGATTTGAATATTTTCCAAAATCCAAACATGATTATCTAAGCATTCAAAATTAACGTTTAATGATTTTTTGAGAATTTTCTATTTTGAAAAATTGTATATTTTTAGGACCAAATGTTATATTCAGTTGAATTTTTTATGATAGGCTAATTTTAGTATATAAGATATCTCAAAAAAAATTTAGAGCTTTACACGCTTGCACACGAAACTTATTATAAATAGTAGCCACTAAAAATAAATATTTTTTTTAGATTTTAATTTTTTTGAATTTTACACATCCACTCTAAATTACGAATTGAGGCTTATTTAAATATGTTATAAGTTTATAAATATTTTAAAAAATTCAATACGAATTTAATTCAAATTATTATTCAAAATTTTAACATATTATTATTTTTTTTATCTTGATAATTTTCAGTTTCATTATACCATATCAATTTTTTTAACTATTTTCATTTCCATTTAAAATTTAAATCCTAATAATATATAAGAAATAATAAAATAAAAAATAACATCCTACTTAATTGTTTTCAAAACTAAGTCTTGGGTGTGCAATTAAAATCCTACTCAACTCATTCAATTACCATTTTCTTATGTTTTCATAAACATTCATAATTGTCATACTACATATATTCAATGCATATAAAAAAGAAAAATTACATAATATAATTTTTTTCACATAACAAACTAAACTTTTTATAGAATCATTCTCCATTATACATACGAAAACCCATCTTCTTCCCTACCAATTGAATTCATTGAATAACACAATACTATAGGAATACAATCCCTATTGAGATAACAAATATAAAATCCGATTTACTCATACTAATAAAATAATAAAAACACTTATCAAATTAGTTCGTTCAAAATTAGTTTCAATTTTATAACAATCAAAACCAATATTTCAGATTTTTTATTTTTTTTTTAAATTATATTTTTTCTATAGCACAACTTATCAAATAAGAATAGTTATAAAATTTTATCCCATATCCATTTAAGTTCATCAAACATATATGACCATAATCAAGCCCCAAACCCAAGAGGTGCCCCAAGAAATTTTATACACATCAATTAGATATCAGCAACGAATTAAGTTTTGAGTGATCATGGCTTCTAAGTTGGCCAACAATCTCTAACTAAAATGATCCCTAGTAATTTGGGAAAATGTTAAGAAAAGAAGAATGACAAATAGCATGAAGTACAATTATTACAAGCTTGTTTATTTTCTAAAAATAACTTGTTCTCTTCTATAAGTAGGATACTCATTTGCTTAAAAATAATCATCAAGAAAATGTAGGTAATGAAACTCAAGCAGGATTCCCATGTATTTGAGGAAAGCATTTGCCCTCTTTGCGACTCTATCTGGTCTTTAATATTCAACAGGCCCTTTTTCTTTCCCATGTCCCAAACACAGTTTTCACAAGATTTTATACAAAACTAATAGTTTTTACAAATGATTATATAATGAAATAGTATAACCAACTTGAAATAGGGTAATAAGGACCATAACTTCATCATGCATGGCTGGGATGAGCTTGTATATAATCATAAGAATTGGATCAGTTTCAACAAAAGTTATTTCCTAGTCCACAACTGTCAGTCGCTTTACATTCTAGATGTTTGGGTGGCCATGGAACCCAAAGGCAAGATGTGATTTAAAGTAAATAGACTACTCACCAAATTCCTCACTAGGCAATTTTAATTTGACATTGACAACCAATTGACCATCTTTTATCTCCTCATCATGCAGTGACAAAAATGGGATGACAAGGTCTACCTTGAGAGTGCTTACCATTCATTCTTAAATTCCAATATCATTCCTTATCCCAAAATCATGTAGAATAAATTCATATTCTAGCACTCCAAATTCACATACAACACTCCCTTATTGATCTTCATTATCCCTAATCACTTCCTCATCAACCATCATATTCATGCTTATCATCCCTATTCATTCCTTCACCAATTTTATTATCCCTTGTTATCCCTAGTCTCTACCTCATTGGCTATCATCATCCTTCATTATTGCTAATCACTCCCTCATCAACCCTCATCATCCCTAGTCACTCCCTCATCATCCCTCATTGTCATTAATCATCCCTAAACACTATAGGTCATCAAACCTCATCAACCCTAATCATACCTAATAACTCTCTCATCATCTTGAGCATCATCCCTAGTCACACTCTCATCATCCCTCATCATCATTAATAACTCCCTCATTAACCGTCATCATTTCTTAGCATCCCTACTCAATCATTCATCATCTTTCATCAGACCACTCATCATCCCTAATTACTCCTTCATCAACCCTCATCATCCTTAATTATTCCTAATCACCCCTCCTCATTTGTCTTCATTTCTCAATGTCCCTAAAAAATGCAGCATTGTCACTCATCATAGATAATCACTCTATCATCATCCCTAGTCACTCCCTCATCTATTAGAGTGTGTTCCAATCCAGTAGTTAGTATAAATTTGTTTTAGATTGCACAATATCATTTTTAAATGAATCTTGAATGGTTTTTCAATTCCTTTAATTTTGATTGGAGTGTACTAGGATGATTATTCTCTTTCATGTCTAGTAGATTAGATAGGGTCATGATGGATTACTCTAGGGAGATCATTGAATGATTTACATGGTGAAAATAAGATAATATCCTCTTTACACTTGCATGGAGAAAATAATTTTAAATGAAGAGGGATGATAAAAAATGATTATTAAAAAAAATTACGTCTTTGTGCTTACTTCATATTAGGTGAAATCCTTCTTCTAGACACAGCTATTTCCAAATCATTAAGGGAAAGGGTCAGATCATTTTAGATCTTATCAAGTTTTTGAGTTATTATCAAAAAATGATGTGGGTCATGAGTATAAATTATTGGCATTTATGCCACTAACTTTGTTATGGCATGTTTTCTCCTTACATTGAAATCTATGTGCTTATGAAGGAATTATGATAGGAAAGTGGAGAGGGTGTTAAGATGAACTACCAATGCTTGCATCATTCCTTTGTAGTGTGGTCTCCATAATGTATATTTAGTGTTTGTCATTTAGGTTTCATTTTTAGCATTTTAGGTTAAGGGTTTAGGGTTTAAAGTTTATATTTCAATGTTTGGATTTGATTGTTTAAGTTCTAGCATTTAGGTTCTGAGATTTAGTGTTTATCTAGTTTTAGGATTTTATGTTTCTAGTTTTTGTGGTTTAGGGTTCAAATTTCAAAGTTAATGGTTTAGTGCTTAGGGTTTTAGGATTAGGGTTTAGTTTTAAAAGTTTAGGGGTCAAGGTTTTGGGTTTGGGGTTCAGTATTTAGGGTTTAAGATTCATGATTTTAAATTTTGTGTTTAAGGTTTAGTATTTAATATTAAGGACCTATAAGGTTAAGGTTTAATGGTTTAGTGTTTAGGATTTAGGATTTTAAACTTATGGTTTAGGATTTAGGGTTAAGGGCTTAATGTTCATGTTTTAGGGCTTAGGGTCTGTGATATAAAGTCTAGGGTTTAAGGTTTTAAGGTTTGACTTTTAGGGTATAGGTTTTGGTGTTTAGGTATTATTATTTTAGGTTTAGGGATAATGTATTAGGGTCAAGTGTTCAAGGTTTATGGTGTTTAGGGTTTATGTTTAAGGTTAAAAATACAAGGCTTATGGTGTTCTAGGTTTGGGATTTAGGTTTTAGGGTTAATGGTTTATATGTAAATGGAGTGTACTAGGGTTATTAGCTACATTTTTTACTGGTATAAGTGACTGTACATGAATATAGGAATATGTCATGTATGAGTGACAACATACCTACATGTAGTACTAAGTATGGGTAGATGGAATGTTTGAATGATTTTATCATTATTATATGTATGCTATAGGTTGAATGATATAGGCTAGACATTTATGCATATTGATCGACCCATTGATTAAAAAACCCCAAATTATTAGGAATTCATCTTGAATCCACCTTCAAAGCTTTTACATGAATGTCCCTAAGCATTCCTTTTTATATATAGGTTAAAATGATCCATATCCTTTCAAGATATGGCTTAGGATCTAAATTTTAGGTATATTATTTAGTTTTCATGGTTCAGTGTTTATGGCTTAGGCTTTAGGTTTCAATGTTTAAGGTTTAATGTTTAGGGTTAGGGGTTTGGGATAAATGGTTTAGGTGGAAATGGAGTTCACTGGGGTTATTATCTTCAAAAGATGTGTAGCACGGTATATAAGGGTCTAATATAAAATTTTAAATTACAAACATACCTTTTCTGAGTAGGCACACAATCATAGTTGACTATAATTTTAGCCTAGGTCAGTAAAGAGTACACTTTGAAGAGTTGGCAAGAAAGAATGGGTGTTAGACTTGATTATAACACCTTAACTATGTTTATACCAACCTAATGAGATACTTAAGCAAATAAAATATGGTTTGAAACTAATTTCATGCCTTAACCTATAGTTGACAGATAAACCCTGCACATAATGAGTGCTCAAGAAGTCTGCCTTGAGTTTTATGAGGTTTGGAGGTGCTAGGAGTGTGAACCAACCCTAAAAATTTGTAAAAAGGGTCAACATAACATTCCCAAGCCCCTTATTTTGTCTAGGAAAATAGGGTAAGTGACACCTATTTTGTCTCAAATAAAATGAACTCCCAAGAGGAAAAATCTTACAAGCTCAATATGAAAAGCGTAAGGAAATGAGTTAGAGACTATCATAAATTTGAAAATAAATGTAGGAGCATGTGTTGAATATGATAAAACACTTAGGATTCATCACAATCATAAAAAACACTCATTGGTGTTGATGAGCATCTATGTGTAGACTAGGCCCACTAAGTCTTAACCTGGCCTAAAAGCCCTAAGTAGATGTAGCCTCACTTATAACACCAAGCAAACTTTTTAGAGCATTGGAGGACCTCCATGGGGATATATAAGGTATGTGAGAGCCTTTATTTTGTAGATAAGGCCACAAATAGATCATTTTTTGGCTCAAGAACATGATAAGGTGCATAGAATGCCTTGAAGATCTTGAGAGGACAAGTTTGGAAGCTCACATTAGTATAGATACCTAGCATGGAACTCTCAGGAGATAGGATAGGTTGGAGAGGGTGCTAAGTGATGATCTAGTGGAATTTATTCCAAGTTCAGATGTCACAATTTTATGCACTATTCTTAAGGGTTAAAACTACCTAAAACACTCTAAAACCCTTGTTAATTACTCGATTGGGAAGAAGTGGAAGAAAAGGCATCTTAAAGGCTAGTTTGACTGGGAAATGATCGTGGATTTATAGAGGAATCCCTATGTATCCTTCCTATCAATTTGATTTATATACTATAAAGATGGGCATGGTATATAATGGATTTTATTGATAATTTTTTATGTTTTGAAGTCACAAGTGTCATACCCTTACACATATGGATTGGATTGAGAAACTAATGATCATCTTAGTGATAAATGTGAAAATAGGTCTAAAGAAGGGTGATTATGAATAGATACAATGAGAAAACTTGTCCAAAGGAAGATTAATGATTAGGGACACAATCATTGCATGTTAGAGCTTGTTTCTAACCCCCTCTTCATAGTGAAGTGATCTTATCTTTGAGTTAGTTAGTTTTGTTCATGTGTGTGCTCTATAATTGCTCATGAAGCACAAGTGTGTAATGTGTTGTTTTATGTCTTACAGGGTTGTACTATAAGTGTTTAAATAAGTGTGATAGCTTCATCGAGTTTAGAGACATGAAAGAGATTCATAGCATCAATGGTGGATGTATAGTATTGGTTATGGAACCAGTCTACCATGTACATAATCAGATATCATACATTCACATATAGACCTCCTATATACACACCTATAGGTGTTCCCAATAGGAGAATGTGAAATTTATTATTATTTTGTATGTTTTAGTGTTTAGGATTTAGAATTTTAGGCTTATCGTTTGTACTTTAGGGTTAAGGGCTTAAAGTTTAGGTTTTAGGGATTAGGGTCTAAGTTATAAAGTCTAGGGTTTATAGTTTAAAGGTTTTATGTTTAAGGTTTATGTTTTGTGGTTTAGGTATTATTATTTTGGGTTTAGTGATAATGTATTAGGGTAAACTGTTCAAGGTTTATGGTGTTTAGGTTTAGGTTTAGGGTTTAACATTCAAGGTTTATGGTGTTTAGGTTTGGGGTTTTAGTTTTAGGGTTGATGGTTTAGGTGTAAATGGATTGTACTAGGGTGACTAGTTAAATTTGTGTCTATCATTAGTGACTGTAATACCAATATAGGAATATGTCATGTATGAGTGAAAACATAGCTACATTTGGTACTATGTATGCCATAGATGTAATGTATGAATGACTATATTATTATTATATGTACGTTATAGTTTAAAAGCTGAAAGATAGACATTTATTCATATTGATAAACCCATTGATTAAAAAACCCACAAATTATTCAGGAATTCATCTTAAATCCATCTTCAAGCCTTTTACACAAACATCCCTAGTCACTCCTTTTTCTATATATAAGTTAGACTGACCCCTATCCTTTCAAAGTATGGCTTAGCCAATGCACCCTCTCCTTTATTTATATAGCTGATAACTCAATATTATGGTTTATGTCTAGAGGTTTAAGATTTATAAATTTAGGATTTAAGGTTTATGGTTGATGGTTCAAGATTCATAACTTAGGGTATAATGTATAGGGACTAGCATTCAGGGTTCAATTTTTTGTGTTATGGCTTAGGGATTAGGTTTTAGGACTTATTATTTATATTTTATGCTTAAAGGTTTGGGATTTATGGTTTAGGGCTCAAGGGATTAAGAGTTTATATTTTAAGGTTTGGGGCTTGGTGTCTGGGGTTAGGGTTTTGGGTTTATGGATTCACAGTTAGGTTTTTTTGGGATTTTGGTTGAGGGTTTAGGGTTTGGAACTTAGTGTTTAGTATTTGGTGTTTAGGGATTAGGCCTTAGGGTTTAGGATTTGGGGTTTAGTGTTTATGGTTTAGGGTTAAGGTTTAAGGGATTTATGTTTAGTGTTTAAGGTTTTAGGTTTTGGGTTTAGAATTTTTTATTTAGGAGTTAATGTTTAAGGTTTTTGACTTATTATTTATTGTTTTAGGATTGGGGTTTAGGGTTAAGGGATTAAATTTAACTTTTAGGGTTTAGGATTTAGGTGTTTAATTTTATGGTTTGGGGTCCAGAGTTAAGGGATTACATTTACATTTTAGGGTTTAGAGTATATGGTATAAAGTATAGGGTTTAATTTTTTAATGTTATATGTTTAGCTTCAATAATATAGGGTTTATGGATTATTGTTTTTGGTTTAGGGCTAGTGTATTAGGTTTAATGGTTCAGGGTTTGGGACTTCAGGTCTAGGGTTTAGGTATATTATTTAGTGTTCATGGTTTAGGGTTTATGGCTTAGGGTTTGGTATTTAGGATTTAGGTTTCAATGTCTAAGGTTTAGTGTTTAGTGTTAGGGATTTAGGGTTAATGGTTTAGGTGGAAATGGAGTGTACTAGGGTTATTAACTACATTCATATCCAATATGGGTGACCATATCATGACCACATGAAGATGTTATGTATGAGTGACCAAATACCTACATGTAGTACCATGTATGTGGTAGATGTAATGTATGAATGAATTTATCATTACTATATATATGATATAGGTTTTATGATGTAGGTTATTCATTTATGAATATTGATAGACCCATTTATTAAATTTCATTTTCTATGTTGAGAATAAGGTTGTTAAAAAGATTCCAAGGCAAAGATAGCAAACTCCAAGTATAGTACATATCCAACTTTGTTTATTGAGTATAAACCTCTTATGAAAGTCCAATATTATTATGTAAACACTATAGAATACTTATAAGTAAAGTGATTGAAAGCACTTGATAATTAAGCCAAGTCAATATCCTTACAAGTAAGCAGATTAGACCATCTAGACCTAAAGAGTAGAGTTTTCATTGAATTCTAATTCCTAAGAAAACAATAAAGGAAATTGGTTTCTTATCCTCAAAGATAGTCTCCAAACATCTTAATAAATATTTATAATAATCTATTGATAAGCTTAGATTAATGACACCTTTTAAATAATAAACATGCCTATAAATAATATTATAGTAGTGATTAGCATTTAGTCAACGTTTTGGGTAATTTAGTGATCTAATTGGTATCTTGAGATTGTGTAAAGACACATATGATTCCTATATAAGTCTTGATATTTTCATTGAATTTTAAATTGAATGTGACCAAAAAACAAGGTAGTTATAGACCTCTTTGTATCAAGTCCTTAAGAGGTATAATTTGGCCTAATAAGTCTATAAAGGGTATAGTTTTTATCATCTGAGCTTTGAGTTAAATGTCTTCATGAACTAAGAAGCCTGAGTCAAATAATTTGTGAAACCCTCATAGTATTGTTCAAAGAAGCGAATATGTACAATTGAGTGCCTTCGGAGTCAAAGAAGGGTTTTACTTGAAGGTAAATTACTATCTTAGGACTGAGTACCCTATTTTAAGTCATTGAAAGTGTCTTTTGATCTAAATATAGAGGCTAATAAGTCAAGAGATAATAATAAATAATAAATTCATTAGTATTTCAATACCAATGCTCAATAGACCTTTTGTGATAAACCAAGAAATAATCTGTGGTTAAGAAGAGACTTAATTGCAAGTAAGTTTCTAAAGGACCTTGATGTAGAAGAGGTTGAGTAAGTGGAACACTTAATTTGACACTAGTTTGGAATAGTAAATATCAAGATATGGCTTTTGTATTTAGGAAGGGCATACTCCTTTAGATCAAGCCATGGCTTGGCTATTTAATCAGGTAGAACATACTCAAGTAGATAAAGTAGATAGGGAATACTTAACTAGCTAAAATAGACATTTAATCCTTAATGGCATCTAGATCTATTACATACGTAATATGATTTATATCCTTGTTTCTAATTATATTTATTGCTAATGAAATTTTGAAAACTAAGTATTAGCTAGAATGGAATTTAAAAAACTATCTTCTAAATGGCAATTCCTATAGCTCTATAATCAATTTTAGAAGATGCTGAGTGGCCTTAAATTATTATATTTAGTAAAATAAAATTAAATTATAAGTTTACATTTGATTTAAATTTATATTTAAGTTTACATTTAATTTAATTTTACATTTTATATTCTTATACCTCTTACTGTAAAATAGAAAAAAATTACATGGCTTTGAAAAGATTGATTGCAAAAAAAATCTATGGCTTGAAAAAGGCATACACCCGTTGCAAAGAGGCATACCCTTTATAAAATATGCACACCCTTTACAAAGGATGCACACCCTTTGAAAAATATGCACACCCTTTGCAAAAGACACACACACTTTGCAAATGATGCATGCCCTTTGCAAAGGGAGTACAACCTATGTAAAGGATGCACACCCTTTACAAATGGTGTATGGTATTTAAACTACAAAGGGCATATGATATTTAGGGTTGGGACAAACCCTTAATGTATTTTTCATGGGTTTTTTAAAAAGAAGGCATATGCCCTTTACACAAAATGCTTTGTATTTTTCATTACGTCACCTTTTTTGTCCCCCAAATTTGTACATCTATCCATCCATATAGAAATAAATATAATAATATAAAGGGACATATGTGTGAGGGACCAAAAATTGGCTTATCCACAAGTCCATGATGACCTTGGAGGTTAGAATGAATGATTTTGAAGTTCATTAAGTAGAGGCCATGTGATCCTATCATGTGGCATAATCATATCTAACATGTCATCATTGTTCATAATTTTCTCTTACTATGAAATAACAACATAAATATCTTCATATCGTCATAGATTTCACATGAAATCACCAATAAAGGTATTTATTATCTCATTGGAAAACCTTGGAAGAGCTCTTTTAGTTCGTAGTGACAAAGAAGTAGTATCTCACCCATGTGTATGTTGTTACAAGAATATCTTATCTAGATCATAGGTAATTATAATGAAAATTTTGAGAAAATATAGAATGCCAAAAAATTAGGAAAATAAAGGAAAAATCATATCATGCCTTAAATTTAGAGAAATCTCCTAAAGGAAAAATATTAGAGATAAAGGCTAATCATAAATTATGTCACTATGCAAAGAAAGGAGATCAACAGATTGATAAAGGAGACACATTGGAAAGAGTTCATAGAACAAAAGAGGGAAACATCAAAAGGTCAAAGTGTGAGGTCTTAGAGCAAAGGTTACATATTTTGTAACAAAGAGTGATTTTAAAGCCTATAAAGGGAAGAGTTAGATATACATAGAGATAGAGCAGGTGTATAGAGTCATTGTGATTATAAATGTCATTTAAGATTTATTTTATTGAATAAAAATGAATGTTTTTTATTTTCTACTTTGTGACTTAAGTAGCATGGTCAAGAACATCCATTCATTGGAAAATCATTACTTGAACTACACCAAGTGGTATTAGATCAAGTTATGTTTTGAATCCAACCAAAATTTGTTTTAAAGATTATTATTGGTAGAAAAAATGATAGGGTATATTCTAACATAGAGAAGGTGTTGGATAGATGGTGTTATAAGGTATAGATTAATAAAATTAATATATTTTTCAAGAGTGAGAAAGTCTTGCAAGTAAAAAGGAGCTATGTGATAAGCTGTAAAAGTATTTTTGAGTTAGTTCTAAGAAGGAATCTTGAATTTTTTACAAGATAAATTCTTATAATGTGATATAATTGTATGAAAGTGAGAGAGAATCTTATTTGAGTTTAGTATAGGTTGAAAATATTAATAAATATTATATCAATTTTAGTCATGGTGAATTTTAGAGGTGAATATATTTTAATTCACAATTACTCCAATTGTGGGATTTAGTTTTTAGTATTTTTTAGGGTTGGCACATGGGTCTGGATCAATAAAAATTAAGTAATATAAATTATTTTGGGGTTCATCTCACCAATATTTTACAATAGTATCTTAAATTATAGTTCAATTTCCCACACATATTGTATAAATACCACCTAGTATCAAACAAATCAATAAGTAGAACTAGAATTAGAGGACTGCAACATCAAATGATAGCAACTGAATAGAGGAACTGAATGCAGATATCAAACATCAATAGTGTCTATCAAAAGAATTAAATGATAGTGTTGAAAGAAAACATCTCATGATAATGTCAAATGATATCAATGAACAAATGTGCTAAATGGTAATATTGAACAATAGTGCTGAATGGAAGTGCTGAAGGATAGAGCCGAAAATTAAAATGGTGCTGCCACCAAATGACATAACCAATTTATATCATCTACTCTTTGACTGGATGATAGAACTAAAGTGTTACATCCTTAATCATCATGGCATTTAGTAGGAATCATAAAAGGACAGGCCAATTATTAGGAAAATAAATCATATTATCTTATTTTAAAAATCCAACTAAAGAGCCCACATAAGCATAATGTAATCAAAATATAGGTGTTTATTTTTTTTAGTTTGTCATAAATTTGACTTTAACTATTAAATAATATTAATACAATTTTACATGCAAAAAACCCAATTGATATCTCACCAGAAAGAATCAACCAGAATAACATGTCACCCCTTGAACATTTTTTTGATGATGACATGCCACCATTCGTAGATATTCCTCTAGTTTTTGATGATAATGATAAAGACATTCAAGTGGTAGAAGATATTGTTAGTTCTCACCAAACACAAAGTCTAGCTAAAACCTCCACTGGTAGAAATATTCATGAAGGAAAAGATGTCTATCGATAATTGCAAGGTACTTTAAGGTGGACTGGGTAACAAAATTTCCCTTCATATAACATATATTGCCTAAAATTTTTTATGGCAGTCCAAAATAATGTAAATGTATAATATATAGCTGGAAACTAGAAAAGGAACACATAATTCAACTGAAATTGGACACGATTGAGAAATATTATGAAAAAGTGTATGTGATAGTGAACCACCCAAATTGACTGATAACAAGAACACATAGGTGGAAAAATGTAGAAGAATTCATACATGTAAGATATTCACATGAGTATGAAATTGATAAAAAATGTCAAAAACATCTTGTAGAGAAAGGGGGAACAATCAAAGAGAATTTTTTAAAATTTATGTAGTCTTATCAAAAGGCCATATATATATAGTTTTCTACTATATACCATATTTTCAAAAAAATTCAGATCTATTTATAATTTTTTAGATTATAAGATTTTATTTCAGCATAATGAGTTTCTAGATATTCCATAATCACATTGGTTAGATAGTAGTGATTGAAAAATGGAAAAATGTCTAGTAATGGTTGAGAAGGTAGATTTGAAACAAAAAATTTAAAATTCACTTTTCATCTCACTATCTATTGATGAGGTCATAACAAATGACAACACATCCTAGGTTTGCATGCATGTTTATACTTTTGATAACTATTTAAGGCAACCTCATCTATTAGCATTTTATAAAATGAAATAAATTTATAATGCAAAAAAATCTTCATAAATTGGTTGTATCTAATTTAAAAGATAAAGTTAGGATGGACGCTTATGCAATAGCTACAAAGCTAGTGTGTGTTGGGGCTAATGGTGCATCAGTTATGTAGGGGCATATAAATGATTTATGTGTTTGACTGAAAACAATATTTGTGCCATATTTGATTCCAATTCATTACATGGCTCATAGGATGAATATTGCATACAAAATAATTAGAAAATTTCCTAATGTGGTAAAAGTGGAGGAGCTCATTCATGACCTACATGCTTGTATGTCAAGCAGTCCAAAAAGAGTTTTAGAGATCCAGAATTTTACAATAGGAGTGATAAAATGGTAAGAAACTATTGAGATATGTTGATGTAATATGCATTTCTATGTATGAACTTGCGTGCCAATTTTTTGTAGTTTTTTATGTATAAATATCATAGATAAATTGTGAAGGCAACAAATTTATTGTACCGTTTAACAAATTTGGAAACACTACTAAAATTGTGTGGAATTCTTCCAATGTAGAAGGAAATGAATTATTTAATGAAATCCGGATAGATCCATTTGTATTGTTGACTTCATATAGATGAGAAAATGAGTAGGCCAATCTTTAGATTTACTATACACTTCAAATGAAATGTTTCAAGGCCCTATTTTTAGCAGTTGGCAATGTTTGAGAGATTTAAAGACCCTGAGAACTATTTTAAGTTAAATATCAATGATCATCTTTATGCCATTATTAATGGAAAGGATATACTAATGCACACTTAGAAAATTATTTGATATTATATATTTCATGTTATGTTGTGGACATGTTTCCTTATGAAAGAGCTCTGACAAGATGGAATTTTCCAATTGAAATAAGAGGATTTAGAAATACATCGATAAATAAATTAAATGTGGAACTAACATGGCATATGCAAATGTCATTGATGATGATCAAGTTTGTGTAGGATTATTTCAACTACAAGAATATTAGTTGTATATTTATTACAATTATCATATTTTAAATTCCAAATTCATATAATTTTTTATATTGTAAAATGATCTGAATAGTAAATTCATTATAATTGTGGATAGTATTATCATTTAAAATATTTTATTTATTCATCATGAAACTTTTCCATCTATTTAATTGCTATTTAATTGTATTTTCACTTGAAATAACTATAATTTGATATTGTAGCACCATATTAAGAGTTTTAAATTTTAGATTAAAAATATGAATTTGAAGTCAAATATGATGGTGATAGAACCACATATTGTATCATTAGTTTGTTTGAACTACATCAACTAGTTACTGAATAAACCTAGATTTAATAATAGTCACTTTACAACATCATAAAATTGAATTTGAAATTAATGCTCAAGCCTAACACCAAATCCATTGAAAAAAAAGAATTGAAATCCACACGAATCATCCACTAATTACAATTTAATAAATTAATCAATGTAAATCTAAACTTTAAATTGTCATTGAAAAGATATATTTTTAAACAAAACTATATTTACAAATACTATAGAGTTTAAATAAAACATTATTTACAAATATTATAGAGTTTAAAACATTTTTTGGGGTTCCACTTCTCATCTACTTTCTCAACCACAACATCCTTTGTGCTACTATCATCCTTCAATATCCACGCCCTTTCAAGATCCTTAGCCATAGAATTAATACAACAAACAATTTTCCCATGTTTTCCAACATCTCCTATAGAAAGTAGACTTGGATTGGCATTTGTCTTATTCTTAAATAAGGCATTAGGATCCCTTCCTTGCTCCTCAATGATTTTTTGGAGTGTGTTTTCTATTTATTCAAGAGAACAAGCTTCTCCTTGAATTGAATGATAGAATAATTTTTTTTCGTGCATTTTATAGATGCACATTAAGGACCTCAGCTTATTTTTTCAAATTCTCATATTTTTCCTATAATTTAAAATAAAATGAAATTATATTTGATAAAAAATAATTATGATATGAAATTTGATTAAAATGAAGACACATTACCAAATATTTTTCCTTCTCAATGTTTGCAATCACAATAAGGTTGACATCTTTCACCCATTTATTAAAGTATCCCTGGGCTTCTACATTTAAATTATCCAACCTAATAAGCATAATATTCAACACGTTATGATTCTAACTATTAGAAATAGTAACTAACCCATGTTTAGCTTGGGCAAACAAAAATTTTAATCTTTATGGGTTCATGTTGCACCAATGAAGATAAATTTTCTTGTTGGGAGTGGTTGTGATAATGGGAATTTATTTATTTTATCAATGCCTTCAATTGAAACTCACACATATACACATATTTTAATAATCTATAACTTCTTCATTAAGATTCAAACTAATATTTTTTGTTACCAAAATATTCAATTGAAAAGATGTAATAACATCATCAAACAAATAATGAACTTGTATACAGAGATGGGTCTCCCATTCTGAGTAGTGTGATGGAGGAGAGTGGGAAAGTAATGAACAAGGAATGCATAAATGTGAAGTGGGAGGAAGGGGATGTGATGTTGATATATAACTTATCAGTAATGCATGTGTGAAGGCCGTCAAAGCCTCTTTGACATGTTCTGGTAGCGTTATGTAAGTGAAGAAGATTTTGGCAGGTTATAGAATTATAATAAATATATATTTTTTAAATAATAATTTGTAAGAGAAAAAGAAATAAAACATATAATATAAAATATAAGAGTTAAGTTACTAAGATTTTTCTTATTATTTCATGATTTTTTAAATAGAAGAATGGTCCTATTTGCACCTCTAAAATTAATATTGAAAAAAGGAGTCAGAAATTAGAACTATAAAAAAGTTGTGTTGACAACTCATGAAGATCCCATTTCAATATTTGGTTATCCTTTTTATTGATATCATACTCATCTTTGATCCTTGTAATGAGTAATATCTTTTAGAGAGCCTTGATTTCCTCTCAAGAGGGAGTAAACTTTGTGATAGATCTCATAGTGTGTTAGACAATTAAATACAAAATGTTTCTATGATTTAATTTCATTATCATAATGTTTAAATATCTACTGATGTTTTAAAACAATGTACTCTAACTCCATACAAATCTAATGTGGGCATACTCACAATTTACACAAAGGAAATCTCAAACCAAAAGAGAGTTTGGTTTACTTGGGAATAATAATACATCCATCTTTTTCTTGAAGATAGTGCTCCAAGTACTGATACATATTTGTTGACATTGATTTCTAATGGTTTTTCCATGTTGATTATACATAGATCTCAATGTCCATTCTTCTATGAATATGTCTTTTTAACATGTAGGGAACATGTATCCAAAACACATTAGGAGAAAAATGATGAATACTAATACTAATTCCTTTAGAAAAGACTACATTGAGCATACCAATTTTTCTTCATTCCTTGTTTACATAAGCTCATATAATATTAAAGAGCCTTGGATGGATATGTATTATACACAATTATTGTATCTTCCATACATATTAATTTATGAAGCAACATCATTGTGCAATTCATGATAGGAGTTCCTAGTGAAGGGATGGATTTTATAGTGTAGCCATAATCACACAATAGAAACCAACATGCATTTTATATCTACTTAGTGAAATAAAACCTTAATCACATCTACATTCAAAATGACTCTCTTCACCTACTCTATCACACTATCTATAACTTTGAGTCTTTATGGGATTAATATTCACTCTTTATGGGATTAATATTCACTCTTTATTGCAGACTCTATAACTTTCCCTCTGAGGGCTTTCTCTTTAATCTCCCAATGTCGAACTCCTCTGCTTTGTCAACTCATTCCAATATGATTCGTTTGTCAATCTCTTAATGTTTCTTCTCTACATTCCCAACCCATGATTTTAGAGGGAAAATCCCCATTTATGATTAGCCTTTCTCTTCTTATTTCCTTCATGAAAGTTCTCTTTATTGAAGGCATGACATCCTTTTTCTTTATTTATCTTTATTTTTAACATTTTACATTTTCTATAACTTTCCTTTATAAATTCTTTTAATTATCAGAGGGTATTATTACAACATGCAAATGGGTGAGATAAATCCTTTCATCAGTATTAATTTAGATTTCTCTTTTATAGCTTTCCAGTGAGACGTTAGACATCACTGATTATTTCTTATAAAAAATATGACTATCCAAAGATATATGTGTCATTCTACTATCATTTTGGGGTCAAAGTATAATACTATGTCCTACTAGATTTCCAAAAAAATTAATAAAAAATAAAAATCCCTAAAAAATACTTATTGACTTTTTTAAGAAATTGGTAAAATGTTTACAGATTACATATGTGTATATTGTTTAATTAATTTTCAATGACCAAAACTCAAGATATTTTGAAGAGAATATGAAAATGTATGTGGCATGTTTAAACCAAAAACCAGGACACACCATATTTTAAATAATGGTCATAAATTTCCTATGATCATGCCATGTGACATGATCCCATAATATCTATTTAATAGTCCCAAAAACCTTTTTCATGACTTCCTAGGGCTCTGTAGAACCAAAAATTTATTAAATCAGCTTTGATTACTCACATGTCTACCCCTTTCCACTATAGTCTTTCTTCAAAACATTAAACTCATGGCTCAACTAAATAAAATTAAAGATTGTAATTGTCCATATATTATTGTGACCACTTTACAACTCATGACCGCCAATAATTCTTACATTCACCAAATATCAAACTTATAGAGTCACGCAATCACCTTTACACCCCATGGTAAGTAATCATATCCATGGATCCCACGAACAAGAAGTTAAATGTTAAGGACATATTTTGCTATAAAAACTTATCCAATGAACTCTATTGACCTTTTGTGACAAAATTTTGCTCGTGGATGATTTGAAAACATGAATAAATTAGATTGCTAACACTACATGTCAACCCATCACTTCGACTATGTCATGATCATTTATATTTGAATACTTTTAATTTTATGGTCACAAATAATGAATATGTATGATATATGTTTATGAGGCTCTCCATGGAACATATAGTGGTTGACATGGAAAACTTATTGATATTAAAGTGGTCATTGAGGCGTTGAAACTTAGGTTGTGAGCATGAAATATGTGAACACAATTATAAGAAAATTAGTGTTGCGACATGAGAATGTGACTATGTGATCCCATGACATCTATGAATTGATAAATTATTCTCAATATTATTTATTGAAAAGTATACAAACTACCTGTTATTAAAGATGTAAGTTTATTGATACATTTTGGATACTCTTTAATCATAAATCTAAGTTAATTAAAATATGATATCCTACCTATGCATGGATGGAATAAGTGGTAACTCCACTTTTTAAGTCATTAGGTTGACAACCATGGCATTCTTTTCCACTAAACCAAATATTTCATCTCTTTTCCACACTTTTTATTCCAGTTCCACCTTTTGCCTAACTTTAAATCCTTCCTCCTTTGCTCTTTTCTACTCACCCTTTTCTCTTTTGTGGAATAGGACCCACCAAAGTTTGTCCACATCGCCAGAGGCTTATCTTATTTTAACCCATTAGTTTTTCATAATATGTCTACCTCTAATTAAGGCTTATCTTTATTCTCTTTCTTCTTTAATTTCTTATTTCACCTCCTTTTCATTAATAGTAAGATGATTGAATTCCTCTTTATTTTATTCCTTGTCTTTAGGTCACATGTTTGAAAACATTCACTTCTCCAATCTATCCCCATTTTTTTTTTGTGATTCTTCTCTCCCATATGTAACTAATCATCATAATGTATTATGTTCACTTGTTCTCACTACCTCTTATACATATGGGCATGCTAGAGTGAATTGTACTTTATCATATTTTTTGTTATCTCTTTTGATTTTGGAGATACACATAAATCAACCATATTAAAGGTGTTAATAGTTCCCAAACACAATCCTTCCATCTCATTTTCATTCCTAAAAGACATGTTGTCCAACTCTTACATGCTTCTCACATTTTCCTAATATATCACACTCACAAGATGGGTTCTCAAAGGCCCATTATCATCAACCTTCATGAATATTTTCACATCAGTATTCACCAAACTTCATCCTTAGTCACATTTATGGTCTTCAACCATACAAATCTCATGTGCATTCACTTACACTTCCTCTATTTTCATTATTTTGTTCATTGAAGTTTCAGATTCCTATTTACTATCTTCAGGATTTATTCTCTACAAAAAATAAATATCAATTAAATTACATTTATATTTTTATTATCAATCATCTTCTTTCGACTTATGAGATTCCACAATTTATTTCCAATTATCAAATGATGGGCATCCTTCCTCTGGTGAACAAACTATCAATGTTTTATGTGATATTTCTCAAGGAACTCTTCTTTTATGGGTTTCTCACATATTTATTTCTCCATTATTTCCAAGAAAACATACTTAATCTCCTCACTTGTAGATCTCAAATTCCCATTACTTCTCAAATTAGTCTTATTTTTTTCTCAATATCCTTTAGCTACTTACATGGAAAGTTATCTCTCTTATTACCTTTTACGGAAATTTTATTCTTCTCTCTCTCAAGAATCGAAGCTTGAATCTTCTTCAAGGATCTCTCGCACACCTATAATAAAGTTATTCTCTCTCACATTCAACATTTTGTTTCACCACTTAACATGAGGGTTAATTTAAAGAGGCTCTACTGGAAAACCTATTGGAAATATTTGGCACATCTATGGAAATTTGATTCATCACTGTGGTGAATCGTCTATGGATGATGGAAATTTTATAATGATTCTAAAGAACCAAGAATAAATAGTTATCTTTTTGGTGCAACCATTCAGATACACCAAAAGATAGATGTGGAATAGAACCACATTAAATAATCCCATCAAATAGTTATGATTATTGCTTATGTTGGACATTTACATCAGATGGTTGTGTTGAATGGTTATGTTAGATGGTCGTGTCATTTTAATATCCTAAATAGTGTGTGGTAGTAGGTGTGCATAATATATCAAGCATCGAATGTTTGTGTTGAATGGTGGTCTAAATGAAAAATGTCAAACAGTGATGTTAGGCCATATTGTTGAGTAACCAGTGTGACCATTTTTCTATCTGGTTGTTCGATCACCCCTTGTCCTATAAATACTCACCCTCTACCCTCATTTTTAAAATTTTGAATAATATATTCCTCATCCCCCTTTACCCCCACCTACTATAATTCCCCAGCCATGGAAAGAAAGTATGTTTTCAAGAACTTACTATGCTTGGGCATTTTGAAGATCGTATAATAGCCAATTCAATACAATGATTGGATTTTGAAATGTAGCTTTAGTGTCCTATTGTACATGCCCCATATGAAATATACATTAGGTTACTCAAAATGTTAATGTAATCTTATGACCCTAGTGAGAAGATCTTCACTATGAACCTAGAGACCAGAATGATTTTCTTTGGTACCTTGAAAAAAGAGATTTATAATTTGACATGTCTTCCATCTCATAATGTAAACTTTATGGATTTGAAATTAATGTTGATAGATGATGATAAGAAGTATTCAGTGTAATATTTCAACTTGTAGATTAGTTCAATTGGTATGTAATTATAAATATCTTTTTATATTCAAAGTTCAAATTTTGATATGTGAATTCCTCTTTTTTTTTTTCTTTTTTTCAGATAGTCAAAAGAGGGGCCTCTATGTGGAAGATATTGGGAACCCTTTTTTTAAAGCAATGGTTTCATTCTTCCTCATGAGAATAGTATTTTAGGGAAGACCATTATATATTTAATATCGGGAACTAGTTTACATTATTTATACTCTTTCTTATTTGAGATATGGCTGGTATACTTTTATTTCCTTTAAGATAAGGCTTGAATTAAATTTTGATTGTACTAATCCTAGTTCCATTATTTCTTGTTCAAATTTTATTTTGGTAATGTACTATGAGGCCATATATGACCTCTAAAAAAACATTTATTCCAACTGTGTCTCACCCAAAGATGAGCACAAATGATTTATCTCTAAAGGAACTAGAGGTTAGTTTATTTGTTTATTTATTGAACTAATGTTTAATATTTGTTCATTTGTTAAATTGTTACCGAGTTAAGGATTAATACATGTTGGAACTTTGTTTTTTATAGGTAATATTTTATGCCTTAAAAAAATAATTTGCCTCAAAAGGATAATGTGGAGTTGAAGGATCTATAGATTCTAAATCTGTAGAACCATCCTTGAAATCAATTTAGATTTTGAAATGTGCAAGAGTTTCTTCATCATTGTCTCCACATGTAGGTTTACTATTTAAAATTTTCAAATGATATTTTAACTTAAAATTGCATTATTTTAGTTATTTATTTTAGTTTTGCATTTGGCTTGGTATTACTTGAGTTTGTCATCGAATGAACACCACAACAACAAACCCCAACGTTTATTATGCCTTCTAGACCCTCTATGTAAGGTATTTTAAATTACATATTTTGTTTTTCTTTTTTTCGATTATTATTTTTTATGACTAAAATTTTATGTAATGTACCAGCTCAAATACCCCCATCATTCACAATAAAACACTTAGATTGTAAGATATATTATCTCTAAATACAAGTACTAAACCTTTAATTTCAAATTAACATATATATATATATATATATATATATATATATATATATATATATATATATATATATATATATATATATATATATATATATATATATATATATATATATATATATATATATATATATATATCTGTGTGTGTGTGTGTGTGTGTATACCATTTTTCAAAAATAAGTCACATTTTATAGGGCATCCTCAATCTATGTGGAAAAATATGTTACTGCCTCCACCCCCAAACTTAATTGACTCGAACAAGAAGAATTTTCCATTACCAAAGGTACCAGTAACTAGCAGAGCAAAACTACAGTTATCATATTCCAAATTCCCCAATTTCTCTATCGAAGGTATATCAAGTGGGTAGGGATTAACTTGTTTGAATGAAATTGATCTTGACAAAGAATATTTGGGGATTGAAAGTGGAAATTTTTTTGAAGATAATTTCAATCCATATGATTTTATGTAGGGAGCAAATGTTCATGTGACTCCTCAGGATGTACCTTTTACCTCTTCACCTCACAGTCCCACCCCAACAGAGAATGTTGTCTTGTTTGATAATGCTATTACATCTTTTCTATTTAATATTTTGGTATAAAAAAGTAATACTTTGAATCTTAAAGATGAATTTATAGATGAATTTAAAAATTTATATATGTGGGAGTTTTAGGTGAAGGCATGGATAAAATAAATAAATACTCATTATCACAACCAGCCCCAGTGATAAAATTTGTTTTTATTAGTGTAACATAAACCCATAAAAATTGATGCTTTGTTTTCCCAAGCTAAATCTATGTAAGTTACTATTTCTAATAATTATAATGATAATGTGTTGACTATTATGCTTAATAGGCTGGATAATTTGAATGTAAAATCCCAAGGATATTTTAATAAATGGGTAAAAGACATCAACCTCGGTGTGATTATGAATATTGAGAAGAAAAATCTTGGGTAATGTATCTTCATTTTAATTAAATTTTATGTCATAATTATTTTTGGTCAAATATAATTACATTTCATTTTAAATTGCAGGTAAAATATGAGATTTTGAAAAAAGAAGTTGAGGTCCTTAATGTGCATCTGAAAATGCATGGAAAAATTCATATTATGTCATTAAATTCAAGGAGAAGCTTATTCTATTGAATAAACATAACAACACAATTCCAAAAATAATTAAGGAACAAAGATGGGATCCTAATGTCTTATTTAGGTATAAGACAAATGTCGATCCAAGTCTACATTCTATAAGATATGTTGTAAAAGAATAAAGGAAAAATATTGGTCGTATTAATTCTATGGCTGAGGATCTTGAAAGGGCAGGGATAGTGAAAGATGACAATAACACAGAAGATGTTTTGATTGAGAAATTAGTTGAGAAGTGAAACCTCAAAATATGTTTTAAACTTTATGATATTTGTAAACAATGTTTTATTTAAACACTATAATATTTGTAAATACTGATTTGTTTTAAAAAATATATTGTTAATGAGAATTTGAAGTTTGGATTTGCATTGATCAATTTATTCAGTTTTAATTAGTGGATGAGCCATGTGGATTGAAATTCTTCTTTTATGGATTTGGTGTTAGTATTGATCATGAATTTCAATTTGAATTTTATGATGTTCTAAAGTGACTATTATTAAATATGAGTTTATTAAGTAACCAATTGATGTAGTTCAAATAAAATAATGATACAATATGTTGTTCTATCACCATCGTATTTGACTTCAAATTCATACTTCTAAGTTAAAATTTAAAACTCTTAATATGGTGCTACAATATCAAATTATAGTTATTTCAAATGACAATACAATTAATAAATAATAAATAAAAAGGAAAGTTTCATGGTGAATAGATCAAATATTTCAAACGATAATACTATCCACAATTGTAATGAATTAACTATTTGGAACATTTTATAATATAAAAATTTATATGAAATTATAATTTAGAATATGATAATTGTAATAAATACACAACTAATAGTCTAGTATTTGAAACAATCCTGCATAAACCTGATCATCACCAGTGAGATTTGCATATGTCACGTTAGGACCATATTCAATGTCATTATTTACATCCTATTATTTGTCAATGTATTTTTGATGCCTCTTCTTTTAATTAGAGAACTCCATCTCGATAAAACTTTCTCATAAGGAAACATGTCCACAACATAATGTGAAACATGTAATCTTAGATAGGTTTATAAGTGTGCATTGGTATCTCCTCTCTATTATCAATGACACAAAGATTATCATTGATATTCAACTTTAAATAGCTCTAAGGATTCATTAAATCTGTCAAACATTACCAACTACTAAAGATAGGGCCTTGAAACTTTTTATTTTAAGTGTATATTATATTTAGAAAATGGCATACTCATTGTCTCAGCCGTATGAAGTCAACAATATAAATGGATCTATCTTGAGGATGTTTCATTAAAAAATGCATTTCCTTTAGCATTGGAATAATTTTACATAATTATTTAGTGTTTCCAAATTTGTTAAACGGTACAATAAATATTTTGTCTTATCAATTTCTCTATGATATTTATACATAAAACCTACTAATGAAGGATATTCTTCAAAAATTTGAAATGCAGGTTCATACATAGAAATCCATCTTAGACTAATATATTTCAGAATTTTTTTTTATCATAAGTCACTCTTATTGTAAATTTTTGGATCTCTAAATTTTTTTTGAATTGCTTGACATATAATCATGTAGGTCACAAATGAGCTCCTCCACTTTTACCATATTAACAAACTTGATTACAATTTTGTATGCAAGATTCATCTTATCAGCCATGTAATGAATTGAAATCATATATGAGAAGATTGTTAGTTGTAGTCAAACACATAAATCATTTGTATGCCCCTACATAATTAAAGCACCATTATCTCCAACACACACTAGCTTTGTAGCTATTGCATAACCATCCATCCCAACTTTATCTTTCAAATTAGATACAAACAATTTGTGAAGATTTTTTGCATTATAATTTTCTTCCAATTTATGAACCGCTAGTAGATGAGGTTGACTTGAATAGTTCTCAAAAGTATAAACATGATGCAAACTGAGGATGTATTTTTAATTGTTGTGACTTCATCAATGGATAGTGAGATGAAAAATGAATTTAAAATTTTTTGCTTTAAATCTTCCTTCTCAAACAGTGTTAGACATTTTTCCATTTCCCAATCACTAATATCTAACCAATGTGATTATGGAATATCCATAAATTGATTATTCTAAAAAAAAAATCTTATAATTTAAAAAATTAGAAATAGGTCTACCTTGTTTTAAAATGTGGTATACAATAGATAACTATATATATTTGGCCTTTAGATGGGACTACATAACTTTTCCAAAAAAAATTTATTGTTCCCTCTTTGTTAACAATATGTTTTTGATATTTTTTTTCATTTTCATACTCACATGCATATCTTACATGCATGCATTCTTCTACATTTTTCAACTTGTGTGTTCTTGTTATCAGTCTATTTGAGTGCTTCACTATCACATATATTTTTTCATAATATTCTAAATCATGTCTAATTTTAATTTCATGATATGTTATTTTCTTAGTTTATAGATTCATATTGTACATATACATTCTAAAGGAGTATCATCAACATTTTTAGATTCTCTGAAGGGAAATTTTCTTTCCCAATCCACCTTAAAGGAGCTTTGAATTGCCCATCTACTTCTCTTCCTTTGCAACTATTTTTGAGTGGAGGTTTTAGCTGAACTTTGTATTTGGCGAGAATAAAAAATAAATTATACCACTTGAGTGTCATTATCATTTTCATCAAAAACTAAATAAGCATCTTTGAGTGGTGGAATGTCATTATCAAAAAAATATTTAGGGGGTGACATGTTATTCTGGTTGATTCTTTCTGGTGAGATATCAGTTGGGTTTTCTGCATGTAAAATTATTTTAATATTATTGAATAATTAAATTAAAATTTATGACAAATAAAAAATATTTATATTTTGAGTGCATTATGATTGTGTGGGCTTTTTGATTGGATTTCTAACATAAGATAATATGCTTTATTTTCTTGATAATTGGCCTATCATTTTAGCATTACCTCCAAATGCCATAATGATCAAGGATGTAACACTTTAGTTATATCATCCAATAAAATAATAGATGATACAAATTGGTTATGTCATTTATTGGTAGCACCATTCTAATTTTTAGCTCTATCTTTCAACGCTTCCATTCAACATTAACATGCGGTATTTTCGTTTAGCACTTCCATTCAGTGTTATTTGGTACTATCATAAGATATTATTGTTTGAAACTATCATTAACTTATTCTAATAAACACTATTGATGTTTTGTATCTACGTCCAGTGCCTTTATTTTATTGCTATTGTTTGATATTGTGGTCCTCTGATTCTGTTTCTGCTTGTTAACTTGTTTGATATTGGGTAGTAGTTGTACTATATATATATATATATATATATATATATATATATATATATATATATATATATATATATATATATATATATATATATATATATATATATATATATATCTGTGTTTGTGTGTGTGTGTGTGGGTGTGTGTCATAAATTAAAGTGTAATATAATATATTATTATAAAGGATTGATGAGCCAAATCCTAAAATGATTTATATTCCTGAATTTCTAGAAATATAGACTCATCTTTTAACCTTAAGAAATCACCAAAAATAAAATCCAAAAATTAGAATATTCATGACATAACAAATATTCACTGCTAAAATTTACCATGCTTAACATTGATATAATAATTATTGATTTTTACAACCTATAATAGACTCATACAAGATTCTCTCTCACTTTCACACAATTATGCCCCCCTTGTAGGAATTTATCTTACTTGTAAAAAATTCAAGATTCTTTCTTACAAATAACTCAAAAAGATTTTTACAACTTGTCACATAGCTCTTATTTACTTGTAAAACTTTTTCACACTTGAAAAAAATATGAATTTTACTAATCTATACCTTATAACATCTTATATCCAATACCTCCTCTATGTTGGAATATAACCTATCTTGTTTTCTACCTATAATAATGTGTAAAATAAATTTTGGTGGGATTCAAAACATAACTTGATCTGATACCACTTGGTGTAGTTCAAGTTATGATTTTCCAATGAATGGATGCTCTTGACCATGCAACTCAAGTCAAAAATTATAAAATATAATGCATTAATTTTTATTCAATAAAATAAATCTTAAATGACATGTATATTCATAATGACTCTATACACCTACTCTATCTCTATGTATCTCTAACTTTTCCCTTCACAGGATTTAAAATCACTCTTTATTACAAAATATGAAACCTTCACTCTGAGGTCTCACACTTTGACCTTCCAATGTTTCCCTCTTTTATTCTATGGAATCCTTCTAATGTGTCTCCTTAATCAATCTCTTGATATCCTTTCTCTACTTACTGACACAATTTATGATTAACCTTTATCTCTAATTTTTCCCTTTAGGAGAGTTCTCTAAATTTAAGGCTTGTTATCCTTTTTCCTTTATTTTCCTAATTTTTTGCATTCTACATTTTTTTTAAAAAATCATTGTAATTACCTATGATTCAGATAAGATCTTCTTATAACAACATACACATTGCTGACATACTACTTCTTTGCCACTACTAACTAAAAGATCTCTTCCAAGGCTTTCTAATGAGACCATAAATACATTTATTGGTGATGTCATGATGTCATGTCAAATTTATGATGATCTTATGATCTCTATGTTGTTATTCCATAATAAGACCAAATTGTGAATAATGAACACATGTAAGATATGATTGTGCCACATGGCATGATCCCATGGCCGTTGCTTAACAAACTCCAAAATTATTCACTCTGACCTCCAAGGTCACCATGGACTTGTGGATAATAAATTTTTTAGTCCCTCACACATATGTTCCAAATATACTATTGATGGATGCTCCCATGAAAAGAAAAAAGAAAAATAATGAAACTAACCCATTAATGAGATGAATCAAACCGAGTTAATGCTTGCACATGTTTATTTCCAATGAGGATAATAGAATTAATGTGTTGACAACCATAGGTTTTTAAGAGCCAACGAGTATAGGTTCATGCCCCAAAGGGATGTTTGGATTGAATAATTATTTTTCCCCAATAGAGATGGTTTGATCATGATAAACTGATTGTGTCCCAATAGGGTAGATTTTCAATCATAACTCAAGGATAAAACCTATTACATAGATTAAATTTTAGTGAGTGCAAACATAAGTACGATGGAATAATAATTTTTCACATAATGTAGAAACCATAATAATATAGGCACATGAGGATGTGCCAAGTGATGAAAGAGATGATTATAAGATAATAATGATAATGATGGTCGAGTTAACCTGAGATAATCCATGTATCCAAGCATTTCCTACATATTCCAAATGGACCTCAATCCAATGTAGTTGTCCTAGAAGTGGAATAAAATGTAATGAATAATGAAAAATAGAATATGGATGATAATTTATTGATATGCATGATTTGGTTATACTTGCTAATGTAAAGATGCTCATCCTGAGTAGCATTGATACAACCAAAATGGTCAATTAGTTTTGACATGATCAAATAAAAGGGGATAATTACCAAAGTGAACAAGGGGGATTATCATAACACCATTGATTTTTAGACTGTCTATTAGTTATTTAAATTGGAATGGACATTATACACCATAATCATAAATGAACCATGATACATGTCGTAGGAGTAAAGACTGACTCCCAATGCAATAGATAATTGAAAACATGCATCAATGATAAAAATCATGATGACAACGTTTATGTATGAATATGGATGGACTCAAGTAGAATGCGCAAGGAATCACTCTATGAATGCATATTCACTGAGTCAATGTGATAACAATGAAAGAAAATAAATAAGAAAATAATCATACAAACACACACAAATCTTGAAAACAAAAAGTAACAGAAAGCATCCTTTGATTAACCAAGTCCTAATCTATGTGGGAAGGATCAATAGAATGATAAACAGATGGCTCCCTAAATAAGGCTATATGTAAGGAAATGATATGTGAGAATAAGATAACCCAGTATAATTTGCATGCTTTGATTTTCCCCATCAGAGTGAAAGGTATGAGCTTGGCCTAAAAGTGTTAATTGGATGGTGCCCCTAAGAAAAGATACATGAAAAGGGAAGAATACACGCCCAAAGATACTTAGCATAAAAGTGCAAATTGGATGGTGCCCCTAAGCAAAGATATATATAAGGGAAGGTCACACCCCAATGGCAGTGAAATAGATAGGAACCAACAATGAATTTTCCCCTGTATGGTGGATTGGGGAAGGACACATCCAAATAGATTTTAAAATAATTTGACTTAGTGACTAATATTCCCAAAGTGGTTGGATTGAGGATTGTTGACTGGGTGTAGGAAAAGATAACTTTTTTGGATGTTGGGGATTTATATCTCTCTATGAGATTGTAAGACATTTTCAAATGTTTAGGTTTTTTGAAATTTTTTGAACATTTTTGAAATGTTTTGGCATATAAAATAGATGGATGATTATGATATGCAGAATGAGTTAACTCATAGAATAACGAGAGCATTGGTTTATGTTGCTCTCAAAATGATGAGAGCATGGGAATAAGGTTGGCTAAGATGACCTTAGAAAATATTTAAAACATCCTACATAGTTCAAATGAACCACAAACCATTTTAGTTCACCCTAAAATGTGGAATCATGACTAAGTAATAGTAGGATGGGAATAGGAAAATGGCAAAAGTATGAGATGAAGTTAAGGTAAGGTAAAGGGTAAAACATGAAATAACTATAAGGTAATGTAAAGGACAAGTCAAGGTAAATGGGAAGGCATGAAATAATGATGAGATAATTATCTTAAGTTTCTCAAAAAATGGTGAGAGCATTGGAATAAAGGTAGCTAAGTTGACCTCAGAAAAAACTAAACACTACCTACATAGTCTAAATAAACCTAAATCCCTTGTAGTACACCCTAATGAAAACTATTACAAATAAATAGTGGGGGTAAAAACATGACTGGAACATGAATATCATAGGATATGAGAACTTCTATAGGATAGAAGGACTAGTATAGGAGTTGGTACAAATCACCACATGATTGAAATAAATGGTAGATGATTAGAAAAAATGGTAGATAATTAGAAAAAGTTGTACATGTACATGATTTTGTATTCAATGGGAATGAGGCTTACCCCATGTGTCAAGGTACTTGCAGACAAAAAATTATTTATCTTTGTCTTTTATATTTTTAATTGATTTTTTTAAATTTTTTATATTTTTTAGCATCTCAACTCAATGGAGGATTATGAGATGCAATGTAGACCATTTCTTGTCTAACCAATACTTAATTATAATGATATATCTATTTGAATCATATTGATGATATGAATGAGATAATGACTATTTTGATTTTCTTTGGTCATTGATTTTGCTTCATGCAAACCTTTAAACAAGATGTCTTTGTAGCCTATAAAAAAAAGATTGTTACCAGGAAGGATAGAAAAGGGTAGTAATGGACTAAATGGTTTAATTGGAAAACGGAATGTAGATATTGAATGAATAATAGGATCATCATGGAATCTAGTTGGTGGATAAGTGAATATTAGTATTTTCATATACATAAATTAATATTGTTTTCATATTTCACTTGATTTTGGTTGCAATAGGGCCAATATTATATTTAGTAATGTCTTCATCAAATAATGAGGAAAAAATTAGCTTAGAGGTTGATTCCTCGAAGAGGTTTTCATCAAAAAAATATTCCTTGTTATTCGATTTTGAATTATCCAATAACACCTTGGATAAGGTTTCACTAATAGATTTTGATAATTTATTTTGATTGTCCATTAATGCCTTAAGTAAGGTTTCACTAAAAGTTTCTAATTTTTTATTATCATCTATCACCTTAAATAGAAGATGCTGACTTTAAACTTTGATTGTCCCCTTGCACCTTAAATTAGGTTTCACTAGGAAAACATTCTTATACTTTAATAGTTTCTTGCTTCTCCAAAAAGTATGCCATTGAGATGACTCTATGGAAAGAGTTCATTTATGTGTGATTATGTCTTTCCCAATTGACATTAATGAGAGGTGTAATGTTGATGGAATGGATAGGGTGATTATTGGTAAAGGCATGTGTAATGGCTATAGACACCTAAAACTAGCCACAACTAGTTTTTTATCAGACTTCAGATCGATTCCTACCAACCATTACAAATAAATCATAGCAATCATTGAACATCTTAAACTTTATTTCACATCATTTATCAAATATAAGAATCATGTTGAGATGTAAATAATTGGGGTATCCTACCATATGTAATAATAACCTCTCATGAATTTATCATTAATCATCTTGTGGCATTACAACAGTCAATTTGGCTTATAGACCTATTAAGTGGAGAACATAAATAAATATCAAATCTTGAAAGAGCTAAATGGATAATTATGATTAATTAAAAAGATAAACCAAATTAAATGCCTTGTTGAATTATCTATTTAAAATTAATGAATATTATAAAAATAAAATTTAAAAATTTAAAATATCTTATCCTTTCATCATTGCCTTTATGAGTTGTCAGGGTCTTTGAAAATATCTTAAAATATCTAATTTTGGAGAGCCATGCCTAGTAATTACAAGTAATAATTACTTGAAAACTATTAACTATAATGGGATTATATTTGACTCATTTAGGTTAGGTTTCAACCTATTCCAATCCTTAAATCAACCCTAACTCACCTTGGGTGAGAGTTATATCCTTAGACTATAAATACAAGACCATACATCTTCATTTCCAAGATCTCATAAACCAAAGTTATAATTCAAATTTGGAGAGAGACATACGATATTTTATTGCAAGTAGGGTTATAATGCTAAAATCTTAAGCCAATCCATAACACAAGCCATGGTGCCAAAGAGAGAACGAGCCAACAAGATTCATTTGGCAAAGACTACTTGATGCACAAGCTGAGCAAGCCACTCAACAAAACATTTAGAGATCCTAAGGAAGGTAAAATATATGTTATCTTTTATGTTTTAGTTACACTTCCATTTAGTCTTTGTTACTATTCTCTCCATAAGTTTTAGACTTAGAGTGTAAGTGTTAGTGTGTTTTATTTGAGTTTTTATTGCTTAAGCTAACATATTATTAACCTCCCTTCTTGGATTCCTATGATCATAAATGTCACATCCAGCGGGACCTCAAGCATCCCATGAAATAAAAAATACTAATATGTTATTATTAGTTTTGATAATAAATTCCAAATGTGATCATATTAGATTTGATTTTAATACTTTTTGGAGGCCAAATGTGATCATCTAAGGGTCTAAAATTAACATTTAATATTTTTTTGAAAATTTTTTATTTTTAAAAGTTGTAAATTTTTAGAACCAAAAATAAACATCAGTTGAGTTTTGTTCCATAGGCTAATTTTAGCATTTAGTATATTTAGAAAAAAAATTAGATCCACGTGTGCTTGTATACAAAAATTACTATAAATAACAACTGCTAAAATAATTTTTTTTTTAGATTTTAGTGTTTTTGTAATTTTACATGTAGACTCTAATTTATGAGTTTAGGCTTATTTATGTATGGCTTGGGTTTGTAATTATTTCAATTCATCCAATACATATCAATTCTGAGTTATTGTTTTAGATCTTGGTCTATTGGTAATTTTATTATCTTGATAGTTTTTGAGATCGTTATCTAGTATCAAAGCCAGGTTCAAATTTTAGAGGAGCAAAGAATGGAAAGAGGATGAGGAGGTGTTGTGAAGATTAACTATACTATACAAGATCTACAAATTCAAGTTCAATAATTAACAGACGTTATCACCAATCAAAATAGAAGACAAGGTGGTGATGCAGAATACATGGATCATGATGAAGAAGTTCAACAAGAAGAAGAATAACAAGAGAAACCACCATCGATGGAAGAGATGATGGTTCACATTTTATAAGAATGAAATAAAGGCATCAAGGTTGATGTTTTATATTATGGAGGTATATTTAAACTAGAGGAGTTGATAGATTAGATGAATCGCATGGAGAAGTTATTCAAGTAGAAGACTATGAGAGAAGATAAGAAGGTAAAGTTTGTATGCATAAAATTTAAAAGTCATGCAATGATTTTGTGAGTTCACCTGCAGAAAGAGAGACAGAGAAAAGGTAAATAGAATATTAATTCATGAAAAATGATGGAGAAAAATATGAGAGAGAAATTTCTTCCTATAGATTATGCATAAACCCTATATAGAAGATTTTAAAATTTGAAGCAAAAAGGTCACATTATACAAGAGTATGCAAATAAATTTTATAAGATTTTCATATGAGTAGAGCATGATGAAATAGAAGAGCAGATAGATGTAAGGTATGTAAATGGTTTGAAATTTTATATTTTATATGAATTAAGCATTCATTTAATACTTAACATGGAGGAGGCTTATCAATTATCTTTGAAGGTAAAAGAAAAATAAAATAGACAAAATTTTAAGACATCTACTGATCCAAAAAGAGGTGGATCCCATCCAATAAGGGGATGAGGTGGGTTTAATACCACCAAAGGTGGCTTTAATTCCAATAAAGGTGAATCATCATGTAGAGTAGAAAGGTAAGATGATAATAAGCAAAGGTTTCAATACCAACAAAGAGAAATATGATTTCAGAGAGGATGAGGTTATAGTGGATCTAAAGGATTGTTTTCAAATCAACGTAGATATTATGTATATTATACATGTGGAAAATAAGGGCATAAATCATTCGAGTGTCCACACTATCATGATCAAGAAAGGAGGCAAGAGGTTAACCCAAGAGTAAATCTAGTTGAGGCTAAAATAAAAGAGCAGAATAATAAAGTTACACCAACAAATGTTGGAGAGAATCTCATGATGAGAAGAACCATGATCACTCCAAGGAAGGAACAAGTGTAGAATAAATAAGGTGGTGATGCATGGCTATGATCAAATATTTTTTGAACAAGATGTACTTCAGGTGGAAAGGTATGCAAAGTAATAATAGATGGTGTTAGTTGTGAAAAATGTTTTTAAAAAGAAATGATTGAGAAACTAAATCTATAATTTGAAAAGCATCCTAATCCTTATCAGATTTTATGGTTTAAACAAGGGAATGAAGTTACATTTGATAAAAGGTGCTTAATCAATTTTTTTATAAGAAAGAGTTATAATGATCACATATGGTGTGATGTTATTATGATGGATGCATGTCATGTGTTATTGGGAAGATCATGGTAATTTGACATAAAATTCATTCATGATGTAGAAAATAACACATGGACTTTTTGGAAATGTGGTATAAAGTTATTTTTGTTACCTCTTAAAGAGGATGAAAAGATAGAAAGCATGTTCTCTAATAAATAATTTATCCAAGATATGAAGCTAGGAGGTTGTTGTTATGCATTAGTAGCAAAGAATACATAAATAGAAATGGTGCCAATACCAACAGAAGCAACAAGAGTGTTTAAATAATATGTAGATGTTATGCCTGATGAGTTACTAGATGGTTTACCACTGAAGAGAGATATTTATCAACACATTGATTTTATTCTATGATCATCTCTAACCAATCAAGTAGCTTATAAGATGAGTCTAACAAAACATGTAGAGTAAAATAAACAAGTTACTGAATTGATAAAGAAGGTGATAAAGGAGACTATGATTCCTTGTGCAACACCAACTTTGCTAACTCCAAATAAAGAGGGAGGATTGAGATTGTGTGTGGATAGAAGAGCAATTAATAAAATTAAAATCAAATATAGGTTTCCTATACCTCATTTAGATGATATGATAGATGTGCTTGCAAGGGAAAAACATTTTACCAAGATTGATCTAAGGAGTGGTTATTATTAGATTTAAATTCATGAAAGAGATGAGTGGAAAACTACATTCAAGACTAGAGATGGATTATATGAGTGGATGGTGATGCCATTTGGATTATCTACTGTACCTATTGGGAATTAGTACTAACATGTAGATGTGAAAACAAAATAATACTTTGAATAAATGTAAGTGATTTATTTAAATATTGTAAAATTAGGTTAGGATAACGATTTAAGACAATTAGTTTTGGATTTGGTTTATCTCTTTTTTTCGAGAGATTATTATCTTATATATGTAACACATTACATTTGAAAAAGTTATGTTATTTAGATTGACTAAAATATATTGTGCTCCACACATTGCCATTTATGGGGTAAAACCCATTAGTGGTATCAAAGTAGGTATCCAGCCTCTCTAAACATCGTGCTTCGTCCATTCATTATTTTATCATAGAAACACTATGGATATGCTATGTAGACCATGAGACAATACCATCACTATGTTTGTTCAATATTCTTATATATTGCCACTAGTTTAGTAGTGTAGACCATGTGCAACTCCATTGGCCTCACCATCCACTTATATTCATTTTCTCTTTCCATTTTATTCACCTCTATCCATTGTTTTTCACACCATTTTGTCCATCATCTACATTAAAAGAGTCATAAAATAAAAATATTATATGTTATATATATTCTATAGATTTGTATACAATGATATATAATACTTTTATAGATTCTGATAAACATTAGAGGTAGTTTATTTGGTAAATTGATTTGAAGAACTCACTCTCAAATATGGTTTTTTCATCAAGCATTACTTTTTTCTCCCTATAGAAAAATATTCCACAAAGTTCTTGCCCTTCTTCATTGCATACACTCATGTAACTTTGCATACTACCAAGTTTGACTCAGCTACTTTGAATACATTTCATGGTGATCTTAAACCTAGGCTTTATCATCCACCCTATCACCATCAATCTCTATTCCATTGATCAACAAATGTGGCATTTATTAGCTCATCCATCAAGCACCATCAACTACAAAATCATTCTCAGATCCTACCTACCATCATCTATCTCTAATTTTCTAGTTTTGGATAATAATAACTATCTCCAAGATTGCCTCATACCATAGACCCAAACTCTAGATGTCCAAATTTGAAAACAATGGCTTAGATAAAATTTTGGTCTTAAGTATTTGTGGTTTTAGATTTTATTTTAATATATCTCATAGTATAAATAAATATGTAGGTATTTTATTTTGTTTTCATGATATCTTTTTATTTTATATTATGTTTCAAGTCTATGGTTTTCATGATTCCAACTTGTGGTATTTGGTTCATTTTGTAGGGTTTTTTATTGAGTTTGTTTTTAATGTTAACTCCTTTGTTTTGAATTTATTAGAGGTATTTGTTATGAAATGTTATTAGGTTTATTCTTTTTTTATGTTTTTATTAATATTTTAATATTTTATAAATTTTAAAGTTTTGTTAAGTTTTAGTATTTTAAGTTTTTATTAATTTGTAGTTTATGTTTTTAATATTTTTTTATTTTGTGATTTGTGGGTATTGTTTTTAATTTTATATATTAGTTTATCATTTTATTTTATTGTATATCTTTTTAAATTGTTAAATTTTTTAGTAATTTATTTTAAGTTTGTAATTGTTTAGTGATGTTTACTTTAATTTTTTTATTTTTTATAGTTATCAGTAGTATTGTTATTTTATGTCATCTTAAATTTTTTATTATAAAGTTGTGAGTCATATTTTTTCTTGTGTCAAAGTCAATAAAGTTATATCATTTTTAATTTTTAGTTGTCTCTTAAAGTAAATGTTATTTATAGTCCTTGTGTCTTTGAATGTAATAATATCTATAATGGATGCATTTTTGGGTGAACCCAACATCCACATTCAAGGGGGACAATTTTTAGTATATGTCAGAACTAAAGGGGGGAATGTTGGGAATTAGTCCTAACAATTAGGTGTGAAAATAAAATAATACTTTGAATAAGTGTAAGTGATTTATTTAAATCAACTAGAATTAGGATAAGATAGGGATTCATGATAGTTAGTTTTGGGATTAGTTTTATCTCATATTTTTTAGGGGATGTTGTCTTATATATGTAACACATTACATTCAAATAATTTATGTTATTGAGATTGACTGAAATATATTGTGATCTGCACACTGACTATTTATGGAGTAAAACCCATTAGCGCCTAGCACATCTATGAGGGTGATAAATACAATGCTATGAAAAGATATTGCTAAGTTTGTGGTTGTTTATTTTTATGATATTTTGATATTCATTAAGAATAAAGAAGAACACTTGAAAATTTTGAGAATGTTAATCGATTTGTTAAGAAATGAGAGGTTTCATGCAAATTTGAAGAAGTGCAGGTTTATGCAAAATAGTTTGGTATTTTTGGGATTTATAGTTTCAGTAGATGGTGTGAAAATAGATGAAGAAAAGATAAAGGTAATTAATGAGTGGCCTATTCTTAAAAACATTACACAAGTAATAAGTTTCCATGGTTTAGAAACATTTTACAAAAAAATTATTAAAAATTTTAGTAGTCTTTTGGCACTAGTAACAGATTGCATGAGAGGGAAAGAATTTGCATGGATTAGAGCAACAACATAAATCTTTAAATTTTTAAAGAAAAAGATTATAAAAATACCAATTTTAGTATTACCAGATTAAGACATTAGAGGCATTACTTGGTGCGTAAATAATTTATACTATTTACATATCATGAATCTTTGACATATGTGAATATATAAAATAAGTTGAATAGTAAGCATGCAAAGTGGGTTTCTTTCTTGTAGTTGTATACTTTTGTGTTGAAGCATAAATTAGGAAAAAAATCAAGTAGCTGATGCATTGAGTAGTATGGTATTGTTATTGACTACTATGGTGAGTGAAATAGTTTGATTTGAAGCTATCAAAGAATTATATGATACTGATCCATATTTTGGTAGGGTAGTTGAGCAATGCAAGACTCCATTAACAGGAGGGAGATATGGTATTCATAATTAGTATCTCAAAAAAGAGGGTTATATTTTTAAAGGGCAACAACTATGCATTCCATTTTGGTCTCTATGAGATAATATAATAAGTGAATTACATAGTGGTGGTTTGGTAGGACACTTTGGTAAGATGAGGATAATAGCTTTGGTTGAAGAAAAGTATTTTTAGCCAAAGATGAAGAGAGATGTGACAAGGTATATTGCAAAGTACAGAATATGTCAAGTGGCTAAAGGACACGCACAAAATACTAGATTCTACATGCCATTTCCATTTTCAAGAGGGCCATACATAGATTTGAGTATGGATTTTGTGTTAGGATTGTCAAACACATAGAGAGGTAATGATTCAATTTTTGTTGTTATATAAATATTTTCTACAATTGTTTATTTCATTGCATGTAATAAAACTAATGATGTCAATAGGGTTGTAGATTTATTTTTATGTATATTTTGAGATTGCATGGTGTTCTGAAAACTATTACTTTAGATAGGAACAAAAAAATTCTAAGTCATTTTTGGAGGACTTTGTTGAAGAATATGGGTACTAAGATACAATTCAGTAGTGTATCTCACCCACAAATAGATGGGCAGACAAAAGTTATGAATATGAGCTTGGGAAATTTATTAAGATGCATAATGGGAGAGAAGCCCAAGCAATGGAACTTGGCTTTACCAGAAATTGATTTTGCATATAATAGATCAGTGAGTAGATCAATAGGAAAATCACCTTTTCAAAAAATTTATGGGAGAAATACTATAGATTATTTATATTTGGTACAATTACCAATTGTAGATCAAATTAGTGATGATGCAGAAGTGTTTGTAGATCATACACAATAGTTGAAAGGAGTAAGAAGAAAGTTGTAGGAAAGTAATGAGAAATATAAAGCAACGATGGATGTTAAAAGAAGATCCAAGTTATTTGAATAAGGAGAGTTGATAATGGTTTACTTGAGGAAAGAGAGATTTCTAAAATACATATATAATAAGTTGAACTACAAGAAAATTGGGTCTTGTAGAATTGTGAAGAAAATCAATGATAATGCATATGAGGGGAGTTTACCATAAAATTTTGATATATCTTCAGTATTTAATGTTTCATATTTATATGAATTCCATGGAGAAGATGGTAAAGATGAAGAAGTAAATTGGGAGCAACAGGTTCCAAAGAAGAAAGAAAAATAGTGCAAGTTTTGGATATGAAGACAATGAGCACAAGGCGAGGGAATTATAATGGGGATTTGATGTAGTGGGAAGGATTGTAGAAAGAAGACAACACATGGATTATAGAATGGGAGATGAAGAATATTAATAAAGACAAATGGAAATAGTATAATCAGGCCAACTCACAGGTTCTGAGTTGTTTTCAACTAGAGGAGAATGATGCAGAACAAATAGGCCAACCTTTCGAAATCCATATCTTTTGACCCGTAAGTTCATTTGAGCTCTTCTACATGCTGAAATGCCTTGTATAAAAAAAATATATTCTTCCCTAAGGAACTCTATTCCCTTAGATTTTATTTCAATATTTTTTGGAGGCAAAACATGATCATCTGAGGGTCTAAAATTAACGTTTAATCATGTTTTTGGGAATTTTCTATTTTTAAAAATTGTATATTTTAGAACTGAACATCAACTTTAGTTGAATTTCATTTCATAGGCTAATTTTATCATTTAGGATATCCCTTATTTTTATATCCATGCGCACATGCATGCGAAACTTACTACAAATAGTGGCTGCTAAAAATAGATGATTTTTTAGATTTTAGATTTTAGTTTTAGTTTTTTTTTTTTTTTTTTTTTTTTTTTTTTTTTTTTTTTTTTAATAAATAAATTTTGCATGTAAACTCTAATTTTTTTATTTTAGGCTTTTGTAAGCATGGTTTGGGTTTTTATTTATTTCAAGTCACTCAATACGAATCAATTCTGAGTTATTATTTCAGATCTTGGCCTATTGGTAATTTTATTGTCTTGATAGTTTTTGGGTTCATTAAGAGGGGTCATAGTGACAATTCGAGTCACATATCGAAAATGCAACTTTATCACAATCAAATCAATTCTCATGACATCGTCATCCACTCATGATAATAGAAAACGGCCAATCAAATATGTTGACACCTTGTAAGTTGTAGACCTCTTTGCAAAGGGTGTGGGTCATGTAAATCTACTAGCTGTTGAATCCAGGTCTAATCTATGATATCATCTGAAATAATCTATCATTACCCTCACCATCACTAGTCAAATCACCTTAAAATATTTCAGCATTTACATAGTCTATATGCCTTTGCCCTTCCCCACTATCTCACCATTGCTCAAGCCCACAATGAAATCGAATGTCTCTTCCTCGTACAACACACTACCATATCATATATAGAAACACACATTTTCTTTATCCACCATCACCTCCACCAATACTTAACCCTCTATACATAAAAAGTAGGATGGGGTCAACAATCATAAATTTCGAATGAGGTACAACTACTAATTTATATTCCTTCACTTTATGAGATCCTCTTTTACAAAAACAAAAAATTAGACAACTTACAACATATAAATAAAATTATATTTATAGTATTAATACATATAATAAATAATAATATAATATAATCATATTTAATAATATTATATTTATTATAATATTATATAATAAATAAATATTATTACAAAATAATAATTTATAAATATTAATATTATTATATATTATAAGTAATATATTATTATTATATCTTTAATTATATTTATACAATAATAAATTATTATAATATATTTTTATATTAATATATATGTGTGTAGGGGGATGAGGAGAATATAATAACTAATCATATAGATATACAGAGCGTGTGCTAATATAGTTATTATATAATATTAATTATTAAAATTAATATAATAATATTTTAAATATTATATAATATATTGTTTTATTATAATTACAAATATACATTAAAATAATAATATTTATATTAAAACTATTATAATTATAATTAATATTTTATTATTATAATTATAATAATATTTTTTTTATATATTTTTTTTAAATGAATGAAGTATATTTAGTAACCCAGCTTCTTCGTGGATTTTGGCTTCTTGACTTTTCAAATTGAATTTTGACAAAACTGAATGCCGTAATCTGGGAGTGCGTGGTGTTAGGTATTGTATTAGGGATTGTAGCTAGATTTTTAATTAGAACATATTCTACTAATTTAATTGATGACCACTAATAACAAGACATAAACTCAAACCGTTGTTTTGAACACTCATCTCTCAAGGCATTGATTAACGACAGCAATAACAAGCCAGAAGCTCAAACTGTTATTTTGGACATTCATCTCACATGGAATTGAAAACTTGAGAGATTCACTATTCATTGTGGACACAATTTGAAAAAGTTATACTAAGGCTTGGCGTCTCAACAACATACTTTGCCCAGTACGGTCTCTTTTGGATGAGCTTGTCTCTTGATCCATCTCGCATTGCTTTCCGGAAGCTAATAAGTTGGCAGATTAGCTAGCCAATTTAGTAGTTGATCAAAATTCAGAATATATTTCAAACAATACATGTGACAGGTGGCATGGTCTGGAAGATGTGAATAATGGTTCACATTTAATTCTCTCCCCTGGGTTCACTTGGGTGTCTCTCCCTCGAAATGACATTTTGGACATAGTTCTTTATTTCATTTGATCTCATTCCTACCAAGGTGGTAGTCTTAATGACTAAGTGTGTGCAGTTATATTATAATTTTCTGGATGTGTTTTTATTTCCTAGAACCATCTCTTCCCCTCAGCTCTGGTTCTTGCATCGCTTCTAATGGCTGATTACTCCGCGGTTACCAACAACGTGTTGTTCGGACCTATTGTTCATCTATGGGCTGATAAAGAGGAGATGGTTTTTTGTGGTCCTGTTTCTGATAGGAGGCTCCGGAATATCTTCAATGTGACGTTTGGTGAGGTGCTGGAAACTATTCGCTCTATTCTTGATCACAATTACATACATTCTCTGTGGCGTTGAAAGTTAAATTCAGAGGTTGCGGCTATATTCACTAGCAATTTGATGCGCACAATCACAAATGAAGAATTGGTGCTGCTGGTAGTGGAAAAGTTGATCTGTCAGGTTTTTCGGAGTGGTCTTCAGGCATGGATGTCAAGTTTCCCTGCTTTGTCAGGTCCAATTCTACCTTTTTCTAGATCGCATTGTGTGCAATAGATTCCTCATTCGGTTTTTAATCGTGACTTGGAGATGCATTTTGTCAATGCATATTATATGATGCAGAGTTTGATGGAGCCTTCTGGTTTTGCTTCTCTCCCTGCTCGCCTATGGAAGACTGGATGGGTTCGCTGCCTTAACTAACCCCTTTTCTTGACCCTTTTGATTCTCTTCCGAAAGCTACGAAGGCAAACCATCTGGTCCTAGTCTGCAGCAAATCAGATTCCTGGGTCCCTGGTTCCATGTCTGAGATTTCATCCATCCCCGGTTGTGGGGATTGTAATGACTTTCAATTGACGAATTGGACTGCTTATGCCCCTTCGTTGGTAAGGGAGATGTCTCCCAAGTGTGGCTCCGCTGATCAAGCGGCCTCGGATTTCTAGTTGATACCTTGAGCTGGTAGTTGTTTGTGTTTTGTTCTCTTGCCTTTTTTTGGTAGCTTCTCATGTTGGAGTCTCGTTCTTCCTATTGATTTGATATGCTTCTCTTAGGCCGTTGTATCGAATTAGTTGCTTCCTTGTCATTTCTGGAGCACCATCTTTTTCTGGCTGGTTTATGTAAAATAATCTAAAATATAATGAGTTTATTTTATATATATTTATTTAATATAATATGAAACCATTACATTACAAATAAGTTGATATCAGAATGATCATATTTATTTATTTTATGATTTATTAAAAAATTTAAAAAAAAATTATAATATTATAAATGTACAAATATATATGTAAATTATATAATATATATAAATTTAAAACTATTTAATTATAAAGAATCAAAACTCAGAAAATAATATTAAGTTATTATAATTATATTATACATATAATTATTTTATCATATATATCATTATTCTATTAAAAATAAAACTTTATCTCAAAAACATAATTATTTAATAATATAATTAATTTTAAAATATATAAACACTTGCCACTAAACCAACTACGTTAATATTATCTTGTTAATTATTAGTTATTATATTAATATCAATTTAATATAATATATATATATATATATATATATATATATATATATATATATATATATATATATAAAAGTAATAAAAAAAATTATATTAAATTTATATTAACATAAAAACTTGATATCAAAATACTACATTTTAAATACGTTGGGTATGAAAATCAGTCATAACTTTTTATCTTATGATCTATAAAAAATTCTCAAAAACCTTAGAATGTTATGGATGTAAAAATATACACTGACATATTATAATTATAGAAAATATATTAATAATATATTGTGCTCAAATATAAACAACTAAACCTTAGAAAATAAGATTACATCGTCATAATAGCATGTATGTATGTATGTATGTATGTATGTATGTATGTATGTATGTATGTATGTATGTGTTTTAAATATGTTGGGTATGAAAACTAGTCATAACTATTTATCTTATTATCTATAAAAATATTTCAAAAAACCTTAGAATGTTATAGATGTAAAAATATACACTGACATATTATAATTATAAAAAATATATTAATAAAAGACTATGCTTAAATATAAACAAATAAACCTTAGAAAATAAGATTACATCATTATAATAGCATGCATGTATGTATGTATGTATGTATGTATGTATGTATGTATGTATGTATGTATGTATATGTTGATTTCTTTATTTGCCATGGGGTTAGTCATCTTTACTAATATGGTTCAATATTACAAGACATATTTAGCTATTGGCTCATTAGATTTTTGTTTTAGTTGGGAAACTTGAGCGTATGAAACTTTGTCACTAATTTTAATCAGAAAATGTGCCAAAAACATGTTTACAAGTGGATTAAATGTTGTAATGGATTGATTATGGAGATCATAAAAGCATTGTCATGCATAGTCCTTTAAACTACTATGGAATATCTTGGTCAAGAGATAATCATTGGACACATAGTCCAAACATTCTATGTGAAAAGAATGTAAATGATGCTCCAAGTCACGCTTACCATCATATAGATTAAACTTGGGTGCCACAGATGTACATATCAAAGGAATTACCATTATATGTTGTGTTAATGGTGTATGTAGGAGAACATGAGAGTCCAAGGCATGAGATGGTTTAGTGGCACCTTGCTCACTATCTAACACCTTGGCCTTCAAAGAATGGATCTTCTGCCTAAGGGACTGTACATCTGGAGAGGAGGGATGTGTATTATCTATATGAGGTGTTGTCAGTAATGAGATTTGGATAGTTATAAGAAGTTTTAGAATCTAAGTTACCCCTGTAGTAGGTGTAACAATATTAACATCTGTGGAGTTAGAGGATTGACCAAGTGATCTATTATATATAAAATAAGTCAAAGGTTATATTTGACAATTATTTATTATAAAATTTTATAATTTTATTTTTTTATGTAAAATCTCATTGTACATTAATATTATTCCATAATTAAAACCTCATTCTATATATACAAATTAAAAAAATTAATGGAATACACAAAAATACTAAAATATAATATTTCATCTAAATTAATTTCTTTGAAGTTATAATTTTTTAATTTTATAACATTTTACTAACACATTATAGGGATAAATTTTCCTTTCTTTTAGAAATCATACTTCTACTATTATATTATAATGGGTTTCTACTAGTTTTCATATTCTTTCCATGGAATAAAACAAGAATAAGCTTATATTTTATTTATTATTCATATATTGTTCTATATGTTGATTTCTTATGTATAAATTGTTTCTCTTTGTTATAATTTTATTTATTTCCTAGATCAATATTAATTATTTTCTTGAAATAGACTATAACAAATAAGTCTCTTTTTTATTCTATAAAATATTTATATTGTTATCTTTTATTTCATTATATATAACTTATGTGCTCTAAGAAATCATACAAGTGCTTTTAATCTTAAAAAATTACCTTATTAAATGAATCATATTATTATATCTACGTAAATCAACATCATATATAACTTATGTACTCTGAAAAATCATACAAGTGCTTCAACATCTACCAGATGCATAAAAAATAGGCCAACCTTTCGAAGGTGATAACTTTTGACCCACATCTCCGTTTGATATTTTGTACACATCAAAATGATTGTATTAAAAAAATTGATTATGATCTAAGGCACTCTATCCCCTTAGATTTGATTTTTATATTTTTTGGAGGCCAAATGTGATCATTTGAGGGTCTAAACTTAATATTTAATGATTTTTTCAACAATTTTTTATTTTTAGAAATTGTATATTTTTAGGATAGGATGCCAACTTCAATTAAATTTTTTTAGATAGGATAATTTTGGAATTTATGATATTTAAGACATTTTTTAGAGTTATACATGTTTGCATGTGAAACTTACTATAAATAGTAGTTGCTAAAAATAGGCATTTTCTTAGATTTTATTTTTATTTTTGAATTTTTGTAGGTCAAATCTAAATTATGAGTTGAGGCTTATTTAATCATGATGTGGGTTGGTAAATATTTAAAATCATTCAATATAAATTCAATTCAAGTTATTGTTTAGAATATTGGCCTATTGTTAATTTTTTATCTTGATAGTTTTTAGTTTTATTATCTAGTATCAGAGCATGTTCGAATCTTGGAGGAGAAAGAGATGGTGAGAGGATGACAAGGTATTATGTAGATGAACCGAAATATACAAGAACTGTAGAGGTAAGTACAAAAATTAACAATGATTATCACCAATCAAACAAGAAGAGAAGTTGGTGATGAAGCTGAGAGAGACACAGATCATGATGAAAAAATTCAACAAGAAGAAGAAAAATAAGATTAGCCACCATTGATGGAAGAGATAATGGCTCAATCTTTAGAAGGAAGAAATGAAGGAATCAAGGTTGATGTTCTAGATTATGGAGGTAATTTAAAACTAGAGGATTTTATAGATTGGATAAATAACATGGAAAAGTTCTTCAATTGGAAGACTATGAAAGAAGACAAGAAGGTAAAGTTTGCATGCACAAAATTAAAAGGTCATGCAATGATTTCATGGGATCACCTGTAGAAAGAGAGACATAAGAAAGTTAAAGAGAAGATTAATTTATGGAAAAAGATGGAGAAGACGTTGAAGTAAAAACTTCTTCCTATGGATTATATACAAACCTTATATAGAAGATTATAGAATTTGAGATAAAAAGATCACAGAATATAAGAGCATACAGATGAATTTTATAATCTTTTCATATGAGTGGAACATGATGAACCAGAAGAGCAGATGGCTATAAGGTATGTAAATGGTTTGAAATTTTTTATTCAAAATGAATTAAGCATGCATAGAATACTTAGTATGGATGAGACTTATAAATTAGCTTTGAAAATAGAGGAAAAAATAGATAGAATTTTAGAAGAACATATCTTGGTCCAAGAAGAGGTGGATCCTCTTCAAATAGGGGATGAGGTAGGTTAAATACCATCAAAGGTGGATTTAATAATGATAGAGGTGAATCATCACATAGTGAAGAAAGGCAAGATGACAATAGGTAAGGGTTTCAATACAAACAAAGAGGAAGAGAATTTCAGAGAGAATGAGTTTATGATGGTGCTAGACGATGGTTTTTGAATCAACATAGATCTTATATTTTTTATACATTTATAGAAGAAGTGTATAGAGCATTTGAGGGTCCACACAATTAAGATCAAGAAAGAAGGCAAGATCACCCAAGAGTGAATCTAGTTGAGGCTAAGATAGAAGAGTAGAATAGTAAAGTTATACCAATAAATGTTTGAGAGAATCTCATGATGAGAACTATGATCTCTCCAAAGAAGGATCAAGTGCATAAAAAATAAGGTGGTGATGCATGGCTATAATCAAATATTTTTTGAACAAGATGTACTTCAACTAAAAAGGTATGTAAAGTAATTATAGATTGTGGTACTTGTGAAAATATAGTTTCTAAAGAAATGATAGAGAAAATAAATTTATAATGTGAAAAGCATCCTAATCTTTATCGAATTTCATGGTTTAAGAAAAGAAATGAGGATACAGTAGATAAAAGGTGCTTAATCAAGTTTTTCATAACAAAAACTTATAATGATGAAATATGATGTGATTTTATTCCAATGAATGCACGCCATTTATTATTGGGGACCCCAATGGCAATTTGATAGAAAAATAATTCATGATAGAGAAAAGAATACATACACTTTTTATAAAAGTGGTACAAAGGTAGTTTTGTTACCTCTTAAAGAGGATGAGAAGATAGAAAACATGCTCTCTACTAAATAATTTATCCAATATATGAAGGTAATAATTCTTTATGCATTAGTAGCAAAGAATGAAGAAATAAAAATAGTACCAATACCAATAAAAGCATCAAGAGTGTTATAAAACTATGCAAATATTATACCTGATGAGTTACTAGATGATTTACCATTAAAAAGAGATATTCAATATCACAATGATTTGATTATAATATTTCCTCTACCCAATCAAAACACTTATAGGATGAGTCCAATAGAACATACAAAATTAAATAAACAAGTTACTAAATTACTAAAAAATATAGTGATAAGGGAGAGTATGAGTCCATGTGCAACACTAGCATTGATAACTCCAAAAAAAGATAGAAGATGGAGAATATATTTGGATAGTAGGGAAATTAATAAAATTATAATAAAGTATAGGTTTTCTATACTTTTTTAGATGATAGGATGGATGTGCTTGTAAGAGAAAAATATTTTACCAAGATTAATTTAAGGAGTGGTTATTATCATATTCAAATTTATGAAGGAGATGAGTGAAAAACTACATGCAAGACTAGGGATGGCTTATATAAATGGATGGTGATGCCATCCAAATTATCTAATGCACCTAGCACATTTATGAGGATGATAAATATAGTGCTACGAGAATATATTGGTAAGTTTATGGTTGCTTATTTTGATGATATTTTGATATTTAGTAAGATGAAAGAAGAGCAATTACAACTTTTGAGAATGGTACTAGATTTGTTACAAAAGGAGAAGTTGTATGTAAATTTGAAGAAGTATAGGTTTATATAGAATAGTTTTGTATTTTTAAGATTTTTAGTTTTAGCAGATGGTATGAAAATGGATGAAAAAAAGATATAGTGAATTGTTGAGTGGCCTATTCTAAGAAGCATTATAGAGGTAAGAAGTTTTCATCGTTTAAAAAAAATTTACATAAAATTTATCAAAAAAATTAGTAGTATTGTGGCACCAATAATACATTGCATGAGAGGGAAGAAATTTGCATGGACTAGAGAAACCATAGAAAGTTTTGAAATTTTTAAGAAAAAAATTATAGAAAGACTAATTTTAGAATTACTAGATATTAAAAAAGGGTTTGAGGTTGATTGTGATGCTTCATTTGTCAAAATTGGTATTGTGTTGAGTCAAGAATGAAAGCTAGTAGCATATTTTAGTGAGAAATTGAATGAGATAAGAAAAAAGTATTCTACTTATGATATTGAACTTTATGTAATTGTACAAGTATTAATACATTAGAGGTATTACCTGGTGCCTAAAGAGTTTATTCTATTTACATATCATGAGGCTTTAAAGTATGTGAATATAGAAAAAAGTTGAATAATAGGCATGTAAAATAGGTTTCTTTCTTGTAAGGGTATACTTTTGTGTTGAAGCATATATCAAGAAAATAAAATCAGATAGCTGATGGCATTGAGCAAGAGGGTAGCGTCATTAACTACCATGGTGAGTGAAGTAGTTGGATTTGAAGCTATCACAAAATTATAAGATATTGACCCATAATTTGGCAAGATTGTTGAACAGTACAAGAATCCATTAACAAGTGGGACAAATGATATTCTGATGAGTATCTTATACAATAAGGTTATCTCTTCAAAAATAAATAATTATGCATTCTAGTTGGGTCTGTACAAAACAATATAATAAGATAATTATATCGTGGTGATTTGGCTAGACATTTTGGTAAGACGAATACAATAGCTTTGGTTCAAGAAAAATATTTTTGGCCAAAGATGAAAAGATATGCGATAAATTATTTTTCAAGGTGCAAAATATATTAGGTGGCTAAAGGACATGTATAAAATATTAAATTATATATGCCATTACTGATTTCAAGAGGACCATGGACATATTTGAGTATGGATTTTGTGTTGGGATTACCAAACACACATAGAGGTAATGATTTAATTTTTGTTATTGTAAACATATTTTCTAATATAATTAATTTCATTGCATGTAAGAAAACCAATGATGACACTAGAGTTATAGAATTATTTTTAAGGATATTGTGAGATTGCATGGTATTCCTAAAACTATTACTTCAAATAGGGACATAAAATTTCTAAGTCATTTTTGGAGGACTTTGTGAAAAAATATGGGTACTAAGATACAATTTAGTAGTGCATATCATCCAAAAATAGATGGACAGATAGAAGTTGTGAATATGAGCTTGAGAAATTTATTGATATGCATAGTGGGAGAGAAGTCAAAGCAGTGGGACTTGTCTTTACCACAAGTTGAGTTTACATATAATAATTTAGTGAATAGATCAACAAGAAAGTCACCTTTTCAAATTATTTATGAGATAAATCTTATGGGTATTTTATATTTGGTACAATTACCGACTACAAATCAAATTAGTGATGATGCATAAGTGTTTTCAGAGCATATGAAAAAGTTTCAAGGAATGAGAAGCAAATTGTAGAAAAGTAATGAAAAATATAAAGCAGCAGCACAGGTCAGAAGAAAATCCAAGGTATTTGAAGGAAGAGAGTTTGTAATGGTTTAATTGATAATTTTTTCTAAAAGGCATGTATAATAAGTTGAAGTACAAAAAAATTGGGCCATGTAGAATTGTGAAGAAAATCAATGACAATGCTTATGAGATCAGATCACCACAGAATATTGATATATCTCTAGTATGTAATGTTTCAGATTCATATGAATTCTATGAAAAATATGGTGGAAATGATAAAGATAAAGAAGTAGATTGGGAGCAGAAGGTTTTTAAACAAAGAAAAAAAATAGTGCACGTTTTGGATATGAAGATAATGAGCACAAGGTAAGGGAATTATAATAAGTATTTGGTACAGTGGGAAGGATCGCGGCAAAAAGATAATACTTGGATTATGGAATGAGAGTTGAAGAAGATTGACAATAAAAAATGATAGCAGTACAATTAGGGCAAATCACAGGAGTTGAGTTGCTTCCAACCAAAGGAGAATGATGTAAAAATAATAGGCCAACCTTCTGGAAGCCATAACTTTTAACCCATAGCTTTGTTTGAGCTCTTGCACACGTCAAAATGATCATATTGAAAATTTGGATTCTACCCTAAAACACTCTATCCCCTTATATTTGATTTGAATATTTTCCAAAATCTAAACATCATCATTTGAGCATTCAAAATTAATGTTTAATGAATTTTTGAGAATTTTCTATTTTGAAAAATTGTATATTTTTAGGACCAAATGTTAAATTCAGTTGAATTTTTTATGATAGGCTAATTTTAGTATATAGTATATCTCAGAAAAGTTTTAGAGCTTTACATGCTTACATATGAAACTTACTATAAATAATAGTCGCTAAAAATAAATATATTTTTCAGATTTTAAATTTTTTGAATTTTGCACATCCATTCTAAATTACGAATTGAGGCTTATTTAAATATGTTATAATTTTGTGAATATTTTAAAAAATTCAATACAAATTTAATTCAAATTATTATTCAAAATTTTAACATATTATTTTTTTTTTTATCTTGGTAATTTTCAATTTCATTATACCATATCAATTTTTTGAACTATTTTCATTTCCATTCAAAGTTTAAATTCCTAGTTCATTTTTTTCAAAACTAAGTCTTGGGTGTGCAATTACAATCCTACTCAACTCATTCAATTACCGTTTTCTTAATGTTTTCATAAACATTCATAATTGTCATACTACATATATTCAATGCATATAAAAAAGAAAAATTACATAATATAAATTTTTTCACATAACAAACTAAATTTTTTATTGAATCATTCTCCATTATACATACGAAAAACCATCTTCTTCCCTACCAATTGAATTCATTGAATAACACAATACTATAGGAATCCAATTCCTATTGAGATAACATATATAAAATCCCATTTACTCATACTAATAAAATAATAAAAACACTTATCAAATTAATTCGTTCAAAATTAGTTTCAATTTTACAACAATTAAAACCAATATTTCAGATTTTTTTTATTTTTAAAAATTATATTTTTTATATAGCACAACTTATCAAATAAGAATAGTTATAAAATTTTATCCCATATCCATTTAAGTTCATCAAACATATATGACCATCGTCAAGCCCCAAACCCAAGAGGTGCCCCAAGAAGTTTTATACACATCAATTAGATATCAACAAGGAATTAAGTTTTGAGTAATCATGGCTTCTAAGTTGGCCAACAATCTCTAACTAAAATGATCCCTAGTAATTTGGGAAAATGTTAAGAAAAGAAGAATAACAAATAGCAGGAAGTATAATTCTTACAAGCTTGTTTATTTTCTAAAAAAAACTTGTTCTCTTCTATAAGTAGGGTACTCATTTGCTTAAAAAAAAATCATCTAAGATGAAACTCAAGCGAGATTCCCATGTATTTGAGGAAAGCATTTGCCCTCTTTGAGACTCTATCTGGTCTTTAATATTCAACAGGCCCTTTTTCTTTCCCATGTCCCAAACACAGTTTTCAGAAGATTTTATACAAAACTAATAGTTTTTACAAAGGATTATATAATGAAATAGTATAACCAACTTGAAATTCTTGTCAAATATGAATTCCCCTTAGCTGCCCTCTATAGCTTCTGCAAATCTGGTCCAAAATCTCCATAATTTTAATGGAACTAAAATGTCTAAAAATTAAATTTTCTTATAAAAGAAAGATTGTTTGTTTGTTTGTTTGTTTTTTTTCATTTTCGCTTTGTAGAAGATAGACTTGGTTCACTCCTTAAATTTAACTTTTCATATCCCTAAGACGTCTTAGAGAAGAGAATTTCACAGTTTGTGTGTTTTAAAAAGTCAAATTTTCAATTATCAATCACTCTTTTTTAACAACTGTAGATGTAGAATTTTAAAACTTACCCTTCATTGTAATGGTAGGTTGAATTTTACTATTTTATCTTGTTAGAGTCTACTTCAAAGAGTGCTATAGTCTGCAAATATGATCATAGAATTTGTTTTTTTTAATAAAAAACTCAGGCGCAGTTAAGATTAGGAGGGGATGATTTAAAATTAACATTCAGAAAATACTCAACTTCAATTGTTAGTTTTTGCAATTTTACAATTACTTTATAAATAATAAGAAATTAAGTAATTTATTAAAATTAATTGAGATAAATATTCAGTTTTGAATATCACTTTTCTATTTAATTTTTTTATTAAAATTATTTGAGATTAAATATTATCTTTCAGCTTTTAACATTAAATAACAAATACATTTAATTTTAAAATCAAAAATTTAATTAAAAATAATAATATATAAAATAAATAATAATTAAAAAATTTGAATATATAATATTTTTTATATTAATTAATAAAAACATATTAAACAAATAAATAACAAGTATATATCATTTTATTTTTTTTTAAAACGCATAATATAATTTTCATTCCATTTTTTTATCATATTTAAAATCAAACAAAATGAAACCATATATCAATTATTTAATATTATTATTTGACAGAATTTAATCCTAAGTAGTATATGATTAGATAATTAAGTTTCTTTTAAAAATATTGATTGGTCAAAGCTATTCAAATATTTACATTCTTGACATTTAAAAAATTAATCGAGGAGAGTGATTAAACACCTTGGAAGAATTGGAGAATGTATACCACCTATTTTCTCCCATCCTATCATTGTTTTGTCGGTGCGATCTTTATAATGGACATCAAGTATGTTGTCATGGGCATATTTTTTTAACCGTTGTATAGTCCGACTCTTTAAAGATAATGACACGTGTTACCAAAAACAATCAGTAATCGCCGATTGCTTTGACGCTTCGGAGTCCGAGGAGCCATGAGCTAAAAGAGAGGGAAAAAAAAAAAAAAGGGGTCCAACATTGTGGTTAAAGAAACAGTCGAACATTGGTGTAGTATGTGCTCCACGTCTTATGTGAAATCCATGTGTATACATTATTATACCCACTGATGATTATCCTTTTTTTAAGCCGGAGGCTTATATGGTGGGGGAATCCCCTAAGATTCATTTTATAAAGAGACAAAAAGATAAATGTTGTTTTGGTTCATTCAGAGCTCTCAAGGGCATGAAATTGTTGTTGTCAGGTTTTTTGGGTAGGTGGAACTCGTTTGTGGATATCAAGTATGTTGTCATGGGCATATTTTTTTTGACACGTGTTACCAAAAACAATCAGTAATCGCTGATTGCTTCGACGCTTCGGATTCGCTTTGAATGTCTTTTGGCCCAGATGAAAGATATCAAATGATATGGTTATTTTTTCCTTTCTTCCGTAGATAACCCAATTCCTATTGTTTTTTTTTTTTTTAAATTTAAGGATGTTTGGATGTTGGGTCTGAATTCCTCTTGCAGACCTATAGAGTGATCATAGGGTAGAGATCTTCAAAGTGGATTTTGGGGTCAATGATCTGTACATGATGCTGATAACCTATGGATTTTTATACATGATAATCTTACTTCTGCTCACTCTTACCTGTTTATTTCTTTTTGGCAAAAAAGACTGGATTTAGCCTAAATAAATGCCTTATGCACTAAATTTATGGCCGCTAAAAGATCTATACCTACTCCGCTAAATTTGACAGCGAAATGTGACTCCACCAATGCTTTGAAAATAGCCATTAATTTCCTTTTTAATCCCTCTTACCCACTTGAGTTAGGGCTTTTTAACTACGAGCCGTAGGTGGTTGACTTGTTTGAGATCGACAGTCTTTGCCAAGGTTGAATCGAGGCCTGTAGTGAGAGATGCAAAGCCAGAAACCAGTCTGCGTTCATGGCGAGCCAATGCACAACTAGGTTAGTATGTTGATGCCACAGATCTTCGCACTTGTTGTGCGTGTTGAACAAAACCGCCCTCCACATCACTGAAACGACCAAACCAAAAACCGCCCTGCATGCAGACTCCCTCTACTAACATCTGTTAGTCTCTTAAATTTGCACTACACATTAGGCTGTTAAACCAGTTGTTGGTTGCAGCTGCCTTGTTGAAAGATCGAATTTGCTCCCCGGAAACCCCTTTAGATTTACCTGCAAATTATAAAATAATTAGAAGACTGTGAGACAGAGATCCTCTGGTATCATTCCAAAAGATGCAATTTAACGAAGATAAAGGGAGGTGGGCAGGTGTTCTCCTCTTTCCTCATATATTTCGTTACCCTCTCTGTAAAACATGGAAGGAGATCCACTGTCCCCTCTGTAAAACGTGGCAGGTGTAAGAAATTATTTTTTAATAAAAAATCTGCAGTGTAAACCCTAGGCCCCGACTTGAGAACCAATGGCAGCCTGCACTTTCGAAGTGATAATGTGGTAGCGTGCCCTTCCCATAACCTTATTTTATTAAAACAAAAAAATTAAACCAATAAAATCTATTTAACATGAATTGTTACTTCTTATTAATTGTATTTCCAAGTTTTGATTATTTATAGAGACACACACACACATATATATAAGAATGTACTTCTATGTATACATACATATCCCAATTATTGTAGAATCACCTTTTTCTAAAAATTCAATCCTTGAAAAGGAAGAAAATTATTTTATTAAATAATTTAAAATATATATGTGTATTTTTTTAGGTTAATTTATTATAAATAAAAAATAATATATAATTATTTAATATATATATAAAATAAGTTCTACAATTCATTTATAACATATAAATTTAAATAAATGATTTCTTTTTATGATTTAAAATAAATAATTGTCACTTGAAATTATTGGGGTTGATGATAAGATGACAGTGTGTGGCAGTGGTCAGACATTCTTTGCAATTAAAATCTCTAGTGGGGTGTCACATTTGTTGTATATATGACATTACATATTCAAAGTTTTTATCTTTTTTAAAGATTTGAGTATGACCTAAAAATTCGTTACATAAATAAATAGTTGTCAATGATCGTAAAATTTCTTTCTTTCATAATTAGTCCCAATTTAAGTGGAAGCCAACCAAAACAAATCTTTATAAAAAACAAAATTATATTATATGAATTAAAAAAATTACGATCATATAATTATATTATATTGATATATGATTACTATAATATTATAAAAATATGAATACTACATTAATAGATATTAAAATATAATATTATATTAGCATTTATCCTAACAATGCAAGTTACGTGGGAAAGAAAAGGTCATTATGTAATAAAATAATAAAAAATCAATAAAATATGTCACCATTCTGCAAGGTTAAAACTTTTTGTAAATAGGTGTAGTTCATATAAATCCAACTACTACTTGAATGTTGGGGCGTGTGTATGATATGGGCCTTGTGGTATACAATAACTCCTGAAATACCCTGTCATTGCCACTCATCATCACCACCAACATACTTTCAAATATTTCACCACTTACATTTTTTGGATTAATGCCTAAACCCATTAAAAATTGTAAGTGGAGTAACGATAATAATAAAAGTTTGAGATCTCTTCATAGATTATTAAGATTTGTATTTAAAGAAAACGCTTACTAGATATAATTAAAAAAAAAAGGTATAATTCCTCTGGGTTCCCTTGCACCTTCGAAGCAACTATTAGTTTTAGGATGGTCACAAGCTTAGAAGGCATGAAGTTGACCATACGTTGAGATTATTAATAGTTAAATTATTTTAATATTTGATTTTTTAAATTTTTTTAGTGTTTATTTATTTTAATTTATTGAAAGTTAATAAGTATATATTATTTTATTTTTCAATTCACTAATAGTTTAGTTTTATTAGTTTTGGAGGGATTAAAAAAATTCATTGTTTTAATTTTATATTAAATTATTCCTTTTTCATGAATCAAAATATATTGTTTTTTTAGATTTAAAAATTTAAAACTTTGTAATAATTAATATATGTATTTTTTAATAAAATATATGAAAAACTTATTTAACTAAATTTTGATTGGTCTAGATTTTGAACATATTATTATGGGGCATGGCACTACAACATCAACAATAACTCTCAGATTTTTTAGTAATCAAAATAAATATCATGTCAAGACCATCTCAAAAAAATATGCATTCTTTAATGTAATTATTATTGAACTATCTATTTCATCTTGATTTTTGCAGGGCTATAAGGACCATGACTTCATCATGCATGGCTGGTATGAGCTTGTATATAATCATAAGAATTGGATCAATTTCAACATCAGTTATTTCCTAGTCCACAACTATTGGTCGCTTGACATTATGGATGTTTGGGTGGCCATGTAACCCAAAGGCAAGATGTGATTTAAAGTAAATAGACTACTCACCAACTTCCTCACTAGGCAATTTTAATTTGACATTGACAACCAATTGACCATCTTTTATCTCCTCATCATGCAGTGAAAAAAATGGGATGACAAGGTCTACCTTGAGATTGCTTATCATGCATTCTTAAATTCCAATGTCATGCATTATTCCAAAATCATGTAGAATAAATTCATATTCTAGCACTCCAAATTCACATACAACACTCCCTTATTGATCTTCATTATCCCTAATCACTTCCTCATCAACCATCATATTCATGCTTATCATCCCTATTCATTCCTTCACCAATTTTTATTATCCCTTGTTATCCCTAATCACTACCTCATTGGTTATCATCATCTTTCATTATTGCTAATCACTCCCTCATCAACCCTCATCATTCCTAGTCACTCTGTCATCATCCCTAATTATCATTAATCATCCCTAAACACTACAGGCCATCAAAATTTATCAACCCTAATCATACCTAATAACTCTCTCATCATCTTGAGCATCATGCCTAGTCACACTCTCATCATCCCTCATCATCATTAATAACTCCCTTATTAACTGTCATCATTTCTTAGCATCCCTACTCAATCGTTCATCATCTTTCATCGAACCACTCATCATCCCTAATTACACCTTCATCAACCCTCATCATCCTTAATTATCCCTAATCACCCCTCCTCATTTGTCCTCATGTCTCAGTGTACCTAAAAAATGCATCATTGTCACTCATCATAGGTAATCACTCTATCATCATCCCTAGTCACTCCCTCATCTATTAGAGTGTGTTTCAATCCAGTAGTTAGAATAAATTTGTTTTAGATTGCACAATATCATTTTTAAATGAATCTTGAATGGTGTTTCAATTTCTTTTATTTTGATTGGAGTGTACTAGGGTGATTATTCTCATTCATGTCTAGTAGATTAGATAGGGTCATGATGGATTACTCTAGGGAGATTATTGAATGATTTACATGGTGAAAATAAGATAATATTCTCTTCACACTTGCATGGAGAAAATAATTTTAAATGAAGAGGGATGATAAAAAATGATTATTAAAAAAATTTTTACCTCTTTGTGCTTACTTCATATGAGGTGAAATCCTTTTTCTAGACACAGTTATTTCCAAATCATTGAGTGAAAGGGTCAGATCATTTCAGATCTTACCAACTTTGTGAGTTATTATCAAAAAATGATGTGGGTCATGAGTATAAATTATTGGCATTTATGCCACTAACTTTGTTATGGCATGTTTTCTCCTTACATTGAAATCTATGTGCTTATGAAGGAATTATGATAGGAAAGTGGAGAGGGTGTTGAGATGAACTACCAATGCTTGCATCATTCCTTTGTAGTGTGGTCTCCATAATGTATATTTACTGTTTGTCATTTAGGTTTCATTTTTACCATTTTAGGTTAGGGGTTTAGTGTTCAAATTTTATAGTTCAATGTTTGGATTTGATTGCTTAAGTTCTAGCATTTAGTTTTTGAGGTATAGTGTTTATCTAGTTTTAAGATTTTATGTTTCTAGTTTTTGTGGTTTAGGTTTCAAATTTAAAAGTTAATGGTTTAGTGCTTAGGGTTTTCGGATTAGGTTTTAGTATTAGAAGTTTAGGGTTCAAGGTTTTGGGTTTGGGGTTTGGGGTTCAGTATTTAGGCTTTAAGGTTCATGATTTTAAATTTTGTGTTTAAGGTTTAGTGTTTAATATTAAGTACCTATAAGGTTAAGGATTTTAAGCTTATGGTTTGGGATTTAGGGTTAAGGGCTTAATGTTTAGGTTTTAGGGCTTAGGGTCTATGATATAAAGTCTAGGGATTAAGGCTTTAAGGTTTGGTTTTTAGGGTATAGGTTTTGGTGTTTAGGTATTATTATTTTGGGTTTAGGGATAATGTATTAGGGTCAAGTGTTCAAGGTTTATGGTGTTTAGGGTTAAAAATACAAGGCTTATGGTGTTGTGGGTTTGGGATTTAGGTTTTAGGGTTAATGGTTTAGGTGTAAATGGAGTGTACTAGGGTTATTAGCTACATTTTTTACTGGTATAAGTGACTGTACATGAATATAGGAATATGTCATGTATGAATGACAACATACATACATGTAGTACTAAATATGGGTAGATGTAATGTTTGAATGATTGTATCATTATTATATGTATGATATAGGTTGAATGCTATACGCTAGACATTTATGCATACTGATCGACCCATCGATTAAAAAACTCCCAAATTATTAGGAATTCATCTTGAATCCACCTTAAAAACTTTTACATGAATGTCCCCAACCATTCCTTTTTATAAATAGGTTAAAATAATCCATATCCTTTTGAGATATGTCTTAGGGTCTAAATTTTAGGTATATTATTTATTTTTCATGGTTCAATGTTTATGGATTAGGGTTTAGGTTTCAATGTTTAAGGTTTAAGGTTTACTGTTTAGGGTTAGGGGTTTGGGATAAATGGTTTAGGTGGAAATGGAGTTCACTAGGGTTATTATCTTTAAAGATGTGTAGCACGGTACATAAGGGTCTAATATAAAATTTTCCATTTCAAGCATACCTTTTCTGAGTAAGCACACAATCACAGTTGATTATAATTTAAGCCTAGGTCAGTAAAGAGTAAAATTTGAAGAGTTGGCAAGAAAGAATGGGTGTTAGACTTGATTATAACACCTTAACTATGTTTATACCAAACTAATGAGATACTAGGGTGATTAGCTACATTTTTTATTGGTATAAGTGATTGTACATGAATATAGGAATATGTCATGTATGAGTGACAACATACCTACATGTAGTACTACATATGGGTAGATGTAATGTTTGAATTATTATATGTATGTTATAGGTTGAATGATATAGGCTAGACATTTATGCATATTGATCAAACCATTGATTAAAAAACCCCCAAATTATTAGGAATTCATCTTGAATCCACCTTCAAACCTTTTACATGAATGTCCCTAGCCATTCATTTTTATATATAGGTTAAAATGATCCATATCCTTTCAAGATATGGATTAGGGTCTAAATTTTAGGTATATTATTTAGTGTTCATGGTTCAGTGTTTATGGCTTAGGGTTTAGGGTTTAGGTTTCAATGTTTAAGGTTTAAGGTTTAATGTTTAGGGTTAGGGGTTTGGGATAAATGGTTTAGGTGGAAATGGAGTTCACTGGGGTTATTATCTTTAGAAGATGTGTAGCACATTATATAAGGGTCTAAGATAAAATTTTCAATTACAAGCATACCTTTTTTGAGTAGGCACATAATCACTGTTGACTATAATTTAAGCCTAGGTTAGTAAAGAGTACACTTTGAAGAGTTGGCAAGAAAGAATGGGTGTTAGACTTGATTATAGCACATTAACTATGTTTATACCAACATAATAAGATACTTAAGCCAATAAAATATGGTTGGAAACTAAGTTCATGCCTTAACCTATAGTTGACAGATAAACCCTACACATAATGAGTGCTCAAGAATTTTGCCTTGGGTTTTATGAGGTTTAGAGGTACTAGGAGTGTGAACCAACCCTAATTTTTTTTTAAAAGGGTCAACATAACATTCACAAGCCCCTTATATCATCATTTTGTCAAGTAAAATAGGTCAAGTGACACCTATTTTGTCTCAAATAGAGGGCACTCCCAAGAGGAAAAATCCTACAAGCTCAATATGAAAAGGGTAAGGAAATGAGTTAGAGACTATCATAGCTTTGAAAATAGATGTAGGAGGATGTGTTGAATATGATAAAACACTTGGGATTCATCATAATCATAACAAACACTCATAGGTGTTGATGAGCATCTATGTGCAGACTAAGCCTACTAAGCCTTAACTAGGCCTAAAAGCCCTAAGTAGATGTAGCCTCACTTATAACACCAAGTGAACCTTATAGAGCATTGGATGACCTCCATGGGGATATATAAGGTATGTGAGAGCCTTTATTTTGTAGATAAGGACACAAATAGATAATTTTTTGGCTCAAGAACATGATAAGGTGCACAAAATGCCTTGAAGAGCTTGAGAGGCCATGTTTGGAAGCTCACATCAGTATAGATACCTAGCATGGAAGTCTGAGGAGATAGGATAGGTTAGAGAGGGTCATAAGTGAGGATCTAGTGGAATTTATTCTAAGATTAGATGTCACAATGTTATGCACTATCCTTAAGGTTTAAAACTACCTAAAACCTTTTAAAACCATTTTTAATTACTCAATTGCGAAGAAGTGGAAGAAAAGGCATCTTAGAGGGCTAGCTTGACTAGCGAATGATCTCAGACTTATAGAGGAATCCCTAGGTATCCTTCCTATCAATTTGATTTATATCCTATCTATATGGGCATGGTATATAATGGATTTTATTGATATTTTTTTATGTTTTGAAGGTACAAGTGTCATACCCTTCCATGTATGCATTGGATTGAGAAACTAATGATCATCTTAGTGATAAATGTGAAAAGAGGTCTACAAAAGGGTGATTATGAATATAGACAATGAGAAAACTTGTCCAGAGGAAGATTAATGATTAGGGACACAACCAGTGCATGTTAGGGCTTGTTTCTAACCCCCTCTTCATAGTGAACTGATCTTATCTTTGAGTTAGTTATTTTTGTTTATGTGTGTGTTCCATAAGTTCTCATGAAGCACAAGTGTGTAGTGTGTTGTTTTATGTCTTGTAGGGTTGTAATATAAGTGTTTAAATTAGTGTGATAGCTTCATCAAGTTTAGAGACATGGAGGAGATTTATATCATCAATGGTGGATGTATAGTATTGGTTATGGAACGAGTCTACCATGTACATAATCAGATATCATACATTCACATATAGACCTCCTATATACACACCTCTAGGTGTTCCCAATAGGGGAATGTGAAATTTATTATTATTTTGTATGGTTTAGTGTTTAGGATTTAGGATTTTAGGCATATGGTTTGTACATTAGTGTTAAGGACTTAAAGTTTAGGTTTTAGGGATTAGGGTCTAAGTTATAAAGTCTAGGGTTTATAGTTTAAAGGTTTTATATTTAAGGTCTAGGTTTTTTGGTTTAGGTATTATTATTTTTGGTTTAGGGATAATGTATTAGGGTTAAGTGTTCAAGGTTTATGGTGTTTAGGTTTAGTTTTAGGGTTTAACATTCAAGGTTTATGGTGTTTAGCTTTGGGGTTTCAATTTTAGGGTTGATGGTTTAGGTGTAAATGGATTGTAGTAGGATGAATAGTTAAATTTATGTCTATTATAAGTGACTGTAATACAAATATAGGAATATGTCATGTATGAGTGAAAACATACCTACATTTGGTACTATGTATGCGGTAGATGTAATGTATGAATGACTATATTATTATTATATGTGTGTTATAGGTTGAAAGCTAAAAGATAGACATTTATTCATATTGATAAACCCATTGATTAAAAAAGCCACAAATTATTTAGGAATTTATCTTGAATCCATCTTCAAGCCTTTTACATGAACGTCCCTAGTCACTCATTTCTCTATATATAGGTTAGAATGACCCATATCCTTTCAAAATATGTCTAGCTAATGCACCCTCTCCTTTCCTTATATAGCTGATAACTCAATATTATGGTTTATGTCTAGAGGTTTAAGATTTAAAAATTTATGGTTTAAGGATTATGGTTGATGGTTCAAGATTCATAACATAGGCTATAATGTATAAGGACTAGCATTCAGGGTTCAAGTTTTTGTGTTATGGCTTAGGGATTAGGTTTTAGGACTTATTATTTATATTTTATAATTAAAGGTTTGGGATTTATGGTTTATGGCTCAAGGGATCAAGAGTTTAGATTTTAAGGTTTGGGGCTTGGTGTTTGGGGTTAGGGTTTTAGGTTTATGGATTCACACTAAGGGTTTCTTGGGGTTTTGGTTGAGGGTTTGGGGTTTGGAACTTAGTGTTTAGTATTTAGGGTTTAGTATTTAGTGTTTGGGGATTAGGCCTTAGGGTTTAGGATTTGGGGTTTAGTGTTTAAGGTTTAGAGTCAACAGTTTGGGGTTTTAGATTTAGGGTTTAGGGTTAAGGATTAACGGATTTATGTTTAGTGTTTAAGGTTTAAGGTTTTGGGTTTAGAATTTTTTTTAGGAGTTAATGTTTAAGGTTTATGACTTATGCTTCATTGTTTTAGGATTGGGGTTTAATGTGAAGGGATTACATTTAGCTTTTAGTGTTTAGGATTTAGGAGTTTAATTTTATGGTTTGGGATTTAGAGTTAAGGGCTTACATTTATGTTTTAGGGTTTAGAGTATATGGTATAAAGTATAAGGTTTAATGTTTTAAGTTTATATGTTTAGCTTCAATAATTTAGGGCTTATAGATTATTTTTTTTGGTTTAGGGCTAGTGTATTAGGTTTAATGGTTTAGGGTTTGGGACTTAGGGTCTAGGGTTTAGGTATATTATTTAGTGTTCATGGTTTAGGGTTTATGGCTTAGGGTTTGGGGTTTAGGATTTAGGTTTCAATGTTTAAGGTTTAATGTTTAGTGTTAGGGGTTTAGGGTTAATGGTTTAGGTGTAAATGGAGTGTACTAGGGTTATTATCTACATTCATATCCAATATGGGTGACCATATCATGACCACATGAATATGTTATGTATGAGTGACCAAATACCTACATGTAGTACCATGTATGTGGTAGATGTAATGTATGAATGAATTTATCATTACTATATATATGATATAGGTTTCTTGATGTATGTTATTCATTTATGCATATTGATAGACCCATTTATTAAATTTCATTTTCTATGTTGAGAATAAGGTTGTTAAAAATATTCCAAGGCAAATATAGAAAACTCCAAGTATAGTACATATCCAGCTTTGTTTATTGAGTATAAACCTCTTATGAGGGTCCAATGTTATTATGTAAACACTATAGAATACTTATAAGTAAAGTGATTCAAAGCACTTGATAATTAAGCCAAGTCAATATCCTTACAAGTAAGCAGATTAGACCATCTAGACCTAAAGAGTAGAGTTTTCATTGAATTCTAATTCCTAAGAAAACAATAAAGGAAATTGGTTTCTAATCCTCAAAGATAGTCTCCAAACATCTTAATAAATATTTATAATAATCTATTGATAAGCTTAGATTAATAACACCTTTTAAAGAATAAACACGCCTATACATAATATTATAGTAGTGCTTAGGATTTAGTCAACGTTTTGGGCACTTTAGTGATCTAATTGGTATCTTGAGACTGTGTAAAGACACATATGAGTCTTGTATCATTGTATTAATATTTTTATTGAATTTTGAATTGAATTAGTCCAAGATTTATAAATTTATGGCTTAAGGTTTATGGTTGATGGTTCAAGATTCATAACATAGGCTATAATGTATAAGGTCTAGCATTCAGGGTTCAAGTTTTTGTGTTATGGCTTAGGGATTAGGTTTTAGGACTTATTATTTATATTTTATAATTAAAGGTTTGGGATTTATGGTTTATTGCTCAAGGGATCAAGAGTTTAGATTTTAAGGTTTGGGGCTTGGTGTTTGGGGTTAGGGTTTTAGGTTTATGGATTCACACTAAGGGTTTCTTGGGGTTTTGGTTGAGGGTTTGGGGTTTGGAACTTAGTGTTTAGTATTTAGGGTTTAGTATTTAGTGTTTGGGGATTCGGCCTTAGGGTTTAGGATTTGGGGTTTAGTGTTTAAGGTTTAGAGTCAACAGTTTGGGGTTTTAGATTTAGGGTTTAGGGTTAAGGGTTAACGGATTTATGTTTAGTGTTTAAGGTTTAAGGTTTTGGGTTTAGAATTTTTTTTAGGAGTTAATGTTTAAGGTTTATGACTTATGCTTCATTGTTTTAGGATTGGGGCTTAATGTCAAGGGATTACATTTAGCTTTTAGTGTTTAGGATTTAGGAGTTTAATTTTATGGTTTGGGGTTTAGAGTTAAGGGCTTACATTTATGTTTTAGGGTTTAGAGTATATGGTATAAAGTATAAAGTTTAATGTTTTAAGTTTATATGTTTAGCTTCAATAATTTAGGGCTTATAGATTATTTTTTTTGGTTTAGGGCTAGTGTATTAGGTTTGATGGTTTAGGGTTTGGGACTTAGGGTCTAGGGTTTAGGTATATTATTTAGTGTTCATGGTTTAGGGTTTATGGCTTAGGGTTTGGGGTTTAGGATTTAGGTTTCAATGTTTAAGGTTTAATGTTTAGTGTTAGGGGTTTAGGGTTAATGGTTTAGGTGTAAATGGAGTGTACTAGGGTTATTATCTACATTCATATCCAATATGGGTGACCATATCATGACCACATGAATATGTTATGTATGAGTGACCAAATACCTACATGTAGTACCATGTATGTGGTAGATGTAATGTATGAATGAATTTATCATTACTATATATATGATATAGGTTTCTTGATGTATGTTATTCATTTATGCATATTGATAGACCCATTTATTAAATTTCATTTTCTATGTTGAGAATAAGGTTGTTAAAAATATTCCAAGGCAAATATAGAAAACTCCAAGTATAGTACATATCCAGCTTTGTTTATTGAGTATAAACCTCTTATGAGGGTCCAATGTTATTATGTAAACACTATAGAATACTTATAAGTAAAGTGATTCAAAGCACTTGATAATTAAGCAAAGTCAATATCCTTACAAGTAAGCAGATTAGACCATCTAGACCTAAAGAGTAGAGTTTCCATTGAATTCTAATTCCTAAGAAAACAATAAAGGAAATTGGTTTCTTATCCTCAAAGATAGTCTCCAAACATCTTAATAAATATTTATAATAATCTATTGATAAGCTTAGATTAATAACACCTTTTAAAGAATAAACACGCCTATACATAATATTATAGTAGTGCTTAGGATTTAGTCAACGTTTTGGGCACTTTAGTGATCTAATTGGTATCTTGAGACTGTGTAAAGACACATATGAGTCTTGTATCATTGTATTAATATTTTTATTGAATTTTGAATTGAATTAGTCCAAGATTTATAAATTTATGGTTTAAGGTTTATGGTTGATGGTTCAAGATTCATAACATAGGCTATAATGTATAAGGACTAGCATTCAGGGTTCAAGTTTTTGTGTTATGGCTTAGGGATTAGGTTTTAGGACTTATTATTTATATTTTATAATTAAAGGTTTGGGATTTATGGTTTATTGCTCAAGGGATCAAGAGTTTAGATTTTAAGGTTTGGGGCTTGGTGTTTGGGGTTAGGGTTTTAGGTTTATGGATTCACACTAAGGGTTTCTTGGGGTTTTGGTTGAGGGTTTGGGGTTTGGAACTTAGTGTTTAGTATTTAGGGTTTAGTATTTAGTGTTTGGGGATTAGGCCTTAGGGTTTAGGATTTGGGGTTTAGTGTTTAAGGTTTAGAGTCAACAATTTGGGGTTTTAGATTTAGGGTTTAGGATTAAGGGTTAACGGATTTATGTTTAGTGTTTAAGGTTTAAGGTTTTGGGTTTAGAATTTTTTTTAGGAGTTAATGTTTAAGGTTTATGACTTATGCTTCATTGTTTTAGGATTGGGGCTTAATGTCAAGGGATTACATTTAGCTTTTAGTGTTTAGGATTTAGGAGTTTAATTTTATGGTTTGGGGTTTAGAGTTAAGGGCTTACATTTATGTTTTAGGGTTTAGAGTATATGGTATAAAGTATAGGGTTTAATGTTTTAAGTTTATATGTTTAGCTTCAATAATTTAGGGCTTATAGATTATTTTTTTTTGTTTAGGGCTAGTGTATTAGGTTTGATGGTTTAGGGTTTGGGACTTAGGGTCTAGGGTTTAGGTATATTATTTAGTGTTCATGGTTTAGGGTTTATGGCTTAGGGTTTGGGGTTTAGGATTTAGGTTTCAATTTTTAAGGTTTAATGTTTAGTGTTAGGGGTTTAGGGTTAATGGTTTAGGTGTAAATGGAGTGTACTAGGGTTATTATCTACATTCATATCCAATATGGGTGACCATATCATGACCACATGAATATGTTATGTATGAGTGACCAAATACCTACATGTAGTACCATGTATGTGGTAGATGTAATGTATGAATGAATTTATCATTACTATATATATGATATAGGTTTCTTGATGTATGTTATTCATTTATGCATATTGATAGACCCATTTATTAAATTTCATTTTCTATGTTGAGAATAAGGTTGTTAAAAATATTCCAAGGCAAATATAGAAAACTCCAAGTATAGTACATATCTAGCTTTGTTTATTGAGTATAAACCTCTTATGAGGGTCCAATGTTATTATGTAAACACTATAGAATACTTATAAGTAAAGTGATTCAAAGCACTTGATAATTAAGCAAAGTCAATATCCTTACAAGTAAGCAGATTAGACCATCTAGACCTAAAGAGTAGAGTTTCCATTGAATTCTAATTCCTAAGAAAACAATAAAGGAAATTGGTTTCTTATCCTCAAAGATAGTCTCCAAACATCTTAATAAATATTTATAATAATCTATTGATAAGCTTAGATTAATAACACCTTTTAAAGAATAAACACGCCTATACATAATATTATAGTAGTGCTTAGGATTTAGTCAACGTTTTGGGCACTTTAGTGATCTAATTGGTATCTTGAGACTGTGTAAAGACACATATGAGTCTTGTATCATTGTATTAATATTTTTATTGAATTTTGAATTGAATTAGTCCAAGATTTATAAATTTATGGTTTAAGGTTTATGGTTGATGGTTCAAGATTCATAACATAGGCTATAATGTATAAGGACTAGCATTCAGGGTTCAAGTTTTTGTGTTATGGCTTAGGGATTAGGTTTTAGGACTTATTATTTATATTTTATAATTAAAGGTTTGGGATTTATGGTTTATTGCTCAAGGGATCAAGAGTTTAGATTTTAAGGTTTGGGGCTTGGTGTTTGGGGTTAGGGTTTTAGGTTTATGGATTCACACTAAGGGTTTCTTGGGGTTTTGGTTGAGGGTTTGGGGTTTGGAACTTAGTGTTTAGTATTTAGGGTTTAGTATTTAGTGTTTGGGGATTAGGCCTTAGGGTTTAGGATTTGGGGTTTAGTGTTTAAGGTTTAGAGTCAACAATTTGGGGTTTTAGATTTAGGGTTTAGGATTAAGGGTTAACGGATTTATGTTTAGTGTTTAAGGTTTAAGGTTTTGGGTTTAGAATTTTTTTTAGGAGTTAATGTTTAAGGTTTATGACTTATGCTTCATTGTTTTAGGATTGGGGCTTAATGTCAAGGGATTACATTTAGCTTTTAGTGTTTAGGATTTAGGAGTTTAATTTTATGGTTTGGGGTTTAGAGTTAAGGGCTTACATTTATGTTTTAGGGTTTAGAGTATATGGTATAAAGTATAGGGTTTAATGTTTTAAGTTTATATGTTTAGCTTCAATAATTTAGGGCTTATCGATTATTTTTTTTGGTTTAGGGCTAGTGTATTAGGTTTGATGGTTTAGGGTTTGGGACTTAGGGTCTAGGGTTTAGGTATATTATTTAGTGTTCATGGTTTAGGGTTTATGGCTTAGGGTTTGGGGTTTAGGATTTAGGTTTCAATGTTTAAGGTTTAATGTTTAGTGTTAGGGGTTTAGGGTTAATGGTTTAGGTGTAAATGGAGTGTACTAGGGTTATTATCTACATTCATATCCAATATGGGTGACCATATCATGACCACATGAATATGTTATGTATGAGTGACCAAATACCTACATGTAGTACCATGTATGTGGTAGATGTAATGTATGAATGAATTTATCATTACTATATATATGATATAGGTTTCTTGATGTATGTTATTCATTTATGCATATTGATAGACCCATTTATTAAATTTCATTTTCTATGTTGAGAATAAGGTTGTTAAAAATATTCCAAGGCAAATATAGAAAACTCCAAGTATAGTACATATCCAGCTTTGTTTATTGAGTATAAACCTCTTATGAGGGTCCAATGTTATTATGTAAACACTATAGAATACTTATAAGTAAAGTGATTCAAAGCACTTGATAATTAAGCCAAGTCAATATCCTTACAAGTAAGCAGATTAGACCATCTAGACCTAAAGAGTAGAGTTTTCATTGAATTCTAATTCCTAAGAAAACAATAAAGGAAATTGGTTTCTTATCCTCAAAGATAGTCTCCAAACATCTTAATAAATATTTATAATAATCTATTGATAAGCTTAGATTAATAACACCTTTTAAAGAATAAACACGCCTATACATAATATTATAGTAGTGCTTAGGATTTAGTCAACGTTTTGGGCACTTTAGTGATCTAATTGGTATCTTGAGACTGTGTAAAGACACATATGAGTCTTGTATCATTGTATTAATATTTTTATTGAATTTTGAATTGAATTAGTCCAAGATTTATAAATTTATGGTTTAAGGTTTATGGTTGATGGTTCAAGATTCATAACATAGGCTATAATGTATAAGGACTAGCATTCAGGGTTCAAGTTTTTGTGTTATGGCTTAGGGATTAGGTTTTAGGACTTATTATTTATATTTTATAATTAAAGGTTTGGGATTTATGGTTTATTGCTCAAGGGATCAAGAGTTTAGATTTTAAGGTTTGGGGCTTGGTGTTTGGGGTTAGGGTTTTAGGTTTATGGATTTACACTAAGGGTTTCTTGGGGTTTTGGTTGAGGGTTTGGGGTTTGGAACTTAGTGTTTAGTATTTAGGGTTTAGTATTTAGTGTTTGGGGATTAGGCCTTAGGGTTTAGGATTTGGGGTTTAGTGTTTAAGGTTTAGAGTCAACAGTTTGGGGTTTTAGATTTAGGGTTTAGGGTTAAGGGTTAACGGATTTATGTTTAGTGTTTAAGGTTTAAGGTTTTGGGTTTAGATTTTTTTTTAGGAGTTAATGTTTAAGGTTTATGACTTATGCTTCATTGTTTTAGGATTGGGGTTTAATGTTAAGGGATTACATTTAGCTTTTAGTGTTTAGGATTTAGGAGTTTAATTTTATGGTTTGGGGTTTAGAGTTAAGGGCTTACATTTATGTTTTAGGGTTTAGAGTATATGGTATAAAGTATAGGGTTTAATGTTTTAAGTTTATATGTTTAGCTTCAATAATTTAGGGCTTATAGATTATTTTTTTTGATTTAGGGCTAGTGTATTAGGTTTAATGGTTTAGGGTTTGGGACTTAGGGTCTAGGGTTTAGGTATATTATTTAGTGTTCATGGTTTAGGGTTTATGGCTTAGGGTTTGGGGTTTAGGATTTAGGTTTCAATGTTTAAGGTTTAATGTTTAGTGTTAGGGGTTTAGGGTTAATGGTTTAGGTGTAAATGGAGTGTACTAGGGTTATTATCTACATTCATATCCAATATGGGTGACCATATCATGACCACATGAATATGTTATGTATGAGTGACCAAATACCTACATGTAGTACCATGTATGTGGTAGATGTAATGTATGAATGAATTTATCATTACTAAATATATGATATAGGTTTCTTGATGTATGTTATTCATTTATGCATATTGATAGACCCATTTATTAAATTTCATTTTCTATGTTGAGAATAAGGTTGTTAAAAATATTCCAAGGCAAATATAGAAAATTCCAAGTATAATACATATCCAGCTTTGTTTATTGAGTATAAACCTCCTATGAGGGTCCAATGTTATTATGTAAACACTATAGAATACTTATAAGTAAAGTGATTCAAAGCACTTGATAATTAAGCCAAGTCAATATCCTTACAAGTAAGCAGATTAGACCATCTAGACCTAAAGAGTAGAGTTTTCATTGAATTCTAATTCCTAAGAAAACAATAAAGGAAATTGGTTTCTTATCCTCAAAGATAGTCTCCAAACATCTTAATAAATATTTATAATAATCTATTGATAAGCTTAGATTAATAACACCTTTTAAAGAATAAACACGCCTATACATAATATTATAGTAGTGCTTAGGATTTAGTCAACGTTTTGGGCACTTTAGTGATCTAATTGGTATCTTGAGACTGTGTAAAGACACATATGAGTCTTGTATCATTGTATTAATATTTTTATTGAATTTTGAATTGAATTAGTCCAAGATTTATAAATTTATGGTTTAAGGTTTATGGTTGATGGTTCAAGATTCATAACATAGGCTATAATGTATAAGGACTAGCATTCAGGGTTCAAGTTTTTGTGTTATGGCTTAGGGATTAGGTTTTAGGACTTATTATTTATATTTTATAATTAAAGGTTTGGGATTTATGGTTTATTGCTCAAGGGATCAAGAGTTTAGATTTTAAGGTTTGGGGCTTGGTGTTTGGGGTTAGGGTTTTAGGTTTATGGATTCACACTAAGGGTTTCTTGGGGTTTTGGTTGAGGGTTTGGGGTTTGGAACTTAGTGTTTAGTATTTAGGGTTTAGTATTTTGTGTTTGGGTATTAGGCCTTAGGGTTTAGGATTTGGGGTTTAGTGTTTAAGGTTTAGAGTTAACAGTTTGGGGTTTTAGATTTAGGGTTTAGGGTTAAGGGTTAACAGATTTATGTTTAGTGTTTAAGGTTTAAGGTTTTGGGTTTAGAATTTTTTTTAGGAGTTAATGTTTAAGGTTTATGACTTATGCTTCATTGTTTTAGGATTGGGGCTTAATGTCAAGGGATTACATTTAGCTTTTAGTGTTTAGGATTTAGGAGTTTAATTTTATGGTTTGGGGTTTAGAGTTAAGGGCTTACATTTATGTTTTAGGGTTTAGAGTATATGGTATAAAGTATAGGGTTTAATGTTTTAAGTTTATATGTTTAGCTTCAATAATTTAGGGCTTATAGATTATTTTTTTTGGTTTAGGGCTAGTGTATTAGGTTTGATGGTTTAGGGTTTGGGACTTAGGGTCTAGGGTTTAGGTATATTATTTAGTGTTCATGGTTTAGGGTTTATGGCTTAGGGTTTGGGGTTTAGGATTTAGGTTTCAATGTTTAAGGTTTAATGTTTAGTGTTAGGGGTTTAGGGTTAATGGTTTAGGTGTAAATGGAGTGTACTAGGGTTATTATCTACATTCATATCCAATATGGGTGACCATATCATGACCACATGAATATGTTATGTATGAGTGACCAAATACCTACATGTAGTACCATGTATGTGGTAGATGTAATGTATGAATGAATTTATCATTACTATATATATGATATAGGTTTCTTGATGTATGTTATTCATTTATGCATATTGATAGACCCATTTATTAAATTTCATTTTCTATGTTGAGAATAAGGTTGTTAAAAATATTCCAAGGCAAATATAGAAAACTCCAAGTATAGTACATATCCAGCTTTGTTTATTGAGTATAAACCGCTTATGAGGGTCCAATGTTATTATGTAAACACTATAGAATACTTATAAGTAAAGTGATTCAAAGAACTTGATAATTAAGCCAAGTCAATATCCTTACAAGTAAGCAGATTAGACCATCTAGACCTAAAGAGTAGAGTTTTCATTGAATTCTAATTCCTAAGAAAACAATAAAGGAAATTGGTTTCTTATCCTCAAAGATAGTCTCCAAACATCTTAATAAATATTTATAATAATCTATTGATAAGATTAGATTAATAACACCTTTTAAAGAATAAACACGCCTATACATAATATTATAGTAGTGCTTAGGATTTAGTCAACGTTTTGGGCACTTTAGTGATCTAATTGGTATCTTGAGACTGTGTAAAGACACATATGAGTCTTGTATCATTGTATTAATATTTTTATTGAATTTTGAATTGAATTAGTCCAAAAAACAAAGTATTTATAGAGCTCTTTGTATCAAGTCCTTAAGAGGTATAATTTGGCCTAATAAGCCTATAAAGGGTATAGTTGTTATCATATGAGCTTTGAGTTAAATTTCTTCATGCACTAAGAATCTTGAGTCAAATAATTGGTGAAACCCTCATAGTATTGTTCAGAGATGTGAATATGTATAATTGGGTGCCTTAAGAGTCAAAGAAGGGTTTTACTTGAAGGTAGATTACTATCTTAGTATTGAGTACCCTATTTTAAATCATTGAAAGTGTCTTTTGATATCAATACAAAGGCTAATAAGTCAAGAGATAATAACAAATAATAAATTCATTAGTATTTCAATACCAATGCTCAAAAGACCTTTTGTGATAGACCAAGAAATAATATGTGGTTAAGAAGAGACTTAATTGCAAGTAAGTTTCTAAAGGACCTTGAAGTAGAAGAGGTTGAATAAGTGGAACACTTAATTTGACACTAGTTTGGAATAGTAAATATCAAGATATGGCTTGTGTATTTATGTAGGGCATACTCCTTTAGATCAAGCCACGGATTGGTTATTTAATCAAGTAGAGCATACTCAAGTAGATAAAGTAAATAGGGAATACTTAAGTAGGTAAAATAGAAATGTAATCCTTAATGATATCTAGATCTATTACATATGTAATATGATTTATATCCTTGTTTCTAATTATATTTATTGATAATGAATATTTGAAAACTAAGTATTGGCTAGAATGGAATTTGAAAAACTATCTTTTAAATGGTAATTCCTATAGCTCTATAATCAATTTTAGAAGATGCTGAGTGGCTTTAAATTATTATATTTAGTAAAATAAATTTAAAGTATAAATTTACATTTGATTTAAATTTACAATTAAGTTTACATTCAATTTAATTTTACATTTTATATTATTATACCTCTTACTATAAAATAGAAAAAAAATACAAGGCTTTCAAAATATTGATTTCAAAAAAATGTATGGCTTGCAAAGGGCATACACCCTTTGCAGAGAGGCACACCCTTTACAAAATATGCACACCTTTACAAAGGATGCACACCCTTTGCAAAAGATGCATACCCTTTGGAAAAGACAAACACACTTTGCAAAGGATGCATGCCCTTTGCAAAGGGAGTACGACCTATGTAAAGGATGCACACGCTTTACAAATGGTGTGTGCTCTTTTAAATAAAAAGGGCATATGACCTTTAGGGTTGGGACAGACCCTTAATGTATTTTTCATGCATTTTTTTAAAAGAAGGCATATGCCCTTTACACAAAATGCTTTGTATTTTTCATTATATCACCTTTTTTGGCCCCCAACTTTGTACATCTACCCATCCATTTAGAAATAAATATAATAATATAAAGGGATATATGTGTGAGGGACCAAAAATGGCTTATCCACAAGTCCATGATGACCTTGGAGCTCAGAATGAATGATTTTGGAGTTCATTAAGCAGAGGCCATGTGATCCTATCATGTGGCATAATCATATCTAACATTTCATCATTGTTCATCATTTGCTCTTACTATGGCATAATGACATAAATGTCATGTCCCCTTTTCAGTTGAAATATTCAAAGTTGATGATTAGCCTATTATGCAACCCTCGTAGGCTGATGGGATGGATAGAGGGTCTTGATGGAGCTTGGCTTGGCTTCGACTAGCAGAATTGTTCCAGTTGGCTTCCATTCAGGCTCTTTCAAACACATTTGCCTAAGCTCCTATATTTTTAGGGGACTTTTGACACTCAGTGGAGCACCCCTGTTACGGTCCGATCATATGTGGGATCACTCCCTGGTTCACCAGATTCAGACGATTCGAGGATCGGATGTGTATTGAGGGAGATATTAATATTTGATTGATTTAATTAAATATTAATTATTTAGCATATTTTAATTATGAAACCCTAATTCTTAATTATGAAACCCTAATTAGGATAAGTGCACCTTTTGAGGATATAAGGGTTTCTCATTGGAGAGAGCCATATGATTATGATTATTGATATTGAAGAATTTTGCTAAGTATTTTCTGAGAAGACTGAGCCAAGGGTTCTAGTATTTGATCTGCATTGGAGAACATGTAATATTCAGTGTGTGCAATTTAGAGGTTCTGAGATATCAGCTAATCTATTGTCAATTTGAGAGATAACTTCATACAAAAGTTATTACAGAGGTTTACAGGTATTTCTTTTATTCAGTTTGGATTCATTAATTATCCAGATTAAGATCATCTGTATTAGCCCATATTTATTCAGATCAAGTGTCCAGCATACAGGACACACTATATTTTATTTGCTTTTGTATGGGATTCGTACAAATCCATGCAAATCCATACCATCCTATAGTAGGCCGGATAGCGCATCAGAGAGCACAGAGACTGACATCGGTAGACCAAAGACTGACGTCAAGCGACTATATATCGACGTCGATAGAATAGTGACCAAAAGAGACCAATGCCATTCGCCTATCGACTGATTGTGGCAGCCTATCAATCGATCACGATAGCATAACTGACGTCAGTGACTGTGTTTTTGACATAGCAACTTGAGCCACACAGATCTAGGGTTTATTTTTAGATTACTGGAAAAAATTAGGTTTTTTGGAATAATATTTCATATTATTTTATATGCATGAACAGAGATTTAATATTTTAATCATTTGGAAGAATAATAAGATCATTGATTAGCTAGTTAAGTGATTATAATGCTATTTATTTATTTATACAAAATTATCTTGCAAAGTCGCATCTTTATTCATGCAGAAACATCAAAATAATCAGAATACCAAAAAACAATTCAAAACATACAGTTTCATAATGAAGGGGAAACAGGGGTTATTACAATGGTATCAGAGCTAAATTCTGCCATCCTATTCGGTAGATTGGACATTAAATTGGCTAGTAAGTCATGGTTACTTCAAGTACTTAGAAATAGTGGGACAATAATATGGAGAAGCTTAAACAAAGTCTGAATAAGTTGGTTGAAAACCAGAGGAGGATGAATGAATGGCTTTCACACCCTACAACCGAAGACAAATTAACACGATATATGACATCTCTTTTTAGAGGGTCAACATCACAAAACAAAAAGAAGGAGAAACAAGAGGTCTCTATAGGTGAAGTTAATCATTTACTTAGTGGAGCAACCATGAGTGTTGTGGCTACACATGATGGAGACATTTTACAATGTTAGGATATCATTACTGATTTGTTTGAGGACAGTAGAATGTCCCATGATTCTCATGAGATAGGAGCTTGTGTTATGACATCAACCTTTGATTATAGCCCTACACCAATTATTATACATGTTTATTTGAGTCAAGATGATAACAGGAAAGCCATGGGGAATGAGTTGTCTATATCATCTTTGCAAGAAGCTTCACTTGAGACTTCTACATTGGAGGCAATGAAGGAGGATACTTGGAGTTCCTTGGTGTGTACTCAGTTGGCTCTCCAAGATTCTGAGAGACACGTGGATGACCTTTGTCATGAGGATTTGGACTCTCAATTAGTTGCAGAGGATGAGGGAGATGGAGATTATGATGATGAGATAGTTTTAGCAGCCGCTTCTTCAGAGTTAGATGATGATGAGTCTGATGCTTGCATTCAGAGTTTGGAGGTGTACTCAGATGTTAGTACACTGAGTGTTGGTGATCTTGAGGGGAGTTCATTTGATTCAATTTTCTCTCATAGTGTGGACTACGTATTTGAGATGGCTCATAGGAGGCCCATAGTGCAGAGTCACCATGCGACCAGCCAGTTGAGAGTAGGTAAGAGAGATATCACTACTGCTCTTGAGCCTTTTGATACCGATCATCAATTTTTGACCATTATTGGTTGGGGTGCTTTTATGACAGATGAGTCCAGCGGTGGTTACCTTTCTTTGGTAGAGGTTCATGCCTTGCATGAATCTATCAGGGTTCTAAGATATGATTACTTATAGTTGGTAACTGACCGTGATCACTTGGTTGGTGGTGAGTATGTTCCTGCAGTTGTTGATGAGGAACATGTTTTTGGGGCTGACACTCATGTTCAAGGTCTGGGAGTACCTGGTCCTAATGAGTTTGGGATTCCAATGGAGTTGAGTCTCTAGATTGATTCTTCTCACACAGATGACAGTGTGGTACAGTTGGTTGTGCCACCTTTATAGAGGGATCAGTTGTGGTGTGCGGGGGAGTATGTTGATGCTTCCTCGTATTATTTTTACTACACTGAACCGTTCATGGAGTATTTGCTAAATAGTGCAGGTGTTCATTTGGACTCGTATAAAGTGACAGAAGGTGTTCTCATTCGAGGTACTAGTGCTATTAGCAGATGGGTTGGGGAGATTATAGTGATCCTTTATACTATGCTACCTCATAGGGATTTTGAGGTGGAGTTTGTTGAGCAGATTGCACAGGGCCCTATCTAGCCTACAACCACTCAGAGTCAAAGATTAGATCCATCTGTTGATTCCCAGTTTAGTAATGGTGAGCCATTAGTAGAGTTTGGGGGTTCCTATCAGCATTATATGGTGGGGTATGCTCATTATTTTTCTTGACTTAGAGACAAGATTGGATTTCACACATGTGTAGATCGGCTCCAGTTTCTTACCATCCATTATGGGATGGATTGGCACCATCTTTTGCAAATGGAATTGGTAGGTTGAGTTGTATTTTCCAGTTCGATTATGGATTCCTCTTGGTTATATTTCAGAGGATATTACAAGAGCTTGCATTGATTAACAATAGTGTTGATCATAACTACATTTGGGATCCAGGTGGATTGATTGGTTCATTGTTCAGTGATTACTTGGGGATAAGCAATTTCAGGAGGGGTAGATTGTCATGTCCCCTTTTCATTTAACATCTTCAGAGTTGATGATTAGCCTATTATGCAACCCTCATAGGCTAATGGGATGGATAGAGGGTCTTGATGGAGCTTGGCTTGGCTTCGACTAGCAAAATTGTTCTATTTGGCTTTCATTCGAGCTCTTTCAGACACATTTGCCTAAGCTCCTATATTTTTAGGGGACTTTTGACACTCAGTGGAACACCCCTATTATGGTCTAATCATATGCGGAATCACTCCCTGGTTCACCAGCTTCAGACGGTTCGAGGATCAGATGTGTATTGAGGGAGATATTAATATTTAATTAGTTTAATTAAATATTTAGCATATTTTAATTATGAAACCCTAATTCTTAATTATGAAACCCTAATTAGGGCAAGTGCACCTTTTTGAGGATATAAGGGTTTCTCATTGGAGAGAGCCATATGATTATGATTATTGATTATTGATATTGAAGAATTTTGCTAAGTATTTTCTGAGAAGACTAAGCCAAGGGTTCCAATATTTGATCTACATTAGAGAACGTGTAATATTTAGTGTATGAAATTTAGAGGTTGTGAGATTTCAGATGATCTATTGTAGATTTGAGAGATAACTTCATATAGAAGTTATTATAGAGGTTTACATGTATTTCTTTCATTCAATTTTGATTCAGTAATTATCCAGATTAAGATCATTCGTATTAGCCCATATTTCTTTAGATCAGGTGTCTAGCATACAGGCCACACTATATACAATTTGCTTCTATACGAGATCTGTACAGATCCATGCAAATTCATACCATCCTGCAGCAGGCTGGATAGCACCGTAGGGAGCATAGAGACCGACATCGATAGACTAGAGATTGACGTCGATTGACTGTATACCAACGTCGATAGAGTAGTGACCAAAACAGACCGATGTCGGTAGCCTATCGACCAACTGCAGGAGCCTATCAACTGATCGCGGTAGCATTATTGACGTCAGTGACTGTGTTTTTGACACAGCAACCCGAGCTGCATAGATCTAGGGTTTATTTTTAGATTACTGGAAAAAATCAAGTTTTTTTGAATAATATTTCATATTATTTTATATGCATGAATAGAGATTTAATATTGTAATCATCTGGAAGAATAATAAGATCATTGATTAGCTAGTTAAGTGATTATACTGCTATTTATTTATTTATACAAATTTATCTTTCAAAGTCGCATCTTTATTCATGCAAAAACATCAAAAAAATCAGATTACCAAAAAACAATTCAAAACATATAGTTTCAGAATGAAGGGGAAACAGGGGTTATTACAATAAATATCTTCATATCATCATAGATTTCACATGAAATCACCAATAAAGGTATTTATTATCTCATTGGAAAACCTTAGAACAACGCTTTTAGTTAGCAGTGGCAAAGAAGTAGTATCTCACCCATGTGTATGTTGTTACAAGAGTATCTTATCTAGATCATAGGTAATGACAATTAAAATTTTGAGAAAATCTAGAATGCCAAAAAATTAGGAAAATAAGGGAAAAATTATATCATGCCTTAAATTTAGAGAACTCTCCTAAAGGAATAAATTAGAGATAAAGGCTAATCATAAATTATGTCACTATGTAGAGAAAGGAGATCAATAGATTGATTAAGGAGACACATTAGAAAGAGTTCATAGTACAAAAGAGGGAAACATCAAATGGTCAAAGTGTGAGGTCTTAGAGCAAAGGTTAAATATTTTGTAACAAAGAGTGATTTTAAAGCCTATAAAGGGAAGAGTTAGATATACATAGAGATAGACTAGGTGTATAGAGTCATTGTGAATATAAATGTCATTTAAGATTTATTTTATTGAATAAAAATGAATGTTTGTTATTTTCTACTTTGTGCCTTGAGTTGCATGGTCAAGAACATCCATTCATTGGAAAATCATAACTTGAACTACACCAAGTGGTATTAGATCAAGTTATGTTTTGAATCCCACCAAAATTTGTTTTACACATTATTATTGGTATAAAAAATGATAGGGTATATTCCAACATAGAGGAGGTGTTGGATAGATGGTGTTATAAGGTATAGATTAATAAAATTCATATATTTTTCAAGAGTGAGAAAGTCTTGCAAGTAAACAAGAGCTATGTGATAAGCTGTAAAACTATTTTTGAGTTAGTTCTAAGAAGGAATCTTTAATTTTTTACAATATAAATTCTTATAAGGGGATATAATTGTATGACAGTGAGAGGGAATCATATTTGAGTCTAGTATAGGTTTTAAATATTAATAAATATTATATCGATGTTAATCATGGTGAATTTTACAGGTGAATATATTTTAATTCACAATTATTCCAATTTTGGGATTTAGTTTTTTGTGATTTTTTAGGGTTGGCACATGGGTTTGGATCAATAAAAATTAAGTAATATAAATTATTTTGAGGGCCAACTCACCAATATTTTACAATAGTAACTTAAATTCTAGTTCAATTTACAATACATATATTGTATAAATACCACCTAGTATCAAACAGATCAATAAGTAGAACTAGAATTAGAGGACTGTAACATCGAACGACAGCAATTGAATAGAGGAACTGAATGCAGATATCAAACATCAATAGTGTCAATCAAAAGAACTAAATGATAGTGTTGAAAGAAAACATCTCATGACAATGTCAAATGATATCATCGAACGAAAGTGATAAATGGTAATATTAAACAATAGTGCTGAATGGAAGTGCTGAAGGACAAAGCCAAAAAAGTAAAATGGTGCTGCCACCAAATGACAGCACCAATTATCATGGCATTTGGTGGGAATCATAAAAAGACAAGCCAATTATCAGGAAAATAAAGCATATTATCTTATTTTAAAAATCCAACCAAAAAGCCCACATAATCATAATGCAATCAAAATATATGTGTTTATTATTTTTTTAGTTTGTCATAAATTTGACTTTAACTATTCAATAATATTAATACAATTTTACATGTGAAAAACCCAATTGATATCTCACTAGAAAGAATCAATCAGAATAACATGTCACCCCTTGAACATTTTTTTCATGATGACATGCCACCATTCGAAGATGCTCCTCTAGTTTTTTATGATAATGATAATGACATTCAAGTGGTAGAAGATATTTTTGGTTCTCATCGAACACAATGTTTAGCTAAAACTTGCACTAGTAAAACTATTCATGAAGGAAAAGAAGTCTATCGATAATTGGAAGGTCCTTTAAGGTGGACTAGGTAACAAAATTTCCCTTCATAGAACCTATATTTCCTGAAAATGTTGATGACAGTCCAACATAATGTAAATGTATAATATATAGCTCGAAACTAGAAAAGGAACAAATAATTCAACTGAAATTGGACACGATTGAGAAATATTATGAAAAAGTGTATGTGATAGTGAACCACCCAAATGGACTGATAACAAGAACACACAGGTGGAAAAATGTAGAATAATTTATGCATGTAAGATATTCACATGAGTATGAAATTGATAAAAAATGTCAAAAACATCTTGTAGAGAAAGGGGGAACAATCAAAGAGAATTTTGGAAAATTTATGTAGTCTTATCAAAAGGCCAAATATATATAGTTTTCTACTATATACCACATTTTCAAAAAAATTCAAACCTATTTCTAAATTTTTAGATTATAAGATTTTGTTTCAGCATAATGAGTTTCTAGATATTCCACAATCACATTGGTTAGATAGTAGTGATTGAAAAATGGAAAAATGTCTAGTAATGGTTGAGAAGGCAGATTTGAAACAAAAAAATTTAAAATTCACTTTTCATCTCACTGTCCATTGATGAGATCATAACAAATAACAACACATCCTAGGTTTGCATGCATGTTTATACTTTTGATAACTATTTAAGGCAACCTTATCTATTAGCATTTTATAAAATGAAATAAATTTATAATGCAAAAAAATCTTCATAAATTGGTTGTATCTAATTTAAAGGATAAAGTTAGGATGAACGATTATGCAATAACTCCAAAGCTAGTGTATGTTGGGGCTAATGGTGCATCGGTTATGTAGGGGCATATAAATGATTTGTGTGTTTGACTGAAAATAATATTTGTGCCATATATGATTCCAATTCATTACATGGCTCATAGGATGAATATTGCATACAAAATAATTAGAAATTTTCTTAATGTGGTAAAAGTGGAGGAGCTCATTCATGACCTACATGCTTATATGTCAAGCAATCCAAAAAGTGTTTTAGAGATTTAGAATTTTACAATAGGAGTGATAGATGGTAAGAAGCTATTGAGATATGTTGATGTAATATGCATTTCTATGTATGAACTTGCATGCCAATTTTTTGAAGAATAGCCATCATTAGTAGTTTTTTATGTATAAATATCATAGATAAATTGAGAAGGCAAGATATTTATTGTACCGCTTAACAAATCCAGAAACACTACTCAAATTGTGTGGAATTCTTCCAATGCAGAAGGAAATGAATTATTTAATGAAACATGTTTTGGATAGAACCATTTGTATTGTTGACTTCATATGGATGAGAAAATGAGTAGGCCAATCTCTAGATATACTATACACTTCAAATGAAATGTTTTAAGGCCCTATTTTTAGCAGTTGGCAATGTTTGAGAGATTTAAAGACCCTAAGAACTATTTTAAGTTGAATATCAATGATCATCTTTATGCCATTATTAATGGCAAGAATATACTAATGCCAACTCAAAAAATTATTTGATATTATATATTTCATGTTATGTTGTGGACATGTTTCCTTATGAAAGAGATCTGACAAGATGGAATTTTCCAATTTAAATAAGAGGAGCCAGAAATACATTGATAAATAAAGAGGATGTAAATAATGAAATTGAATGTGGAACTAACATGGCATATGCAAATGTCACTGATGATGATCAAGTTTGTGTAGGATTATTTCAACTACAAGACTATTAGTTGTATATTTATTAAAATTATCATATTTTAAATTCCAATTTCATATAATTTTTTATATTGTAAAATGTTCTCAATAGTAAATTCATTATAATTGTGGCTAGTATTATCATTTAAAATATTTGATTTATTCATCATGAAACTTTTCCATCTATTTAATTACTATTTAATTGTATTTTCATTTGAAATAAATATAATTTTATATTGTAGCGCCATATTAAGAGTTTTAACTTTTAGATTAAAAATATGAATTTGAAGTCAAATACGATGGTGATAGAACAACATATTGTATCATTAGTTTGTTTGAACTACATCAACTAGTTACTGAATAAACCTAGATTTAATAAGAGTCACATTACAACATCATAAAATTGAATTTGAAATTAATGCTCAAGCCTAACACCAAATGCATTGAAAAAAAGAATTGCAATCCACATGACTCATCCACTAATTACAATTTAATAAATTAATCAATGTAAGTCTAAACTTTAAAGTGTCATTGAAAAGATATATTTTTAAACAAAACACTATTTACAAATACTTTAGAGTTTAAATAAAACATTATTTACAAATATTATAGATTTTAAAACAATTTTTGGGGTTTCACTTCTCATCTACTTTCTCAACCACAACATCCTTTGTGCTACTATTATCCTTCAATATCCATGCCCTTTCAAGATCCTCAGCAGTAGAATTAATACAACAAACAATTTTCTCATGTTTTCCAACATCTCCTACAGAAAGTAGACTTGGATTGGAATTTGTCTTCTTCTTAAATAAGGCATCAGGATCCCTTCCTTTCTCCTCAATGATTTTTTGGAGTGTGTTTTCTATTTATTTAAGAGAACAAGCTTCTTCTTGAATTGAATGATGGAATAATTTTTTATGTGCATTTTATAGATGCACATTGAGGACCTCAGCTTATTTTTTCAAATTCTCATATTTTTCCTATAATTTCAAATAAAATGAAATTAGATTTGACAAAAAAAAGTATGATATGCAATTTTATTAAAATTAAGATACATTACCAAATTTTTTTTCTTTTTGATGTTTGCAATCAAAACAAAGTTGACATCTTTCACCCATTTATTAAAGTATCCCTGGGCTTCTACATTTATATTATCCAACCCACTAAGCATAGTAGTCAACACATTATCATTTGAACTATTAGAAATAGTAACTAACCCATATTTAGCTTGGGAAAATAAAGAATTAATCATTATGGGTTCATGTTGCACCAATGAAGATAAATTTTCTTATTGGGAGTAGTTGTGATAATGGAAATTTATTTATTTTATCAATGCCTTTACTTGAAACTCACACATATACACATCTTTTAATAATCTATAACTTCTTCATTAAGATTCAAAGTAATATTTTTTGATACCAAAATATTCAATTGAAAAGATGCAATAACATCATCAAACAAGTAAACATTCTTTGGTGGGGTGGGACTGGGGGTGCAGAGGTATAAGGTTCCTCCTAATGAGTCACAAAGATATATACTCCATGAATAAATCATGGGGATTTAAATCATCTCCAATAACTTCACCACTTTCAATCCCCAAATATTCTTCATCAAGATCAATTTCATTCAAACAAGTTAATATCTAGCTAATTGATATACCTCTTACAGAGAAATAGGATAATTTAGAACATGATAATTACAATATTCTTTTGGTAGCTACTCATGCTTGTGTTAATGGAAGAGTCTTCCCCCTTGAGTGAACTAAATTTGGGCGCTGAGGTGGTAGCATCATTTTCCTCAAAGATTGAGGATGATGTATAAAATGTAAATTATTTTCAAAAAATGGTAAATTTAAATATATATATATATATATATGCTAGTTTTACATTAAAACTTTAGCACTTGTATTTGGAGATAGTATCTCCTCCAATCTAAGCATCGTATTGCAAGTGATGGGGGAGTTTTGAGTTTGTACATTACGTAAACTTTTAATCATAGAAAACTATAATAAAAAAATAAAAAAATAAAAAACTAAAGTATTTAATGTAAAATACCTTGTATAGAGGGTCCAAAAGGCACAATAATTGTTGGGATTTGTTACAATGGAGGTTTTTCCATGAAAACCTCAATTGATACTGAGTCAATTGCAACAATAAAACAAATAACTAAAATAATTCACTTTAAAGTTAATTTATCATTTCAAGTTTTTATAAAGTAAACCTACATGTAGAGACGACGAGGAAGAATATCTAATGGTCTTCCCTATAATACTATTCTTGCAAGGAAAAATTGAACCAATGCTTTAAAAAAAGGGTCACCAACATCTTCTGTGTGGGGGCCCCTCTTCTGACTATCTAAAATGAAAGAGAAAAATAAGGAATTTTCTAGTTGAATTTTAATATAAAAAGAATTTTATAATTACATATTAGTTTGACTAATCTACAAGATCAAATTTGACTCTAAATACTTCTTGTCATCATTTTTCAGCATTATTTTCAAACACATAGGGTTTGCATTATGAAATAGAAGACCTATTAGATTGTTAATCTCTTCTAGTGAGGTACCAAATCAAATAACTCTAGAGTCTTGTTTCACAGTGAAGATCTTCTTGTTAGGTTCATAGTAATATATTAGAGATTTGAGTAACCTAATGTCTATTTCATACTAGGGCATGTACAGTAGGCCACTACAGCTAGATTTTGAAATCCAATCATTAGACACATTTGGTTATTGTACGATCTTCAAAATATTTAGGCATAGTAAGTTCCTGACAACATATTTTATTTCCATGGTCAGGGAATTATTGTGATTGGGGACAAAAGGGGATGAGAAATATATTCTGTAAAATGTTAAAAATAAAGGTAAAGGGTGAGTATTTAAAGGATAAGGGGCAAATCAGACAACCAAACAACAGATCAATCATACTGGTCACCCAATAGTGTGGCCTAACATCACTATTTGACATTGTCTACTCAGACTATTGTTCAACACAACCATTTAATGCTTAACATCTAGTGCACCCTGACCACCACACACCATTCAACATAGCTGAATGATAGAATCATTTGATATAACCATCTAATGTAGTTATTTGACACAAGCATTCATCATAGACATTTAATGGGATTGTTTGGTGTGGTTCTATTAGACATCTATCTTTCAGTGTAGCTAAATGGTTGTACAAAAAAAATGTAACTATTTTTTTTATTCTGTCTAAATCATCATAGAATCACAATCATCCATAGAGGATTCACCACAGCTACAAATCAAATTTTCCTAGATTCACCAAATATTTCTAATAGGTTTTCCAATAGGGCCTCTTAAAATTAACCCTAATATTAAGATTTGAAACAAAATGTTTAATGTGGGAGAGAATAACTTTGTTCTAGGTGTGTCATAGATATTTCAAGTGAGAAGATAGTTGTGGAAACTAAGTTATTTTTTTAGGTAAATGTAGATTGTGAAAGAGGATCCTATTTGTGAAGAAAAAATGTTACATAAATGAGGAAGATAACCAAGGGTATAAGACCCAACAAAGATGTTGAAATATTTCTACGAAAGATTGGAAGCAATGGAGACTACATAACATAGAAAAGATATTGTATCAATGAGTAGAAAGGATGAAGAATAAATGATAACAGGGTTTTTATCCATACAATCAAGTTTAGATACTTTATATAGATAAAAATCAATGGAAATAAAATATCCTAGCAAATAAAAGAGACCTACTAAGGTTAAGGTGAAATAAATACTTAGTTCCACTTGTAATATTGATTTTTTTGTGGTAAGAAAATCTTAGATAAGATTATGAAATTGATTTTCAAGTTTGAAATTCTATTTTAAAAACAAAATATTTTAGATATAAAGAAGGTAAATATTACATGTAAGAAGCTAAGTGGGAATGTAGATATATATTCTAAATATATATATAAAAGATGAGACAAGAGAAAGTAGATAATAAGTTGAGTACTTGGGAATATATGGTTTCCAAATTGATTCATCATGTTGTACAACCAATGTTGTACAAATATTTGTTGAATAAGATTCAAGCTTTGTTACATGAGAGAGAAGAATAACATTTCCCTAAAAGGTAATGGAAGAGATAGGTTTCCATGCATGTAGCTAAAGGATTTGTGTGAACAAAATAAGATTACTTTGAGAAGTAATGGGGATTTGAGATCTAAAAGCGAGGATATTAAGTATGTTTTATTTGAAATAATGGAAAAATAAATATGTGAGCAACCCATAAAAGAAGAGATCCTCAAGAAATATCACACAAAACCTTGATAGTTTATTCACCAAAGGAAGGATACCCATTATTTGATAATTGGAAACAAATTATGGAATCTCATAAGTGGAAAGAGAATGATTCATAATAAAAATATAACTTTAATGTAATTGATATTTATCTTTTGTATAGAATCTCACAAGGAAGAAAATTAGGAGGAATGCAATCATCTTATTATTAGTGCAAAGGAGGTGAAATAAGAAATTAAAGAAGAAAGAGAATAAAAAGAGGAAGAAGATATATCATAAGAACAATAGAGCATTATTCACAGGATTAAGAAGAATAACGAAGACTTTAAGAAGCTAAAACTTAGTTGAAATAAAGTTTATAATATGAAGATGGAGGAGGCACCTTTGTGGACCAAATTGTTTAATGTTTTTATTATTATTTGTGATTGTAGTTAATGTGCAGGTGTAGATATGGAGAGAAACGATGCACTTACAAGAGCCTTACAAAGTGAAGAGGTAAAGATAGAAGTGTAAAATTATGAACTTAATCAAGAAAGTGAGGAGGATCAACTAACTCAAACTTCAACCAAAGAATGGAAAGAAACATATGAGTCTTTTAATATTATTTATAAATGTAAAAGGCACAAGTAATATGTTGCTAGAAAGAATAAAGTTAGAGGAAGTGATGGTATCCATGAGGGAATAAAATCCATAAATAGAGAAAAATGATGGGAAAAAGAATCCAATATAAATTTAGATAGGAATGAGAAGATACAAGAAGGATTTTGCTGGAGGAAGATGGACAACAGAGTTAGGTATCAGACCACAAGATAAATCTAGATATAGGAATGAGTATCTTGACGGAGGTAATTAGATGAAGTTGGGTTTCATCGCACAGGTGAATGGAAGAAGGTAAAAGGAAACATTTAATAGAGGTAGATAGATTATGCAAAACTAATGGGTTAAAATAAGATAAGCCTTTGGAGAGGTGGACAAATTATGGGGGGTCTCATTCCACAAAAGAGAAAATGGTGAGTAGAGAAGAGCAAAGGAGGAAGGATTTAAAGTTAGGCAGAAGATGGAAATGGAATAAAAAGTGTGGTGAAAGACGAAATATTTGGTGTAATGGAAAGGAATGCCATGTTCATCAACCTTAACGACTAAAAAAGAGGATTTACCACTTATTTCATCCATGCATGGATAGGATATCACATTTTAAATAATTTACATATATAATTCAAGAATATCCAAAATGTACAAACAATCTTTCATCTCTAATAATAAAAAGGTAATTTATTAAAAAATCTTAAAAATAATTTACCAATTCACAAATGTCATGGGATCATATAGTCACATTCTCATGGGAGAACCCTAACTTGATTATAATGGTGGTCACATATTTCATGCTCTCAACTCAAGCTGCAATGCCTCGATGACCACTTTAATATAAATAAGTTTTCATGGTAGACATTTTCTCTATGTTCCATGAAGAGTGTCATAAATGCATATAATACATATTCATTAATTATGACCCAAAATTAATAGTCTTCAAATATTAATGATCGTGACATAGTCTTAGTGTTGCGTTGACATGTAACATTGACCATCAAATTTATTCAAGTTTTCACATTGTCCACAGCCAAGATTTCCTCCTAAAAGGTTAATAGATTTCATGGGATGTTTTTTTCATGGAAAATGATGCCCTTAATATTTAACTTCTTGCTCATGGGGTCCATAGCTATGTGTTCCTACCATGGGGTGTAAAGGTGATTGCATGACTTTACGAGTTTGAGATTGTGGTGCATGTAATAATTATTGGGGGTAATGAGTTACAAAGTGGTTACAATTATAAATAGACACATTACAATCCTTAATTTTATTTAGTTGAGCCATGAGTTTGATGTTTTGAAGAAACACCATAGTAGAAAAGGGTATATGCGAGGAACCAAAGTAGATTTAATAATTCTTCAGCTATGGAGACCTAAGAAGTCATGAAAAGGATTTTGGGATTATTAAGGAGACATCATGGGATCATGCCATATAGTATTATTACAGGGAACTTCTAATCATTGTTCAAAATATGTTGGGTTCCAATTTTTAGTATAGAAGAAAGATCAAGAGATTGCAAAGGAATCACATTTTATGGAATTGACAAAGCAAAGGAGTTTGACTTTGGGACATTAAAGAGAAATATCTCAGAGGGAAGGTTATAGAGTTTGCAATAAAGAATGAATATTAATCCCATAAAGGGTCAAAGTTATAGATGGTGAGATAGAATAGGTGCAGAGAGTAATTGTGAATGTAGATGTCATTAAAGGTTTGTTTCATTAAGTAAATACAAAATACATGTTGTTTTCTATTGTGCGGCTCTCACTACAATATAAAAGACATTCTTTCACTAGGAACTCCTATTGTGAATTGCACTATGATGTTGCTTCATAAATTAATATGTATGGAAGATATAACAATTGTGTATAGTAGATATCCATCCAAGGCTCTTCAATCTTATATGAATTTATGTAAACAACTAATGAAGAACAATTGGTATGTTTACTGTGGTCTTTTATATAAAAATTGGTATCGGTATTAATCATTTTCATCCTAATACTTTTTACATACATGTTCCCTACATGTTAAAAAGACATGTTCATAGAGGAACAGAGGTTGAGATCTACGTATAATCAATTTGGATAAACCATCATAAATCATTATCATCAAATATGTATCAGTACTTGGAGCACTATCTTTGATTAAAAGATGGATGTATTCTTACTCCAAAGTACACCAAACTCTCTTTTGGTTTGAGATTTCCTTTGTGTAAATTATGAGTATGCTTGTATTAGATTTATATGGAGTTAGAGTGTATTGTTTTAAAACATCACTAGATATGTAAATGTTATGATAATGAAACAAAATCACAGAAACATTTTGTATTTAGTAATCCATTATACTATGAGATCTATCACAATGTTTACTCCCTCTTGAGAGGAAATCAAAGCTCTCTACAAGATATTATTTATTACAAGGATCAACAATGCGAGTTGACCAAATATTGAGATGCGATCTTCGTGAGTTGTCATCACAAATCTTTTTTTAATAGTTCTAACTTTTGACTTCTTTCATCAATCTTAATTTTGAAGTAGCAAAGAGACCCACTCTTCTATTTGATAGTCATGAAATGACGAAATAAATCTTAATAACTTAACTCCTATATTTTATATTATAGATTTTATTTCTTTTTCTATTACAAATTATTAATTAAAATATATTTTTAATTATAATTATATAGAGCTAACAAAACCTCCTTCACTTGCATAGCGCTACCAGAACACGTCGAGGAGGTTTCGAGGGCCTTCGCGCATGCATTACTGCCAAGTTATCTATCAACAGCACATCGCCTGCTTCCCACTTCACATCTACGCATTCCTCGTTCATTACTTTCCCGCTCTCCTCCATCACACTACTCGGAATGGGAGACCCATCTCCATATACAAGTTCCATGACACCGGCAGCAGCAGGAATATAGTTAAACCACACCTTCCTATCACCATACCCTTCAAATGTTCTCGTTCCAGGAAATGGCCCTCTTACGACTCTTGCACTCCAGTCTTCCATCCACTGCAATTTCCCACCTTCATCTTCAACTCTACAACAAACCCCAAATCAGACATCCGTTGGATTAATTTGTACAAGAAGTCGTGTAATTGTGAGCCTAATTTAACTCACCTTTTGCGGGCTACATGTGGATCTTTTGTCTGAAAAGTAGATTCCCAGCCTTTTCCAAGGAAACTGCCCAGGTTGTCTTATTTTGCAAATAAACTCTGAGCAAGTAATCCTTTGGTGTTAAGATCTTCGAAGAGACCAGGGAACTTGTATTCCATGCGAGCAGCTACCCTGTGGCTCAGTACCACCGCTGTTTCACCTCCCTCGGGAGGTGCAACCTCGCAGAAGAAGAATATTTTTGATGGAAATTCTTTGGTCTGCAATATATGACATAAATTTTATTTATATGCCAACATAATATGATAGACAGAATAGATTAAAGCGGATGCATTCTTGGTAGAGTAATTTAGGTTCAAATCTCATTAGAGATCTGCCATTTACAATGGAAAAACATATATTTAATGGATTGATAAAATAAAGGTACAAGAACAAGAAAAACCCTATTTATAGTTTTGTTGTATTAATCTCACAATTAACGTGTAAAATTTTTATATTTTAGTTGTATCACATCTTTTTTCCATTATATTACAAATTATACAAAACACACTATCTGCCCTATTGATGGACTTATCATGAATGTTGAGAGTGATAATACAACTTTTAAAGATCAAATAGATGATATGGATGATAAAGAGTTTAGTTTATATATTATCATGAATCCACTTTAGGTTTATGTAATGTTTTATATATAAAGAGATGGAGAGAAAAATCTGGCCCAAGCTTCCACATCAAGTGTTTAGATATCTAATTATGATATTATCCCTATGCCTATACCTCTAGTGACCTATGTGACATCCACCAAAGGTTTTGGGCCATCATGAAGACTGTAGCAAATATCCATAACTATTCCTACAAAGGTAATCCTTACCCCTACCATGATGACTATGAAGGTTCAATAACCAAATTTTCTTACTAAATGCTACCTTGACTATAGTATTAAAATTATGTGTGTTAAATTATTGTAACTAAATCAATTTAAATTAAGATATAGTCATTCCATGGATTCACATGCTTTGATCTATAAACAATTATCCCCTAAGATAATAACATTTACATTACCAAAAGGATTCGTATCTCCCAAGAATCCATTATAAAAAGGTAAATGTGATCTCGAGTAAAACCTTAGATCATTCCATGTAGTATGATTAGTCTATGCATACAATAAAAATCTATTGACCAAGTTATTTCCAAGAAGTATTAATGACTATGCATTTTAATATTTCTAAAGTCTCCTCCTCGATTATATAAGATCATTCAACCCCTTGGCCAACCAATTCCTAACACAATTTCCATCAACATTGATTATAAGATATTCTATGCACAAATTTATAAACTCAAGAAAGGTTCTAATGAACCAATCAATGATTATGTACTTTTGTACAATGAATTGCTAACCAGGATTAGTAATTTATGGACAACAATGAATAACAATATATCTTCAATTAAATTTTTATGGTAATTCTCCATGAGTGAATTTTGTTCAAGAGATTCCAAAAAATTGATGAGCTATGCCATATACTTAGGGATATATAATTTAGGTTAAGAAATTGTAAAAAACTCAAAAATACATCTATGCCTACAACTACTTCAATTATGAATATTCAAATCAAACAAAATTATAAGTTAAACTAAATGATAAAAAGAATGAGGTAGATATTATAGTCAATTGAGTGTTCCAACCTAAAAATTAGTTACAATTGATATCTCAACTGAAGAGGCATTTTCAAGAGTACCATACCTCCTCATGTACAACTAAAAATAAGATATTTGAGTGAAACCTTATCACACTTATTCTCCACAAGAGTGTGATACAAATATGCCTAAACCAAGGAATTTTATGGAAAAGCATATTATAACTATCATCAAAATATGGGACATTCGACAAACAAATACTTCAAATTATGGTATAAGATATAAGACCTTATATCCAAAAAATTATCTATTTGGGAACCCATACAAAGGAATATAGACCATACTACAATGAAAATAAAAAATTAAAGATAATTAATAATCCATTTCCTAAAGATGAGACAATATAAACTAATGACACTTCAAAGTTAAATTATTCATACTATATACATCATTTACCTATGACATATAGTCATCCATTTGAACTTATTATTGGTACACTTAGAAATATTTCACTATAGCATCCCATTATCAAATTCAATGACATAAAGATAGTTGATGATGACTCATAATTTCATGCACTCTTCATATGAAACTATATCAATGAAAAACCCATCCACAATGTCATGATTGACAATGGTTCAAGTGAGAGAATTTTAACAACAACACTTATCCAATACCTTGGGTAAAAATGATAATATTTACAAGCTACATCAAAATTAGTTAAGGCAGTTTATGGATAGAAATAAAATAACTTGCAATGCATTACATTAACTCTTTAAGTAGACTCTGCCATATCACCCACATCATTATTGATTATAAAAATTAAATGAGGGTCTTTGACATGTTCTTAGGATGCCCTTGGATTAAAAAACTCCATGTACTATCATAAAAAGTGCAACAATGTCTAAATTACATATAATGCAATAGGATAGAAACAATTCTAGCTGTACAATACCAATCCACTCTACCTCCAATGGTATCATTCACCACCACCACCACCAAAACTACCATGGTTTTTTAATACATATATTTATAAATGTTATACATATATGGTTGATAGATACATCTATTTATAATAAGTAAACAAACTTGATTATTAACACACACACACACACACACACACACACACACACACACACACACACACACACACACACACACACACACACACACACACACACACACACACACACACACACACACACACACACACACACACACACACACACACACACACACACACACACACACACACACACACACACACACACAGAGTTTAGAAAAACATAGTTAGGCATACTAAATAACCAACTATTCAATGTTGATCACATCATAGATTTACTCACAGCCCATAAAGACCACCATATCCCACATTACATGCTCAATTATCATTTTAGATGGTTTATCATGTTCCAAAGTAGGTAGCGAGAAACTTTCCTACAATAAAGTAGACCCCATCTAGAACTTGACCCTCTAGACCTACCCATTATATATAAAATTCTATGAGTAGTGATGATGATAGTTATGGAACACTACATGAATTCTTATCAAATATTTACCAAACCATAATTGGTACCTCTAATCCATTATAAAGGACCCAGACACTTCCCATGATTTTCTCATTCATAGGATAATTAGTTAACTTTTTCAAATTTAAAATATTCAAAAAATACAAAAACAATTAATCAAGTAAATACTATAAAAACCTTTAAACATTCAAAAATACCAAAATTAGGACTTGAGCTTGACATGATTGATAGATTAAATTATTTACATATGTTATTTAACATGTCTTTGGTAGATTTCATAATAACTTTATGCACGCATGTATTTCATGATATATGACTATGATGTAGGATATACATGTTACACATCAATATAAATATGTTAGAATTTTTAACCCAATGGCCATACTAATAATGGGTCCATATTATTTCACAAGTAGACTCACAAGTTATATATTTATATGGCCTTTATACCATTTTGACCTATGTATATTGTTTACATTGGTCTTGATAGTTAGTCATATATTACATAGTGTTACATTTACATGTTATCATACTATGATGTGACATTTATACTTATGTATGGTGTAGATCAACTCCCTATCTCTATTCCCCATCTCCATCTTTACTCTTTTTCATGATAAGATAATTTGTGTGTGTTTATTTGGCATTTTTTGTGACATATTTATACCGCTTGAGTGTGAAGATCATCCTTATTTGATGTTTCCTTGTTAGTGTACCTTGTTTGTAACATATGAATGTCACTTGCACATGGCCCTTGGAAATTTTTTGAGTGTGATATATCTATGTCCTTGGTATACATCCCTCGACATTATCTGTGACACTAACACTTGTGCTTATTGAGCTTGATGTCATTGGTCATTTATTTTCACTAAATTATCTTATTCAGTGATTATAATGCTATACGATTCATCGATACATATATCAAGACATGACACTTACATGCCCTATATTACATGTTTTACATACATGCCTTGATTGAAATATACATTACATGATGGTATTCCCTACATATGTTCATATGATATAACATGCTACTATTTTTATACATTACATATTATAATTAATTCTCATTTTTAGATGAGTGACTTATATGACACATCCTGTATCTTATAAGGGGTGAATTTTAGTGGGATTTCATATAGACATTAGCCTCTATGAATAGAAAATTAGATAAGAGTATAAAATTTAGAGATTCAGATTGGTTTAGATATGAGATGGTTTAGTTACATTAAAAATATTTGTATTTCAGTACACATATAATGGGTGACATACTCCATGTTTATGCACTAATTTGAAAATACTTAAGCATAGATTAATACAAAATTGGGTGCATATGCATGTGCTTATGTACAAACTATATGTAAACAAGAATTTAAGGATTTCAATACGACATATGTTTGAGATTTAAAAAAATCTCAAATTTAGCATCTAGATTTCTAAAATTCTGTATCAATTGGTACAAATACATAATTTTATATTCTTAAGGCATGGCACTAATTCATTCAAATATATATAACATGATAATTTATAGTTGAATAGATAATTTTTATCATTCCACTTCACACTTATCGAAACCTACTTTCATGATGGGGGCATGAACATTGATCATTCCTTTTTAAACACATAATTTTTTTACATGGAGATAATTTGAGTGAACTTGAGAAAAACTATGAAATTTAATATATAAAACACGTTTTATGGTGAATTAAATTTATTTAAGCAAAATTAGCCTAATAGTTCTTTTTTTAACCATCTATTTATTTGGGTTATTACATTGAATCATTCTCAACACATTCATGAATGTTGGGAAACATTGCCTTCCCAAAATGAGAGACTTCATAGTCAAAAAAAAATTGGGCACAATCACCCCATGTCTCCACTCACTTCAGTAGGGAAGAAATTTTTTATCTTAAGATTCAACAATGAAGAATCATCCCAAACAAGTTGCAATGGAAACATGGTTTTCACCAACACATGTGTATTCCTACTCTTATTCTTTAAAAAATTCTAAAAGTCAGTTTTAGATTAGAAAAATCAATCTATAAAAATTTACTATGCATGAATTAATTTTTTTTATTGACTTGATTGCATAGTTGGAGCCTCTTACTAAACAAAAATTATGTTGTAGCCACTCAGGCCCTTTTATCCTTTTAATTCTAGGAATTTTATTCATATAATAAAAGGGGAAATTTGTTAATACTAAAATATAGTTTCTAATACTTCAAAATGACAAACTTGACACACATTTAACACATATGAATTGAGCACATAAATAAGGCCATAATACTCCATTATCTCACACTTACATGTTATATTATGAGTTGAACCTTTCATTTTTTTTGTTGTACATCTATAGGAACCTCATTGTATTTTTCAAACATGTTATATATACTACATAAACATCTCCAAACCTTCAATGTAGTCCAGTTGTACGTAATTAGGTTGTGCCATATTTAGTTAATATCACTAGTTAATAATGCCAACATTTGATTAGAACTAACTAGCTCTTGGCAACAGTTATTTTATAAAATTAAACCTCTCCTTAGGGTAAGTTTATTTTCCTAGCATGTCGGTGACATGATAGATTACCCAAATGGACCCATATATAAATAAATCAAGGTCTCATTCAAAATAGAATTGTCACTTGTCTCGAATAAATTTATACACTATTATACATTATGAAAATCTGCCTTATTATTCTCGTATCGTAAACCTATCATTAAGAGTGGTTAAAAATCATGTATGAAACACACTAAATCCAATTTAAGGAAATCAATTTCAATTATAAAATCTAAATCATTAGCTAAATACATATAGTGAAGGAGCATAATTTAACAAATAAACTAGGTGTAAGAACTACATCTTGATTGATTTTCCTCCTCAAAGTCTGAAATACATAGGCAATCATCAATCATCAAATGAGGGTGATTGGTGTGATTCGAGCTCATTGCACTTTCTTGATTTATGAAAATATATAGCCTTCAGTAGCACACATAGGGTTTTAAATAAAATGAGATTGATTAGTGGAGTTGTGTGTACAATAAGGGTTTAGGATTACAAATATAGAAATATATACAAAGACAAGTATAAGTGACATTATAGTTAGAGTGTCTAATTTCTACACATGTTAATACAAACTAGTGCATGCCGGTATCAGTGGGTGATGTTGACCCCATCCAGAAAAATAACCATGTGTAGACAAAAAATCAATTCTAGAACTGAATAAACCACATGCCTACTTTATAATGATTTCCACTTTAATTATATAATTATAATTCGATGGTTATCTAAAAAAATTAAATACTCATCCATTTATTATATTAATTAAGCTTCAATATATACGTAAAAATACTAACAATATGGATTTTTTTTTTTTTTTTTTTTTTAAAAAAATTAAAAAATAAGGGAATAATGTCCATTACCCTATATTACAAAAGGATTTGATAAGCAACCTAGTCTAATAATTCTTAAAAAAACATCTCTAAGGTAACAAAAGGATACAAGCAAATATCCTAGAAAACAAAACATCGTCAAAGCTACCAAGGCACCATACAAGTGCGAAGACCACATATCAAACAAACCAATCCACTTAACATGGAGACCACCAACCGAGAGCTCAAAAACAAAAATGAAAGAAATAAGGGTGCACATTATATGATATAAATGGGAGTGAGTTATATTAATGGACCATTGAACCTCTAACCTATTGAATTCATGAAAACATATCCTCCCCTTTAAAAGTATAGTAGATTCAGGACGTGAATGACGACATAAAGATTTGAATTCTTGGAACTACATAAAAAATTGATAGCTAAAACAACCAAAAATTGCAAAATTTTCGAATGAAACACTTTATAGTAATATTATAAGTTGTTTGGAACATCCCCTCGACTCACATAGAAATTGGGGATGCCAAAATTGAAGATGCAGAGGAAATAAAATTTTCCATGATCCAAATAACCTTAGTTAGGAAATTAATCTTGTGCCATAAATTTACTAATAAAGTTCATCTATTATTCTCGAGGGTGACTTTCACAGTATCAATCTTTATCAGTATGAAGGTGAAGAGTCCTTAAGCTAGCCGATAAATTTGTTCTAAAAATAGTTTCACGATAATTATGAGACAAATAAATATATTCAAAGAATGACACGAACAATATTTTGAGTGACTGAATTTTATTTATGACAATTATTTTTACCCACTTTGTGTTAGCATAGCGTATAAGTTTAGATTACATTATTTTTAGATTACAACCAATTCTGTTGTGCGAGTCTAATATAGATAATCTGTCTTCTAGATTCATCGCTTCCGGGATGGTCGGTTAGCTGATCCAAGTAAAATGCTGTGTATATATTCTACTTTGCTCTTCAAAGTAAATTAATTAGTTCGTTTTGTCTGATAACAATTATGGTATCAGAGCCGAAGAGTCGCTGACTGAAATGCTTGACGTGGGAGAAAGACCTGCCTGGCACGGTGCAGCTATTTTGGAATCCCACGAGGAGAAAGAGGGAAATCGTGGGAGAGATGAGCTTTCGTTGTCATTTAGTAGATGGATGTCAAGAGTTCTTTCCTTAATGGCGATCTAAAAGGAGTAATATATATGACACAACTAGAAGGATTTGTTGATGAAAAACATCCTAAAAAGGTATTTTATCTCATCAAATAGCTATATGGACTGAAACAAGCTCCTATGACATGGTACATCAAGATAGATGATTACCTTTTGCAGCATGGTTTTACTCATAGCCTCTTAGATTCTAATTTGTACAAAAATAAGGTAGGGACATAAATCATCATTTTCATTTTATATGTGGATACTCTTGTGATCACCAGAAGTTTAGAAGATCATGTTGATTTTGTGAAGAATGACATCAAAATATCCATAGACATTCACTGATTTAAGGTTACTACATTATTATTTTGGCTTGGAGATACGATAGAAATAGAATCACCTTTTTATCTCCCAAATAATATATGCCAATACACTCCTAGAAAAGTATAGAATGATAGATTATAAACTTTTTTTAATAGCAATGAAGAAAGGTTTACAACTCTCTTAATTTCGAGACTCACCTCAAGTAGATCCAACTCTCTATAGACAACTCATTGGGAGTCTCATCTACTTGACCTATACTAGACTAGACACATGTTTTGTTGTCAGCTATCTTTCCAAATTCATGTAGGAGCCAAAGAAATGTTATTGGGTTACGTAAAAACATGTTTTGAGATATGTCTGAGGTACACTTGAGTATGGTCTAGAATACAAGAAGAATACTTAGTTCTTATTATAGAGATACATTGACTTGAACTATGCCAAATTTGTTGATGATAGAAAGTCAACATTAGGATACATATTTCACCTCGAATCTAGACCAATCTTGTGGATTAGTAAGCAAACTATTATTTCTCTCTCATCCACTGATGCAGAATATCATGTCATAAGTAGAGCTGTGTGTGAGGCGATATAGTTATGTCACATTTTGGTTGATATGGACATTAATGAAGAGAATCCACTTATTCTTCATTGTGATAATCAGGGTGTGTTGAGAATTATAAAGAATGCTTTTTATGAAATAACCAAGAACATTGAGGTTGAATGTCACTACATTTGAGAGCAAGTCTTAAACCACCACATCCATCTCCAATACTACCCAATAGATGCACAAATAGCTGATATACTCACCAACTCCCTTGGAAAGGTGAAATTTGATCTATTTAGGGTGTACATTTGTAAAAATAATGTAATAATGGGGAATGTTAGCATAGTGTATAAGTTTATATTACATTATTTTAAAATTATAATTGATTATGTTGTGTGAGTTTTATATAGATAATCTGCCTTATAGATTCCTCCCTTCCTAAATAATCTTTTAGCTAATCCAAAAAAAATGTTGTGTATATATTTTGTTTTGATCTTCATAATAAATCACTTAGTTCCTTTTGTTTGATAACACTTAGTTCCTTTAGTTCCTTTTGTTTGATATCACTTAGTTGACTTGATCTCAAACCTACTTAGTCAAATTAATTAATAGTTCATGAATAAAACCTACATCCATACGAAATCTATTAATTTATGAATGAAGCAATACCAAATTCTCAAGGCAAAAGTAAAGTCAAGGATGACATGATTGTGGGATTTGGATTTTTTATAATAAAAGATGCACTAAGATATCTTGTGAAAGTCATTCCTTTGAAGTATATCCTCTAAATATATTTATTTTTCATAGTTATACATTAGCCTTAGAAATCCCCCTCTGGATCCATACTTTTTCCACTTTCCATGTTCTAGATCAATTTGGGATATTAACTTATTATATACTTGTTCATACAAAAATTACCTTAAAGGTATATGTTCCATTAACTAACGTCACTCTCCTCCAAAGTGTTGAAATGATGATATTTGAAATAGTTTTTGAAATAAATAGGAAGGTTACTCACGTGATTTCCATATGCAAGATTAGGTGTTTTCCATGCTATTTGAAGGTTCCAACTGCATTGATTTTCAACTGAATAATGATAAACTAAGGGTCTACATAAGTTATATAAATAATATTCGATAATTTAGAAGAAATGATGATTACAAATGGATCCACACTAGATCAAATATCCATCCATAAATTAATAAATTTCCCGTTTTTTATTCTCTAGTAAAGGGAGTTATAAATTTAGGATAGATAATTCTTAACTAAGTTCTAGATGTGTGACCCAAACATCAATTGATCTATTGTTAAAATATGGGCATGTTTCTCCACAATATTAAGGCACTTTCCAAATTTCAATATATTTCAAATGTTTTCTCTATCCTTATAAATTATCGAGAGATGTTTGGATCTCAAAGCCTGGTTCCTCATAAAAATATGGGCATGTTCCTCCACAATATTAAGGCACTTTCCAAATTTCAATATATTTCAAATGTTTTCTTTATCCTTATAAATTATTGAGAGATGTTTGGATCTCAAATCTTGATTCTTCATGAAATGAATTATGATTCTTTCAACCCATTTTGATTTAATAAAGTAAACCTCCCCATTTTATTAAGTAAATTTTCTTACACTCAGTATGTCCATTCTATAGAAATGTTCTCATGATCTTAGTTAGACTAGATTTTAAATTAACTAGGGCTTCTGAGATTGACATCATGTAGACTAGAATTTCTTGAATGAATGTTTGTATTAATTGGTTTTTTCCTATTCAAGAAACACATTTACCTTTCCAAGAATCCAATTTTTTATTAAATTTGGAATTCATATTGTCATAGAATTCATTAATAATCGACCATAAAATAGGGGTACCACCAAATATTTAGTGGGACGAGAACCTATGAGAATTCCAAATATTTTCTTGACTTTTATTTATCTAGGCGAGTAAGTACGAAGTGAAAATATACTTTGTTTTAAGAGGTTAACTACCTAGTCTAAAGCTTATTAATACCATCAAGTATATTATGTTGTATTGTAGCTTACTGAAGATGATTTAAACTTCCTAGAATAAAATCATTGACAAATTTAACACAAGAAAAAAATAAATCATTAGGAATATTGATTCTACTAACAATATTAATAAATATGTCCTTTGAGAAAACTATACCCAAATCCTCATCCATGATGATGAAAATGAGAAATGAGGTAAGGTGTCCCTAGCATATATCTATTTTGGCATTGAGAAAATTGATGGAACTCTATTTACAAAAACTTAAACATGGGGGTAGAGATGTAGTATTTAATTTGATCATCCCAGATCTTAGAGAATTCAAATTTCTTGAATATTTTCAATAAAATAATAGTAGTTTAGTCTATTGTAAAATTTACTTATATCAAGTCTAATGATCATAATTGCTTCCTTCAAAATTTTATAATGTATCGAATCATGCATAATTGCAACACTATCTAAGATTTTTCAATTTTTAGAATGGAACAACTCATGCATAATTACAACGCCATTTAAAATTTGTTTATTTTCTAAAAAATTACCTTGTTCTTTAAAAATGATAAGATAAAAGAGAATTTATAGATAGTAAACTATGACATTTAAATTTATTTTTTAGTTGGTATTATAAAAGGATATTGGTTTGAAGTTATCCATAGAGTCTACATTATCTTTCTTCTGGACCTATGCAAGGAGGTTAAAATACTTTTATTTTCTCATAGATATATATTCATTAATTGCTTTAAACAAATCATTTTTATATTTTTCGCAAAATGTTTGAGAAAAACACAAATAAAAACCATCTCAACATGAGGTTTTATCATTTTTCATGCTCCTTAATGTTTTATAGATTTATTTCTCATGAAAACACCTTATTAGATATGCAATCTCATATTCATTAGTTGTACTTCAAGTAATATTCACATATCCATGTTTGTCCAAGACAAAATCACGGGAAGAATCCTTGAGGAGGTTTAAACATTAAAATTGACTATCTCATTTATTATCACATCCAAATGTTTTATGAAAATACCATTAATAGTTTTCAACTTTGAGTTCTTGTAATTGTGAGTATCAAGAGTAGATTTGGGGATGAATTTTGTGTTGTGGTATCTTTGCTTAATCCAATGCTCTCTTGATTTATATATCTAGATAATTTACTCTTTATCCAGAACCAATGTCAGCTTTGAATTTAACTTGTTTTTTAAAAGAATGGTATTTTTGTGATGACCAATCCATTATATTTGGTCTTGGATAACCTTGATATCATATTTAATAATAGATTTTTATCTGAATATGTTTTCAAAGACTTATTTGTTCCAAATATGAAGCTTTTGTTTAGAGTATTTTAAGTTATAATATACACTAAAAATTATGGTGCTTCTTCTAAAGTTAGTTCCTTACATCATTCTTTCATAAGATACTTTAAAATTGGATCCTTAAGCCACATCAATTCAAATATGAAGGGCATGTCAATTAAAAAACCATCTTTATGTTAAAAGGGAAATAAGCATGTGATATGAGCTTAACATTTTTATAATATATGAGTGTGGGTACAATAATTATTTAATGAATGATTAAAGGAAAAAATTCTATGAGTAAATTTAATAATATTACCAAATCTATCTCTTTTGTTTGACCAAGTAAAGGATCCTTATTTTGGTTTCAATGTCCCTAAGGTTACTCTCATCTATGAATCTAATATAATCCAATTGACTTTTGTTCGATATGCTAAAGGTTATTATCAGCATCTAAGAATATGATAATGTTTTTGTCTCTATTGTTTCTTTTAACTTTTGATATTAATCTACTTATTCCAAAGTTTCTTGCCCAGTTAACATCAACATAATTATTGGTTGTCATATCTCTTTCACTATAAATTATTTTTTTTTAAAATTAATCACTTTGATTCTAAGGTGAAACCACTTATTATTTTATATTTTTTTAAGTGATAAAATATTCTATTCACATTTCCTCACTAACCTCTTTTTTTTTTAAACAGTGAGGTTCAAATTTTAGATCAAACCCAATTTTCTAGTTTATTACATTTATTTATTTCTATTACTATTGTGATGAAATTATCTCAGTTTTTTATTTAAATAATCTATTTTCCATCTGACTAATCACTTGAACTAATTTGAAAACAAATTGTATTAATAATACTATTCCAACAAATCATACACTATAAAAATTTTATGAGTTCTATATGATATGTTTAACATAAATTATTCGACCTAAAAGTTTTATATTTGACTCTCAATACCATGAATTCACATATATTTTGATTCTTGTGAATAACACACTAAAATAAATTTATCTTAAAATAAAATTTATTGTTCATTTGCACAACCGCCAAAAAAAACTACTTAGTCATGTTCTACACCGCTACACAAATTGGAAAAATAATCCTAACCTATATGTTTGGAAATGCTCTTATTCCTTACTTTTTTTCATTTTTTTAATTTATTTAAAATCTTTATACATCAAATATTTATCATCCATTCCAAACTATTTTCATATAAATCCCCCAAATGTTTTTCCTCTTATCTACTATATCATTTATGGTCCTTGCCAACATGAATATTTTTCCTAGATGCGGATGTATTTTACTTTTTTATAGAATAATTTCATGTCCCTCATTTAAATTCTTTGTGTGTGTGTTTTCCAATCATCCTATAGATTTTTAGTTTTATTTTTCAACTCCTTATTCTATCATGATATAAAATTTTATTTGTCAAGCTATATCAGATCTTAGATTTACATTGTAAGCTATAAGCTATTCCTCATCTTATTTATAGGTAGAAACAGTGATTCACTTGTTGGAAACCAATCACTTCATTTATATCACATATTCCATGACATAAACTAAATGAAATTTAGTTTTAATGGTTCTTTCATCGTCTATGTAGTTGCATTTCACTTACAAGAAATGTGAAGTCATTATTCTCAAATTCCATTACACTACTCTATAAATATATTAGCTTTCATTCAGACATAAAAGAAATCGAGTTGATAGAAATATATTAACTCTCATTATAACATAAAAGATATGTACTTACATCTCCTTGAAGATTTCTTAAGCTAATTAACCATATTATTTTTCTCCAATTTATGTTATAACATTTTATACCGAATTAAGTGAACAGTAAAAATTGATAATAAATTAGTCAATTTTCCCATAAATTCTTTAAAGTGAACAAACATTTTCATTTTGATTTAACCTACACACATTCCCATAAATTTTTAGAATTAGAAACACTCTCGAGACATATTGCATAGGTACAAATTCATTAATAACATATATGTAGATTCAATAGGACACTAAATATTACTTCTTCACATTTAGTTTTGTGTCTATTCTAACCCAAATATATATTACTTATTCACATTTAGTTTTGTGTCTATTCTTACCCAAATATATATGACAGTCAAATTTGTATTATAAGACTAAAATGATATCCAATATGTAACAACCAAGAATGTAGTATTCTATAACTTCTGTGAGAATTAAGTTCTTGTTTATTTTTTAATTTTCTAGTTGTAATATTTCTAACCTTTTTTAGCCATGAGATAGTTCCAAATTCTATTTTAGACTAATATATATTAAATATGTCTATTGTACATATATTCTTATTGTTTGGGCTTGTATTAATTATCGTGTAAAATTAAGATCCTTCCATGTTTTATTATGGCATTCTGAAACATATCATCCTAGATTTTTTAAGAACATACTTATGGCTGTGAACTTACAATAATGTATGACCAGCCAATTCCTTTTATATGATTTTAGGAAATGATTGGGTATCGTCCCATTATGGTACAAAAATATTACATTTTATCTATAATTCTATGCAATGACATTTATATTGACCCAATGCAAGTGTGCCTTACTATATTTTTGAGGCTCTTCAACATTCTCAACTTGATTTAAATTGATCAACACAAGGTGTCTTATTTCAAGCTCAATTATGATTTTTAGTTAGTACTCTTTAAAAAATTATCCATCATGATAGGCATCCTCCCATAAGGGTGTTTTTAAATAGATACTTATACTCCTGATCAATGTAATAATTTAAAATATTTATAATAATATATGTTTAAAATTATGAAGAACAAACAAAATTCCCAAATCTTACAGTGTCATTTTATAGTTTCCCTTGATATATATATATTCCAACTATATAGAGAGAGATAGGATAGTAAATATGTCGTTCTAAAAGGTGTACGCATACTTCATTTAATAATGGTTACTTGAGATGCATTAAATATTTCATTTCTATTTTGGAACACAAAAAATTTATCTATAATCATTTTATGATAGCTATTTTTTAATATTTTTCTCTTTGGAATAATCCACCAACACAAATATGACCTATAAATCCTGTCCAACTCCAATTGTTTCAAGACATATTTTGCTGCTGATGTATCATACGATGTGATATGAAGCATCTATAAAATATTTGTACACCTTAAATATATATAAAAAACATTCTATTACATATAAAAAGAGAGTTATATAAAAAGGGAGTTGTATAAGTATGCATTTCAATCTTTCAGATTTAACAATTAGTCTTGACATTCATAAATCCATAAAAAATAGGATAAATCTATGCGAAACCAAAACACTCCATAGTCAATTTGCTAAAATAAAATCAAAAATTATCAATATATTAATGTTGTTTGCAATGTAAGTATATAGGCATGGTGCTTTTTATGAAAACATGGGATGTAGAAACCATCATATCATAGCATATAATGCTAGATTGATATGAACATTGAATTATACCACCAAATCAATTGATGTAAACCAAAATCATGAAAAAAATAATAATAAATAGTAAATATTAAATCTTAATATGTTAGTAAGTGTTTACTTATAATGAGTCATTGAGTTTCGTGTTGTGATTTACAACTTCCATTGAAGACTAGAATTTAGAACACAAAAACAAAAACACAAAAACAAAAAAAAACATGGAGTAATATTGGAGTCAAAACTCCATTGAAGACAAATATTTTGAAAATAAAAAATTTTAAAATAGCTTATGTGATTTTGATTCAAAATTTTTGCATTCAATGTTTTCACTTTAAAAGAATATATTTTGGGGAATAATTTATGCCATAACTATTTTTCTATAAATATTTGATGGTTTTTTTAATTTTTACTAAAATTTAAATTTTATTTATTTATGTTTATTATACACACTAAAACACTATATTATAAAACTTATAATGTCATTCTTTACACATATTTAACTTGTATGACTTATGCATACATGTATGGATTTTGTACACCCTCTAAAACTAGTCTTTTTGATTTTCTAATCTATACCTAATATACTTATTATCTTAATAAAATTACCTTTTGATATTTAAATCAAAATTTCTTTATATCTAAATGCCCTTAGTCATAATTAGACTACCCATTAGAGTGACACATCATTCCATTCTGTCTTCAAGAGTGCCCTTCCTAATACAATAATTTTTTTGGTTTTTAGAATAACCTCAGTGGTGCATTAAAATTAAACTATAAGTCATTTATATGAAATAAAAACCTCACATACATGTTAAATTCCTATAATTTCACCAGATCATGTCAATGTATCTTTTGATACCAATCTTTAGCACAAGTTGTAGTAACAGGTCCTAAAATGAAAGTTTTTTTATAGTGAAGAGACAAGTTCTTGAGATCCAACTAGAATTTCTACCCCCAAGACTACATGTTCGAATAGATTACTTAAATTCTAATCCACATGACATCTTGTCTTCAATACTATTCAAGAGTGTGGAAACATTGACAACAAATTTTGTCAAAACTGAACTTGTAGTTAAATAACTCCACTTCTAGTGATTCATGGATTGAAACTAGTATTTAAAACATGTTTTAGATGGAATATAACATCCATGACTAGGTTATTTTACTCTCATCATTCTTAGTTGATATACACACTACCCATTTTGGCTTCAAGAACATCCCTTTCAATATAAGAAAATAGCAATTTTTTGGTCTAACTTTAGACATGCATAAAATGAAAACTATAATTCATTGGCATGAACCATAATAATCATCAAATGTATGTTGAATACATTTAATTTCCCTCTATATAATATTAATGTAATCTTAGATACTAATATGTAGCATAAAAAATAGTAATGGGCCCTATAATGCAACTTTTTTATAGTGACTTGAGATAATTTCTTATCCTCTAATAGACATTTCCCACCCATGACCTTTAGGTGAAAGTTCATCACTTCAAACATGTATATAAAATAAAATAACATGTGCTCCCATGACTATAACCTCCATATCCATTTTAATTTATTTTTTCACTATATTTTAGGAGCATGGAAGAACTAACAATAAATGTTGTCATATCTAATGTTGAAGCTGGAGAAAGACACCTTTGGTTCTTCATATATTTAAATTAGCATTTTCAACACATTATGGGTGGCAGACAACATTCAAGACCATTTTATTGGCCTTGCATAACACTTGGTTGAGATACCCAATACCCGTTCTAGCCTTACGAATGCCCTTTCTATAATAACTAAGTACTTATATTAAGGTTATGTTTGCTTCAAAAATATGAAATTATTTACTAACAATGTCAACCATGTGAAGGTGACAACTTATTTGGCACCAGTAACCTATGAAAAATTGTTAGTAAGTAATCGAAATATTAATTTATTTTTACTACCTATAAAATCAATAATTTTTTGTAAAATTAAATACATATACATTTTTCAAGTCAACATACCTTGGAATTTAAATCCAATGAACCACTAAGGTTTGATCTAATCTTGATATTAGTAAGAATAGATTCATGGTATAACTCATGAAATTTCCATAGATTCATGTTTAATGGCCTCACATGATATTTGATCAATTGAATATTTGTTTCAAGAACAAAAGTTGAATAATTTAGTATCTTCATATGTTTTTCAAACTATTCAAACAACCATACTTCTCAATTATTTATAGGATACCATTGAATGTATGTTCTAGTTGCTACCACAGACCCAATGGGATAGTCAGTTTTTTATCCATCTATGCTTGGTGAAGTTAATTTTGTAATTTATTATACACATCAAAATAATTAGTAATATTATCTCTCATCATTATCCTAATCATAAAATATTTTTAAAACATGCTTTATATATAAAAAAATAATGACATTTGTAAGATATATAATGAGAATTAAAAGTATATATAATTAATATTCTATCTATTACCAGTAGATCAAATACAAGGTCTAATTCATGTGAAAATTTCATACCTTTAAGTTGTAGTACTCTTGAAACTTGATATGTGTACATTAGAATTAAAGGTCTATAACTCCATTCATCCACCCACTCCTGTGACTCACACTCATTCCAAATAGATTCCATGCATGCTGAATAAAAATATTTGAAGTGTCTTGTATTAATATTATAAGAACCTAAATTTGAGATACTAAATTAATGGAGATCACTTGATCCCATTACAATCATACAATACTCATACTCTTCTAAGTGTTTTTCCTCCATCAACTAGAAATATTTGAAAATAGTAGAATTTTATTAAGAACCATGGCCCAGTTTATTACTAAACCATTCAATAATGGTTTTTACATCATTCAAAACAACACCATTTTTAAACATTAAATCCTCTCTTGTAATGACTCTTTTTACACATACTCTAGTACTTTCATACTCCCTTTTTCCATGTCTAGCCTCAGTGAAACTATAAATATGCTTTACACTAGTGGTAATGTGCATTCTACTCAACCAATAAAATATCCATGCATTCTTGAATTATGATGTGAACTTGTCTAACCAAATGTAATGTCGAATGAAAGTAATGTCCCTCTTACTCAACTGTCCATATATCTCAAAACAACCTTAAACATACTCTCTACAATGGGATCGATCATAATTCACATAGAAATGGTACTCCCTTAATAATTTTTGATCTTGATCTATAATATCAAGTGCATACATGAATTTTATACACATAAATATAGCAACCTATATTGAATTGTAATACTATGACTAAACTTCCATTTTTTTGTTTAAGTGTGTTATTCTTAGCAAAGTTAACTACTAAAATAATAGAAGCAAGTGGGAATGTATCATTTATTATCTTGAAATTTTCATCCAACCATCTAGCCTTGTGTACATGCCTTGGATACTCATAAAGAATTTACTCCATGAATTTGACCATAAATTCTAAAATAGGTATTTGTTTTGTCATAAGATCACAACTTTTAGATACTTCTCATATTTTAATGGATAAGTTATAGATTTATATTTTCCCAAAATAAATAATTTTTGAACAAGTAAAATTTTACTCTCCTCATGGATACAATTTTTAAATATTGGTAATCCACCATAAATGCTACAATTTCCATCCAAACGTGCTTTGTTATAAAAACATTTTCCATCTAGTCTTTCAAAAAAATGGTTGAAATAAATTACATGGATAATTTTAGTGGAACAAATATTCCTCACTCTTGAAAAATGTTATTAGTATACAAAGTAAAATGTACATGGATAAAAACATCATATTTCATTGAAACTTTAATATATTGCCTAAAATAACAAGTGGTGCCTGTGTGATTTATTTTTACATAAAATGGTTTCACCATCTCATAATATCTATTAATAATATAAATTTGTGGATATTTTTAAAAAAAAATCAGAGTACGATAGTGTTTAGTTTATATCCAAAAAATGTTTTGGATGTAGTTCACAGTTATGAGAACCACTCTTCTTTTAACTACATCTCTTGTATTATGAGAAACTCTTGTCTTATCTTTCCAAAATTCTGAAATTATATATTTTAGATATTTGACTATAGCCTTGTATTTTTTTGGAAGTATAATAAGTAATTACTATATCCTAATGGAATTGAAATTAGGTCTTTGGTGTCTTCAAATCATTTTCATTAATGTTTTTTCTATTTGCTTTTAGTGAGCACCTTGTTTTTGAAATTAATATTTTTTCCTATTTAATAACTAATTGTAGAGGTTGTAATTATATGTCAGGTAGTATTACAATATTTTTTACATGATTTATGGCTTATAGTATGATATGTGCCATGCATATTTTAAATTATTTCATTATTTTCATCATCCATGTTAAATGTTGTTAGTCCTAAGGTGTACAATGTAAGTCTCATTTTAATTAAGTTCATGAAGAAAACAAAGAATATACATTTTTAACTATCAAAAAAAAAATTATCAAATAAATTTTCGCAAATGTTTTCATCTTCTCTTCTTTGATTGGCAGTGAAAATTTTTGTTCTGCATTGGTTTCAAAATATTTTCATCGACTTCAATTAAGTACTTGCATTTTATATGCACAATCCTTGGAGGTTTTATTAATTGTAGAATTTTTTTAGAGGTTGTTTCATAATCATTATATTCACTACCATTTTCTTCATTATTAATTTCATTATTTACTATTTCCATGCCATTTTCTTCATTGTTATTCTCATCATTATGTGTTTCCCTAAAATTTTCTTCATTGTTATTGGGTAAATCATCATGCATAGATTCATAATCAAACAAATAAAAAACTGTATACTTTTCATGTGGACTTGCATCATAATTTGGAATATTATGTAAACTTCTATCATTATTATCTACAACATTTGGTACATCAGGGATAGTGTTTTTACCTTGCCTTAAACAAAATGTTTGAATTCATACCTTTTATTTTTATCTCGATTCTTATAATTTATCTAGTGTTTTGTAATTTAATTACTTCCTCTTCCTTAAATGAGAATCATCACCCATGAATAGTAAAGGAATAACTTGATTCCTTTTGTATTCATCGTGTAAATTGTAGAATGATGCATAGAATGTAGATAGGGTCAAAATTATTTAAACATCCTAAAATAAGCATTAGACATATTTTTTGTCTGTTGTGACAATAACACATATGCATTATTACTTGTAAGCATTATAACCCATACACATTATATATTTTATGTCTATATAATTATATATCATAATGTTATGATATATGATTATATTATATGATCTAATCTTATGTTATATTATTATGTGATGCAATCCAGACTATTCAAAATTATTATGTTATAAAATCCTATAAAATTACCTCCATATTTTCATTTGTGATATAATTATAGGGTGCATTCAACCACATATTGGATCTTATATAATTGACTGATGCATAATTTAGGTTCATAAGTATCACTTGGCCCAAAGCACATCTCTAATTATACCAATTGAGCAATTAGATAAATTCATGTTTAATTGAGCCCCAAATCATGTCTTTAATTGCACCAATTGAAAAATTGGATCAATTCATGACTACGTTATCCCTAAATCATGTCTTGATCTTGTCTAATTAGGTTGAAGTGGTTAAAATTGCCCCTAATTTATTTTTTAATTGAATTGGTGGACTATTTAATTTATTTTGTCATGATATTAGGGTCAACTAACCCCAAATTACATCATATATAGTCAAAATTAGGTTCTTTGGGTTTAATTTTATCCAACTTGCATAAACTAATTGTGACCCTAAACCATAATTTAGGTCCACAGGGATAAATATGGACTAAATCACATCTCTAATTACACCTATTGACTAATTGGAGCTAGTTTATCCCTAAATCATGTCCTTCTCTTGTAGTTAGGTTGAAAGTGCTCAAAATAGCCCCAATTTCCTTCATGATTGAAGGGGTGGACTATTTAGTCTAGGGTGTTATGTAAGTGGGGAAGATTGAACCTAAAATAATAACTTATATAGTCAAAACAAGGTTCATGAGGCTACATTTTATCCAACTTGCATCACTGATTATAAAAATTGACTAATTGGCTCATTATGTGATCAAATATGAGCTAATTTATAGCCCCAAATCACAACATATACTTGAATTTAGTTTCAATAAGTTCATATTGGCCCCATTTACTTTCATATTTATATTTTTGATACAAGTAAAGTGTTGTTTAATCCCTATGTTTCATCTTATACAATTGATTAAGCCATAATTTATGTTCACAGGGCTCAATTTGGAATAAATCACATCTCTAATTGTACCAAATAAATTCATGAATAACACAATACTATAGGAATCCAATCCCTATTGAGATAACATATATAAAATCCCATTAACTCATATTAATAAAATAATAAAAACACTTATTAAATTAATTTGTTCAAAATTAATTTCAATTTTACAACAATCAAAACCAATATTTCAGATTTTTTTTTAAATGTTATATTTTTTATATAACACAACTTATCAAATAAGAATAGTTATAAAATTTTATCCCATATCCATTTGAGTTCATCAAACATATATGACCATCGGCAAGCCCCAAACTCAAGAGGTGCCTCAAGAAATTTTATACACATCAATTAGATATCAACAAGGAATTAAGTTTTGAGTACTCATGGCTTCTAAGTTGGCCAAAAATCTCTAACTAAAATGATCCCTAGTAATTTGAGAAAATGTTAAGAAAAGAAGAATGACAAATAGCAGGATGTACAATTATTACAAGCTTGTTTATTTTCTAAAAAAAAATTGTTCTCTTCTATAAGTAGGATACTCATTTCCTTAAAAAAAAATCATCAAGAAAATGTAGGTAATGAAACTCAAGCGGGATTCCCATGTATTTGAGGAAAGCATTTACCCTCTTTGAGACTCTATCTGGTCTTTAATATTCAACAGGCTCTTTTTCTTTCCCATGTCGCAAACACAGTTTTCACAAGATTATATACAAAACTAATAGTTTTTACAAAGGATTATATAATGAAATAGTATAACCAACTTGAAATTCTTGTCAAATATGAATTCCCCTTTAGCTGTCCTCTATAGCTTCTTCAAATCTGCTCCAAACTCTCCATAATTTTAATGGAACTAAAATGTCTAAAAATTAAATTTTCTTATAAAGGATTGTTTTTGTTTTGTTTTTTTCATTTTCGCTTTATAGAAGATAGACTTGGTTCACTCCCTAAGATTTAACTTTTCATATCCCTAGGACATCTTAGAGAAGAGAATTCCACAGTTTCTGTGTTTTAGAAAGTCAAATTTTCAATTATCAATCACCCTTTTTTTAGAACTGTAGATGTAGAATTTTAAAACTTACCCTGCATTGTAATGGTAGGTTGAATTTTACTATTTTATATTGTTAGAGAATACTTCAAAGAGTGCTATAGTTTGAAAATATGAAAATAGAATTTTATTTTTAATTTTTTAAAAACTCAGGAGCAGTTAAGATTAGGAGGGGATGATTTAAAATTAACAATCAAAAAATACTTAACTTCAATTGACATTTTTTGCAATTTTAAAATTAATTTATAAATAATAAGAGATTAGGTAATATTATAAATTTTAATTTTTTATTAAAATTAAATCATATAAATATTCAATTTTGAATATCATTTTTTTATTTAAATTTTTTATTAAAATTATTTGAGATCAAATATTGTCTTTCAGTCTTTAACATTAAATAACAAACATTCTATACATTTAATTCTAAAAACAAAATTTTAATTAAAAATAATAATACTTAAAATAAATAATAATTAAAAAATTTGTATATTTAATAACAAGGATATATCATTTTATTTGTTTAAAAAAAACACATAATATAATTAAATATATATATAAAATATTTTTATATTAAGTAAAAAAATAAAATATATATAAAATATTTGTTTATTAGTTACAATCTAATAATTTTATGTACATACTAAAATATAGTCTTTTGTTCTTGATAATGAAAATTTTGACATATATTTACCACACATGACTTGTGAACATAAATAAGGTCATAATTCACTATTATCTCACACATAAATGATATATTATGAGATTTCCCTTTTCTCTTGTTGTTATACATATACACGAACCTCACTACGTAGTTAAAACTTACTAAATACCCTGCACAAGAATATGTATAACTTTAGTTTACTTCACCTATACATATGCCAATTTTTTTATATTTAGTCACTATCCATACATTTACCAAACAAGAGTTGAACATGTTAATAAGGTAATAATATGCCATTCCCTAACACTTATATGATATATCATAAGTTGATCCTTCTATAATCATTTTATATACATACGAGAAGCTCATTGTGTGTTTCAAAATTGTTATCTATCATGCACATACATCTCTAGACCTCGATTGAGTTCACCTATACATAATTCAATTTTGATAGATTTAATCAGTATCACCAATTGATTTAATGAATTCATCTAGTTGAATTCAAGCAATTCAAAATAATGATTAATTTTTAAAACTATACCTCTTCATAATATCGACCTATTTTCTAGCATGTTAGTGGTATGAGAAATTACCCAATTGAACTCATATATAAAAAAATCAAGGTATCATTAAAAATGTACTTTGAACTTATCTTAAACACACTAGGTAAATCTACCCTAATCTTCCCAAATTGAAAACCCATCAATAGGAGCAGTTTCAAGTCATGTTTGAAGCACACTAAGAATAAGTCAAAGAAATCATTGTCAAGTATCAAATCCAAATCACTAGTTATATACACATAGCTAAGGAGTGTAATTGGACAATCACACTAGTTGGGAGACTATGCTTCACTTTATTTCCATCCTTAGAGTATCAGATAATAGACAAATAATAATTATAAAATGTGGGTGATTGGGTCAGCTCACTACATTATACTTTATTGGTTTTTACATGGTTACAGTGATTAAAATTACACCTATGGTTTTAAGAAAAAGGAGATTAATGTATGGATCTACACACATCATTAGGTTTATGATCACAAATACAAAATATACATAGACATATGCAAGTGAGTGTACACTCATAACGCTTCAATTATGCATAGGTTAATATCGAATAGTGCATGTCTATATTGATCGACACCACTAAATTGAATTGGTGGAATCAAATTTACACAAAGATTTATTTCCATAGGGAAATGAACCCCAAACCTGCTTTACATTGATTTCTACTTCCAAAATATAATAATAGGCAACCAATCATCCAAAAATTTAAGCAATGATCCTTTTTTATATTCATTATATTTAGCATATGCCACATCTAAATTTATTGTAACCAGTTTTAGTATTTTTTACGTTTAGATATATGTTTGAATACCATATTTTAGTATCAAAATTATTATAAATGTTCCTATCTTAATTATATTATGTAATTTATAATAATCCAAATTAGGGTATAACATATTGGTGAACCCATACACATTGATCAAATCATCCTTCTAATTTCTTATATTTTTATCCTAGGGTCTAAAAAATACATTTATGAATTCCATAAATAAAAACGTTTTTCATATTTTTTGTCCTAGAGTTCCATGCTCTAATTTTTTTTAATCTCCATTTGAAAAGACTATTTTCACATTTGGCTTTCAATATTAATTAGGATCTCATCCTTATTGAGTTTCACAATTCATACTGATCGATTTTTTTATTTTCATCCCTGATTTATGGTAATTTCCTAATAATACATATTAACCATGGAATTATTGAATGAACACTATTTTTTAACACAAGTAATGAAATTAATCTTTTCAGATTGTTCTAAATGGGTAATAAACATCTAGCCTAATAATAAGGCTAAAATTACCAATTAACAGTCCAAAGCCTTCTTCCACTCCTATGGTTGCAACATCCAATTTAAGATGCCTATTGTTAATAACTAATGGCAAATGGTATGTGTCACATCTTTTTTCCATTATACTAAAAATTATACAAAACACACTATCTACCATATTGATGGACTTATCATGAATGTTGAGAGTGATAATACAACTATTAAAGATCAAATAGATGATATGGATGATAAAGAGTTTAATTTATATATTATCATTAATCCACTTCAGATTTATGTAATGTTGTATATCTAAAGAGATGGAGAGAAAAAGATGGCCCAAGCTTCCACATCAAGTGTTTAGACATCTAATTTTGATATTATCCCTATGCCTACACCTCTAGTGACCTATGTGACATCCACCAAATGTTTTGGGCCATCACGAAGACTGTAGCAAATATTCATAACTATTCCTACAAAGGCAATCCTTACCCCTACCATGATGACTATGAAGGTTCAATAACCAGATTTTCTTACTAAATACTACCTTGAATATAGTATTAAAATTATGTATGTTAAATTTTTATAACTAAATCAATTTAAATTAATATATAGTCATTCCATGGATTCACATGCTTTGATCTATAAACAATTATCCCTTGAGATAATAACATTTACATTACCAAAAGGATTTGTATCTTCCAAGAATCCATTATAAAAAGGTAAATGTGATCTCGAGCAACACCTTAGATCATTCCATGTAGTATGATTAGACTATACATACAATAAAAAACTATTGACCAAGTTATTTCCAAGAAGTATTAATGACTATGCATTTTCATATTTCTAAAGTCTCCTCCTCGATTATATAAGATCATTCAACCCCTTGGCCAACCAATTCCTAGCACAATTTCCATCAACATTGATTATAAGATATCCTATGCACAAATTTCTAAACTCAAGAAAGGGTCTAATGAACCAATCAATGATTATGTACTTTTGTACAATGAATTGCTAACCAAGATTAGTAATGCTATGGACAACAACAAATAACAATATATCTTCAATTAAATCTTTATGGTAATTCTCTATGAGTGAATTTTATTCAAGAGATTCAAAAAAATTGATGAGCTATGCCAGATATTTAGCGATATATAATTTAGGTTAAGAAATTGTAAAAAACATAAATATACATCTACGCCTACAACTACTTCACTTATCAATATTCAAATCAAACCAAATTATAATTTAAACTAAATGATTACAAGAATGAGGTAGATATTATAGTCAATTTAGTGTTTCAACCTAAAAATTAGTTACAATTGATATCTCAACTGAAGAGGAATTTTCAAGAGTAGCATACCTCCTCATGTACAACTAAAAATAAGATATTTGAGTGAAACCTTATCACACTTATTCTCCACAAGAGTACAATACAAATATGCCTAAACCAAGGAACTTTATGGAAAAGCATATTATAACTATCATCAAAATATGGGACATTCAACAAACAAATACTTCAAATTATGGTATAAGATATAAGACCTTATAGCCAAAAAATTGTCTATTTGGGAACCCATACAAAGGAATATAGACCATACTAAAATGGATATAAAAAATTAAAGATAATTAATAATGCATTTCCTAAAGATGAGACAATATAAACTAATGACACTCGAAAGTTAAATTATTAATACTATATGCATCATTTACCTATGACATATGGTCATCCTTTTGATCTTATTATTGGTACACTTAGAAATAATTCACCATAGCATCCCATTATCACATTCAATGACATAAAGATAGTTGATGATGACTCATAATTTCATGCACTCTTCATATGAAACTATATCAATGAAAAACCCATCCACAATGTCATGATTGACAATGGTTCAAGTGAGAACATTTTAACAATAACACTTCTCCAATACCTTGGGTACAAATGAAAATATTTACAAGATACATCAAAATTAGTTAAGGCATTTTATGGATAGAAACAAAATAACTTGCAATGCATTGCATTAACTCTTCAGTTAGAATTTGCCATATTACCCACATCATTATTGATTTTAAAAATTGAATGAGGGTCTTTGACATGTTCTTAGGATGCCCTTGGATAAAAAAACTCCATGTAGTATCATAAAAAGTGCACCAATGTCTAAACTTCATATAATGCAATATGGTAGTCACAATTCTAGTTGTACAATACCAATCCACTCTACCTCCAATGGTATCATTCACCACCACCACAACTACCATGGTTTCTTAATACATATATTATAAATGTTATACATATATGGTTGATAGACACATCTATTTATAATAAGTAAACAAACTTGATTATTAAACACATACATGATATATATATATATATATATATATATATATATATATATATATATATATATATATATATATATATATATATATATATATATATATATATATATATATATATATATATATATATTAGAAAAACATAGTTAGGCATATTAAATAACCAACTATTCAATGTTGATCACATCTTAGATTTACTCATAGCCCATAGAGACCACCATATCTCACATTACATAAAGTAGGTAGCGAGACACTTTCCTATAATAAAGTAGACCCCATTTAGAACTTGACCCTCTAGAACTACCCATTATATATAAAATTCTATGAGCAGTGATGATGATAGTAATGGAACACCACATGAATTCTTATCAAATATTTACCCAATGATAATTGGTACCTCTAATCCATGATAAAGGACCCAGACACTTCCCATGATTTTCCCATTCATAGGATAATTAGTTAACTTTTTCAAATTTAAAATATAAAAAAAATTAATCAAGTAAATACTATAAAAACCTTTAAACCTTCAAAGATACCAAAATTAGGACTTGAGATTGACATGATTGATAGATTACATTATTTACATATGTTATTTAACATGTCTTTGGTAGATTTCATAATAATTTTATGCATGCATGTATTTCATGATATATGACTATGATGTAGGATATACATGTTACACATGGATATACATATGTTAGAATTTTCAACCCAATGGCCATTATAATAATGGGTCCATATTATTTCACATGTATATTATTACAAGTTAAATATTTATATGACCTTTATACCATTTTGACCTACGTATATTGTTTACATTGGTCTTGCTAGTTACTCATATATTACATAGTGCTCCATTGACATGTTATCATACTATGATGTGATATTCTTACTTATGTATGGTGTAGATCAAATCCCTATCTCTATTCCCCATTTCTATCTTTACTCTTTTTCATGATAAGATAATTTTATTGTGTCTATTGTGTGTGGTTATTTGGCATTTTTTGTGACATATTTATACCCCTTGAGTGTGAAGATCATCCTTCTTTGATGTTTCCTTGTTAGTGTACCTTATTTGTAACATACGAATGTCACTTGCACATGGCCCTTGAAATTTTTTTGGGTGTGATATATCTATGTACTTTGTATACATCCCTCGACATTATTTGTGACACTAACACTTGTGCTCATTGAGCTTGATGTCATTGGTCATTTATTTTCACTAAATTATCTTATTCAATGATTATAATGCTATATGATTCATTGATACATATATCAAGACATGACACTTACATGCCCAATAATACATGGTTTACATACATGCCTTGACTGAAATATACATTACACGATGGTATTCCCTACATATGTTAATATGATATAACATGATGCTATTTTTATACATTATATATTATAATTAATCCTCATTTTTAGATGAGTGACTTACATGACACATCATGCATATTATAAGGGGTGATTTTAGTTAGACTTTCATACAGACATTAGCCTCTATGAATAAGAAATTAGATAAGAGTAAAAAATTTAGAGATTTAGATTGGTTTAGATATGAGATGGTTTAGTTACATGCAAAATATTTGTATTTCAGTACACATATAATGGGTGACACATTCCATGTTTATGCACTAATTTTAAAATACTTTAAGCATAGATTAATACAAAATTGGGTGCATATGCATGTGCATATGTACAAAGTATATGTAAACAAGAATTTAAAGATTTCAATAATACATATGTTTGAGATTAAAAAAATTCTCAAATTTAGCATCTAGATTTCTAAAATTCTATATCAATTGGTACAAATACATAATTTTATATTCTTAAGGCATGCCACTAATTCATTCAAATATATATAACATCATAATTTATAGTTGAATAGATAATTTTTATCATTCCACTTCACACTTATTGAAACCTACTTCGTGATGTGGGCATGAACATTGATCATTCCTTTTCAATCAAATAATTTTTTTTACATGGAGATAATTTGAGTGAACTTGAGAAAAACTATGAAATTTAATATATAAGCCACATTTTGTGGTGAATTCAATTTATTTAAGCAAAATTAGCCTAATGGCTCTTTTTCTAACCATCTATTTATTTGGGTTATTAAATTGAATCATTCTCAACACATTCATGAATGTTGGGAAACATTGCCTTCCCAAAATGAGAGACCTCATAGCTATAAAAAAATTTGTGCAGAACCACCCCACGTCTCCACTTGCTTCAATAGGGAAGAAATTTTTTATCTTAAGATTCAACAATGAAGGATCATCCCCAACAAGTTGCAATGGAAACATGGTTTTCACCAACACATGTGTATTCCTACCCTTATTATTTGAAAAATTCTAAAACTCAGTTTTAGATTCGAATAATCAATCTATAAAAATTTACCATGCATGATTTAATTTTTTTTATTGAGTCGCTTTCATAGTTGGAACCTCTTACCAAACAAAAATTATGTTATAGACACTCAAGCCCTTTTATCCTTTTTATTCTAGAAATTGTATTGATAGAATAAAAGGGGAAATTTGTTAATACTAAAATCTAGTTTCTAATACTTCAAAATGACAAACTTGACACACATTTAACATGTATGAATTGAGCACATAAATAAGGTCATAATACTCCATTATCTCACACTTACATGTTATATTATGAGTTGAACCTTTCATTTTTTTTACTATACATCTATAGGAACCTCATTGTATTTTTCAAACATGTTATGTATACTACATAAACATCTCCAAACCTTCAATGTAGTCCAGTTGTACGTAATTAGGTTGTACCATATTTAGTTAATATCACTAGTTAATAATGCCATCATTTGATTAGAACTAACTAGCTTCTGGCAACAGTTACTTTATAAAATTAAACCTCTCCTTAGGGTAAGTTTATTTTCCTAGCATGTCGGTGACATGATAAATTACCCAAATGGACCCATATATAAATAAATCAAGGTCTCATTCAAAAAAGAATTATCACTTGTCTCAAATAAATTTATACACTATTACACATTATGAAAATCTACCTTATTATTCTCGTATCATAAACCTATCATTAAGAGTGGTTAAAAATCATGTATGAAACACACTAAATCCAATTTAAGGAAATCAATTTTAATTATCAAATCTAAATCATTAGCTAAATACATGTGTTGAAGGAGCATAATTTAACAAATAAACTAGGTGTAAGAACTACATCTTGATTGATTTTCCTCCTCAAAGTCTGAAATACATAGGCAATGATCAATCATCAAATGAGGATGATTGGTGTGATTTGAGCTCATTGCACTTTCTTGATTTATGCAAATATATAGCCTTCACTAGCACACATAGGGTTTTAAATAAAATGAGATTGATTAGTGGAGTTGTGTGTACAATAAGGGTTTAGGATTACAAATATAGAAATGTATACAAAGACAAGTATAAATGACATTATAGTTAGAGTGTCTCATTTCTACACATGTTAATACAAACCAATGCATGCCAGTATCAGTGGGTGATGTTGACCCCATCGAAAAAAATAACCATGTGTAGAAAAAAATCAATTCTAGAACTAAATAAACCACATCCCTAGTTTAGAACGATTTCCACTTTAATTATATAATCATAATTCAACGATTATCTAAAAAAATTAAATACTCATCCATTTATTGTATTGATTAAACTTCAATATATACAAATACTAACAACATGATTTTTTTTTTAAATTAAAAAATAAGGGAATAATGTCCCTTACCCTATATTACATAAGGATTTGATAAGCAACCTAGTCCAATAATTCTTAAAAAACATCTCTAAGGTAACAAAAAGATACGAGCAAATATCCTAGAAAATAAAACATCCAAAAAGCTACCAAGGCACCATACAAGTGCGAAGACCACATATCAAACAAACCAATCCACTTAAACTGGAGACCACCAACCGAGACCTGAAAAACACAAATGAAAGAAAACCAAGGGTGCACATTATATGATATAAATGGAAGTGAGTTATATTAATGGACCATTGAACCTCTAACCTATTGAATTCATGAAAAAATATCCTACCCTTTAAAAGTATAGTAGATTCAGGACATGAATGACGACATAAAGGTTTGAATTCTTGGAACTACCTAAAAAATTGATAGCTAAAACAACCAAAAATTGTAAAATTTTCGAATGAAACACTTTATAGTAATATTATAAGTTGTTTGGAACATCCCCTCGACTCACATAGAATTTGGGGATGCCAAAAATTGAAGATGCAGAGGAAATAAAATTTTCCATGATCCAAATAACCTCAGTTAGGAAATTAATCTTGTGCCATAAATTTACTAATAAAGTTCATATATTATTCTCTAGGGTGACTTTCACATGTGACGTTCACAGTATCAATCTTTATCAGTATGAAGGCGAAGAGTCCTTAAGTTAGCCGATAAATTTGTTCTAAAAATAGTTTCACGATAATTATGAGACAAATAAATATATTCAAAGAATGACACGAACAATATTTTGAGTGACTGAATTTTATATATGACAATCATTTTTACCCACTTTCTGTTAGCATAGCGTATAAGTTTAGATTACATTATTTTTAGATTATAACCAATTCTGTTGTGCGAGTCTGTTATAGATAATCTGTCTTCTAGATTCATCGCTTCCGGGATGGTCGGTTAGCTGATCCAAGTAAAATGCTGTGTATATATTCTACTTTGCTCTTCAAAGTAAATTAATTAGTTCTTTTTGTCTGATAACAATTATGGTATCACAGCCGAAGAGTCGCTGACTGAAATGCGTGACGTGGGAGAAAGACCTGCCTGGCACGGTGCAGCTATTTTGGAATCCCACAAGTAGAAAGACGGAAATCCTGGGAGAGATGAGCTTTCGTTGTCATCTGATCTCCACGCAGCACAACTGGAAACCTGACGGAGTAAGTTCAAGGCATAGCAAGGAGCAGCGTTCTTTAAAACCGGTGAAGCTTGGGAAAATTGAGACCTGCGAACTATTGAAGTAACAGCAGACAGTCAACGCAATTGAACCTGCCTGGTCAAAGCCTGCGGAGTGAGCGAGGGGCAGTAGATGTGAGACTGTCTATTTGACAGACATAGCCAGCGTATGAAAAGAAGGGAGCTGATCCTATGAGGTATACGTCATCAAATTTGTAAGGCCGGGAATCCGAGAGGATGAAGGCGTATTCTTCTATTTTCAAAAGCCATTGGACCAGCCCGTAGCAATATATAGTGCGAGTTCTGTTAACAGACGGCCTCGAACACACAGTCCCAAAGGTAGAGGTGACTATGTATGGAAAAGACACGATTTTGTATGTAACTGGAAGATCTCCTATTTTTATAAGGCCATTGGCCTTTGGCGATTGGCATATTTGTAAGTATGCAGACCGTGAAGTCTTCGCCTATTGTGTATGCAAACCATGGAGTCTTGGACGCATGATACATATTGTAGGAACACAGACCCGAGCCGAGGTGGACGTATTTCTTCTTTTCGGTAAAAGGCCACTGGGCCAACTAAGATATGTATATGACTCTGTATTGGAATTAAGATAGAGCGTTTGAACCTAAGTAGAGCCACAACATGAAGACAAGAGGACAAAGTGATAAAAAACCCCCTAGAGCTGAGACGTGAGCGAGACTGCCATGTATGTCCAGTGTGAAGGGACAGTGTTGGAACCGCTGAAAGCCACCAAGGAGACATGCAGGCCGTGGAAAACCATTGTGACACTCAGGGGAGCTCAGGTTTCTACTTTGGCTTGCTACAAGCCCTTCGTGACTGCGGCAACCTTCAGTTTAATGAGCTAATCCAAAAGGGACTTGTGGAATATTTCTTATTCAACATACCCTATCAAGCAACTAGAATAGGAGTAGAACTCGAAGCCAAATACAATGCAGATTGTGAAGATGAGATTGATCATCCCAAAAAGCATCCTCATCTCTCACCACGTAATTATCGAGCTCATCTCCAAGCTCAATTTTCCCGTCAATGAGTAAAAAGACTTGTAATTCTGTCTCATAGCAACAAAATAAAATATTTTCTTTACAATGTCTGCTCCAAAATGACTTCTATTGAATGCCCAACTTATCAAAGGGCCGAACTATACCACCTTGAAAATGAAGATGTGCACCATCTTTCAGTTTGAAAGACTATGGTGCATCGAGATAGAGACTATGTAGGTTCCTACTGATCTTGATGTGCTCATGAAAAATGAAATGGCTAATGCTAAATACTTGATGTTGATTATGCTAAGTATCACTGATAACATTTAGCCGCATGTTAGGGATGTAGACAAAGCAAAGACAGTTTGGGATAAATTAGAGACCATTTATGAGGTAAAAAATAAGACAAAAAATTAGCAGTCAAGACTTCACACTCTCTCTATGTAATCCAATGAGAAAGTCGAGGAATTCTTATGTCAGGTGGTTGAGCTATGAACTGAGTTGTTAGCACTAAATGAGATGGTAGATGACCAAATATTGGTCCCAATCACCTTGAGAGCACTCCCCAATTTAGAGTGTTTATCATGATGTTGAATGTCTCCAAGAAGATAGTATCATTCAAAAAACTCGTGAACCTATTTCAGCAAGAAGAATCCATCAACTCAGTGTAAGATGAGTTTCAAGACAAAGATATTTTCATGAAGTAACGAGGTCAGAAGTCTTGCAAGGGACCTCCAAAGAAGCAACCACAAAAATAACAACAACAATAGTCTTAACATCATCAGAAATAAAAAAAAGTCTAAGAGGTGGTGTCACATATATCGAACTAACACTAAAGACATGAACAACTACTGGTATAATGCCCTAAAACAAGGGTCTTCTAGTAAAGAAAGCACATCAGGGCATGTTGATTCTCAAAAATTAAAGAGACGTCCCCATTGGTGGAAGCAGAAGGGAGATCTGGCAGCTCAATAAGATGATGGATCTGATGAGGAGACACCTGAAGAAGATAATTATAGTGCAGATAAAAACTTCACAACCCATGAAAAATATCTACTTGATAAACCCAGCTGCCACTAAACACATGTTACGTGATAGGAAGCTATTTGATTCACTGATGGACCAACCCACTAGAGATCACGTTATGATTATCGATGTTAAAAAATGTGTTACACAAGCAATAGGCCAAGTCACCATTCCTCTCATAACATAAAAATGTAAACTATCAAAGGTACTATATGTTCCTAGTTTGATATCCAACATCTTATCAGTTAGTCAGCTTTTGAATCATCATCACAAGGTGGAGTTTCTAGTTGATAATGGCATCAAATCTTGATTGATCTCATGAAAAGGTATGGTTCTTCCTAGAGCATTTTTGAAAGATATATCAATTGATTTAGATGTTATTTCATCTTCTATAGTAGCTCTCTTCCTCTATAATAGAATCTACTACTCTTTGGCACTACTATTATAGTCACCTATCTATTCGATTTTTGTACTAGTTGAGTTCAAGGGGATGGTATATGGACTTCCCAAGTTATCTAGTTCCTTGCCCATTTGCCCTAGATGTCTTGCAAGTAAACAACATAGGGATCCATTCAAGGCAAGCTCCTTTCATACTAAGAAATGTTTGGAGGTTGTTTATACCGATCTGAATGGATTGTTATCTTCTTAATTTTCAGGATACCAGTACTTTAACTATTCTTAGATGACTACTCTCGAAAGACATGGGTGTTTTTATTGAAGAATAAGAGTGAGGCCCTTCATCATTTCTATATCTCTTATCAATAGGTTGTGAAGCAAACTGAATAACCTCTTCTTCTCCTCCACTTAGATGAAGGGCGAATTCACATCAAAGAAGTTCTTGGCATTCCTAAATTAACAAAGCATCAAACAAAATTTTAATACTCCTCACACCCCCAACAGAATGGCATTATTGAGCGAAGAAATCACACAATAATGAAAATGGCTCACTTCATGCTGTCAATAGTAAAGTTAGAGAAACGATATTGGGAAAAAATAGTCTAGAAGTAGGTTTTGGCATTCTTGAACCAAAAAGGCATCAAATAGAATTTGCTTACTCCCAACATGCCCTAGAAAAATGACATTATTAAGTGATATAATCATATAATAATTGAAATATCTCATTACATATTATCGATAAAAAACTGGAGAAATGATATTGGCTAGAAGTAATCTAGATAATTGTTTATTTTCTCAACAGGGCAAAAACATAGATTTCAAAATATAAAACTATAGAAAAGGTGTGGAGTGGTAAAAATAAATTGATTTCTTATCTACAAGTGTTTGGTTTCACAGTATATATGCATTTCCCAACTCAAAATAGGAAGAAACTCGAGTCAAAAACACTTTTGTGCATCCTATTAGGCTATATCACTACTTTGAAAGCATACCATCTCAAAGATCATAAGATAAAGAAAATATACAAAAGTAGAGATGTGGTTTTTGATGAGTTATCCTTTAACTCAATGATGCAAAAAGAAGAATCAACACCAACCACCTCTCACCAATTACTCTCCAAGTCTGATGATGAGGAGACTTCTCACAAAGAAGATGAGATGCAAGGTGAGTTATATGTTGATATTGGAGAATTAAAAATTCCACTAGGTAGTTACTCACATCAATAGTAGAGTTCCCGTTTGAAGTGGGTAAGAAGAAACATCAAAGACTCCCATGTGCAATCTCCCCAGAATACTTCATCTAGAGTCAGAATGAGGAATCAAACAAGAAAAGAGGTAAATTTTGCACTCATGAGTATAATATTTGATACCTCTAAACTTGATAATGTTTGAGAATCATTAAGTCAACCTTAGTGGAAGAAAACCATGGATGCTCAGTATAACTCACTCATGCAAAATCAGACTTGGAAAGTTCTCAATCTACCTATAGGTAAGAAGCCCATAGGCTAAAAAAGGGTTTTAAAAACTAAATACAAGGTAGATAAATCAATCAAAAAATACAAAGAATGACTTGTAGTAAATGGATAAGCTTAGAAATAAGGCATCGACTATGAATAAACCCTAGGAAGAATGAATAAAGATCAAGACCATCAGAGTTGTTTGCATACAAACAACGCAAAATGGATGGAAACTTTAGTAGATGGATGTCAAGAGTGCTTTCCTTAATGGTGATCTAAAAGGAGAAGTATACATGACACAACTAGAAGTATTTTTTGATGAAAAACATCCTAAAAATGTATTTCATCTCATCAAATAGCTATATGGATTGAAACAATCTCCTATGACATGGTACATCAAGATAGATGATTACCTTTCGCAGCATGGTTTTATTCGTAGCCCCTTAGATTCTAACTTGTACAAAAATAAGATGGGGACATAAATCATCATTCTCATTTTATATGTGGATGATCTTGTGATCACCAAAAGTTTAAAAGATCATGTTGATATTGTGAAAAATGACCTCAAAATATTTGTAGACATTCACTAATTTAGGGTTACTACATTATTATCTTGGCTTGGAGATATGACAGAAATAGAATCACATTTTTATCTCCCAAATAAAATGTGCCAATACCCTCCTAGAAAAGTATATAATGATAGATTATAAACCTTTTTTAATAGCAATGAAGAAAGTTTTACAACTCTCTTAATTCTGAGACTCCCCTCAAGTAGATGCCACTCTCTATAGACAATTCATTGGTAGTCTCATCTACTTGACCTATACTTGACTAGACACATGTTTTGTTGTGAGTTATCTTTCCAAATTCATTTAGGAGCCAAAGAAATGTCATTAGGTTACATAAAAACATGTTTTGAGATATGTTTATGGTACACTTGAGTATGGTCTAGAATATAAGAAGCATACTTAGTTCTTCTTGTAGGGATACACTATCTTGAACTATGCAAGATTTGTTGATGATAGAAAGTCAACATTATGATACATATTTCACCTTGAATCTAGACCAAACTTGTGAATTAGTAAACAAACTATTATTTATCTCTCATCCACTGATGCAGAATATCATGTCATAAGTAGAGGTGTGTGTGAGGCGATATAATTATGTCACATTTTGGTTGATATGAGCATTAGTGAAGAGAATCCACTTATTCTTCATTGTGATAATCAAGGTGTGTTGAGGATTGTAAATAATCATTTTTATGAAAGAACCAAAAACATCGAGGTTGAATGTCACTACATTTGAGAGCAAGTCTTAAACCACCACATCCATCTCCAATAATGCCCAATAGATGCACAAATAGCTGATATACTCACCAAATCCTTTGGAAAGGTGAAATTTGATCTATTTAGGGTGTACATTTGTAAAAATAATGTAGTAATGGGGAATGTTAGCATAGTGTATAAGTTTATATTACATTATTTTTAAATTATAATTGTTTATGTTTTGTGAGTTTGCTATAGATAATCTGCCTTATAGATTCCTCCCTTCCTGAATAATCTTTTAGCTAATCCAAAAAAAATGTTGTGTATATATATTTTTTTGATCTTGATAATAAATCATTTAGTTCCTTTTGATTGATAATACTTTAAAAACATTTACGATAAAAATATAATCCTCTTTGACATTTAATTATATGAAATTTGGGTCAACAACAATTCTCAACCATTTAAAAATAATGCAATAATGGGGAATGTTAGCATAGTGTATAAGTTTAGATTACATTAGTTTTAAATTATAATTGATTATGTTGTGAGAGTTTGATATAGATAATTTGCCTTCTAGATTCCTCCCTTCCCGAATAATCGATTAGCTAATCCAAATAAAATGTTGTGTATATATTTTGTTTTGATCTTTGTAATAAATCACTTAGTTCCTTTTGTTTGATAACACTTTAAAAACATTTATGATAAAAATAGAATACTCTTTGACATTTAATTATAATAAATTTGGGTCAACAACAATTCTCAACCATTTAAAAACTTCTTGAGCTTCTACAAAATTATTATATATCGATGTTATATTAAATAAATAAAATGATGGTGATTGTCACATAATATTTATAAATATACCTTAATCTCCCAAATTTTCATTTAGATGATCCATCAAATTTAATATTTCAAAATTTGTTAATCAAGGTTTTCCAAGAAGCCACTAATAGTCAAATTAATTAATAGTTCATGAATAAAACCTACATCCATAGAATCACATTTTTATCTCCCAAATAAAATATGCCAATACACTCCTAGAAAAGTATAGAATGATAGATTATAAACCTTTTTTAATAGCAATTAAGAAATTTTTACAACTCTCTTAATTCTGAGACTCACCTCAAGTAGATGCAAGTCTCTATAGACAATTCATTGGGAGTCTCATCTACTTGACCTATACTAGACTAGACACATGTTTTGTTGTGAGCTATATTTCCAAATTCATTTAGGAGACAAAGAAATGTCATTAGGTTACATAAAAACATGTTTTGAGATATGTTTTTGGTACACTTGAGTATGGTCTAGAATATAAGAAGAATACGATCAGGGCATGTTGATTCTCAAAAATTGAAGAAACATCCCCATTGGTGGAAGCAGAAGGGAGATCTGGAAGCTCAATAACATGATCGATCTGATGAGGAGACACCTAAAGAAGACAATTATAGTGTAGATAAAAACTTCACAACCCATGAAAAATATCTACTTGATAGACCCAGCTGCCATTAAACACATGTTACGTGATAGGAAGCTATTTGATTCACTGATGGACTAACCCACTAGAGATCACATTATGATTATTGATGTTAAAAAATATGTTACATAAACAATAGTCCATGTCACCATTCCTCTCATAACATAAAAATGTACACTATCAAAGGTACTATATGTTCCTAGATTGACATCCAACCTATTATCAGTTAGTCAGCTTTTGAATCATCATCACAAGGTGGAGTTTCTAGTTGATAATGGCATCCAATCTTGATTGATCTCATGAAAAGTTATGGTTCTTGCTATAACATTTTTGAAAGATAAATAAATTTATTTAGATGTTATTTCATCTTCTATAGTAGCTCTCTTCCTCTATAGTAGAATCTACTACTCTTTGGCGCTACTATTATAGTCACCTATCTATTGGATCTTTGTACTAGTTGAGTTCAAAGGGGATGGTATATGGACTTCCCAAGTTATCTAGTTCCTTGCCCATTTAGCTTAGATGTCTTGTAGGTAAACAACATAGGGATACATTCAAGGCAAGCTCCTTTCATACTAAGAAATGTTTGGAGGTTGTTTACACAGATCTGAATGGATTATTATCTTCTTTATTTTCAGGATACCAGTACTTTCAACTATTCTTAGATTAATACTCTCGAAAGACATGGGTATTTTTATTGAAGAATAAGAGTGAGGCCCTTCATCATTTATATATATTTTATCAATAGGTTGTGAAGCAAACCGAATAACCTCTTCTTCTCCTCCACTTAGACGAAGGGGGAATTCACATCAAAGAAGTTCTTGGCATTCCTAAACTAACAAAGCATCAAACAAAATTTGAATGCTCCTCACACCCACAATAGAATGGAATTATTGAGCGATGAAATCACACAATAATGAAAATGGCTCACTTCATGCTGTCAATAGTAAAGTTAGAGAAACGATATTGGGAAAAAATAGTCTAGAAGTAGTTTTTGGCATTCTTAAACGAAAAAGGCATCAAATAAAATTTGAGTACTCCCAACATGCCCTAGAAAAATGACATTATTGAGTGATATAATCATATAATAATTGAAATATCTCGTTACGTATTATCGATAAAAAAACTGGAGAAATGATATTGGGTAGAAGCAATCTAGATAATTGTTTATTTTCTCAATAGGGCAAAAACATAGATTTCAAAATATAAAACTATAGAAGAGGTGTGGAGTGGTAAAAATAAATTGATTTCTTATCTAAAAGTGTTTGGTTTCACAGTATATATGCATTTCCCAATTCAAAATAGGAAGAAACTCGAGTCAAAAACACTTTTGTGCATCCTATTAGGCTATATCACTACTTTGAAAGCATACCATCTCAAAGATCATAAGATAAAGAAAATATACAAAAGTAGAGATGTGGTTTTTGATGAGTTATCCTTTAACTCAATGATTCAAAAAGAAGAATCAACACCAACCACCTCTCACCAATTACTCTCTGAGTCTGATGATGAGGCGACTTCTCACAAAGAAGATGAGATGCAAGGCGAGTTATATGTTGATATTGGAGAATTAAAAATTCCACTAGGTAGTTACTCAAATCAATAGTAGAGTTCCCATTTGAAGTGGGTAAGAAGAAACATCAAAGACTCCCATGTGCAATCTCCCCAGAATACTTCATCTAGAGTCAAAATGAGGAATCAAACAAGAAAAGAGGTAAATTTTGCACTCATGAGTATAATAGTTGATACCTGTAAACTTGATAATGTTTGAGAATCACTAAGTCAACCTTAGTGGAAGAAAAACATGGATGCTAAGTATAACTCACTCATGCAGAATTAGACTTGGAAAATTCTCAATCTACCTATAGGTAAGAAGCCCATAGGCTACAAAAGGGTTTTCAAAACTAAATACAAGGTAGATAAATCAATCAAAAAATACAAATAATGACTTGTAGTAAAGGGATAAGCTTAGAAATAAGGCATTGACTATGAATAAACCCTAGGAAGAATGAATAAAGATCAAGACCATCAGAGTTGTTTGCATATAGACAGTACAAAATGGATGGAAACTTTAGTAGATGGATGTCAAGAGTGCTTTCCTTAATGGTGATCTAAAAGGAGAAGTATACATGACACAAATATAAGGATTTGTTGATGAAAAATGTCCTAAAAATGTATTTCATATCATCAAATAGCTATATGGACTGAAACAAGCTCCTATGACATGGTACATCAAGATAGATGATTACCTTTGGCAGCATGGTTTTATTCGTAGCCCCTTAGATTCTAACTTGTACAAAAATAAGGTAGGGACAGAAATCATCAGTCTCATTTTGTATGTGGATGATCTTGTGATCACCTAAAGTTTAGAAGATCATGTTGATATTATGAAGAATAACCTCAAAATATCCGTAGACATTCACTGATTTAGGGTTAGTACATTATTATCTTGGCTTGGAGATATGACAGAAATAGAATCACATTTTTATCTCCCAAATAAAATATGCCAATACACTCCGACAAAATTATAGAATGATAGATTATAAACCTTTTTTAATAGCAATGAAGAAAGTTTTACAACTCTCTTAATTCTGAGACTCGCCTCAAGTAGATGCAACTCTCTATAGACAATTCATTGGGAGTCTCATCTACTTGACCTAAACTAAAATATGGGCATGTTTCTTCACAATACTAAAATGTGTGACCCAACCATCAATTGATCTATTGTAAAAATATGGGCATGTTTCTTCACAATATTAAGGCACTTTCCAAATTTCAATGTATTTCAAATGTTTTCTCTATCCTTATAAATTATCGAGAGATGTTTGGATCTCAAATCTTGATTCCTCACAAAAATATGGGCATGTTCCTCCAAAATATTAAGGCACTTTCCAAATTTCAATATATTTCAAATGTTTTCTTTATCCTTATAAATTATTGAGAGATGTTTGGATCTCAAAGCTTGATTCCTCATGAAATAAATTATGATTCATGCAGTCCATTTTGATTTAGTAAACTAAACCTCCCCATTTTATTAAGTAAATTTTCTTACACTCAGTATGTCCATTCTATAGAAATGTTTTCATGATCTTAGTTAGACTAGATTTTAAATTAACTAGGGATTCTGAGATTTACATCATGTAGACTAGAATTTCTTGAATGAATGTTTGTATTAATTGGAATTTTCCTATTCAAGAAACACATTTACCTTTCCAAGAATCCAATTTCTTATTAAATATGGTATTCATATTGTCATAAAATTCATTTTTGATCAACCATAAAATAGGGGCACCACCAAGTATTTAGTGGGAAGAGAACCTATGAGAAATCCAAATATTTTCTTGACTTTTATTTATCTAGGTAAGTAAGTACGAAGTAAAAATACACCTTGTTTTAAGAGGTTAACTAACTAGTCTAAATCTTACTAATACCATCAAGTATCTTATGATATATTGTAGCTTACTAAAGATGAGTTGAACTTCCTAGAATAATATCATTGACAAATTTAACATGAGAAAAAAAAAATCATTAGGAATATTGATTCTACTAACAATATTAATAAATATGTCCTTTGAGAAAACTATACCCAAATCCTCATCCATGATGATGAAAATGAGAAATGAGGTAGGGTATCCCTAGCATATATCTATTTTGGCATTGAGAAAATTGATGGAAATCTATTTACAAAAACTTAAGCATGGGAGTAGAGATGCAGGATTTAATTTGATCATCCCAAACCTTAGAAAATTCAAACTTCTTGAATACTTTCAATAAAAAATAATAGTTTGATGATAGTTTGAATTTACTTATATCAAGTTTGATGATCATAATTGCTTCCTTCAAAATTTTATAATGTATCGAATCATGCATAATTACAACACCATCTATGATTTTTCAATTTTTAGAATGGATCAACTCATGCATAATTGCAACACCATTTAAAATTTGTTTATTTTGTAAAAAATTACCTTGCTATTTAAAAATGATAAGATAAAAGAGAATTTATAGATAGTAAACTATAACATTTAAATTTAGTTTTTAGTTGGTATTATACAAGGATATTGGTTTGAAGTTATCCATAGAGTCTACATTATCTTTCTTATGGACCTATGAAAGGAGGTTAAAATACTTATATTTTCTCATAGATATATATTCATTAATTGATTTAAACAAATCATTTTTACATTTTTCCCAAAATGTTTGAGAAGAACACAAATAAAAACCATCTCAACATGAGGTTTTGTAAGTTTTCATGCTCCTTAGTGTTTTATAGATTTATTTCTCAAGAAAAAACCTTATTAGATATGAAATCTCATTTTCATTACTTGTCCTTAAAATAATATTCACATATCCATGTTTTTCTAAGACAAAAATCATGGGAGGAATCCTTGAGGAGGTTTAAACATTAAAATTGACTATCTCATTTATTATCACATCCAAATGTTTTATGAAAATACCATCAATAGTTTTCAACTTTGAGGTCTTGTAATTGTGAGTATCAAGAGTAGATTTGGGGATGAATTTTGTGTTGTGGTCTCTTTGCTTAATCCATTGCTCTCTTGATTTATATATCTAGATAATTTATTCTTTATCTAGAACCAATGTCAGCTTTGAATTTAACTTGTTTTTTAAAAGAATTGTATTTTTGTGATGACCAATCTATTATATTTGGTCTTGGATAACCTTTATATCATATATAATAATATATTTTTATATGAATATGTTTTCAAAGACTTCTTTGTTCCAAATATGAAGCTTTTGTTTAGAGTATTTTAAGTTATAATATACATTAAAAATTATGGTGATTCTTTTAAAGTTAGTTCCTTACATTATTCTTTCATGACATACTTTAAAATTGGATCTTTAAGCCACATCAATTCAAATATGACCGGCATGCCAATTAAAAAACCATCTTTATGTTAAAAGGGAAATAAGCATGTGATATGAGCTTAACATTTTTATAATATATGAGTGTGGGTAAAAAAATTATTTAATGAATGATTAAAGGAAAAAAAATCTATTAATACATTTAATAATTTTACCAAATATATCTCTTTTTTTTACCAAGTAAAGGATCCTTATTTTGATATTAATTTACTTATTCCAAAGTTTCTTGCCCACTTAACATTGACATAATTATTGGATATCATATCTCTTTCACTATAAATTCTAAAAAAAAATTAAAAAAATTAATCACTTTGGTTCTAAGGTGATACCACTTGTTATTTTATATATGTTTAAGTGATAAAATATTGTATTCACATTTCCTCACTAACCTCTTTTTTTTTTAAAGAGTGAGGTTCAAATTTTAGATCAAACCCAATTTTCCCAGTTTATTACATTTATTTATTTCTATTACTATTGTGATGAAATTATCTCAATTTTTTATTTAAATAATCTATTTTTCATCCGATTAATAATTTGAACTAATTTTTTTAAAAAATTATTAATAATACTATTCCAACAAATCATACACTACAAAAAATTTATGAGTCATATTTGATATGTTTAACATAAATTATTCGACCTGAAATTTTTATATTTGACTCTCAATACCATGAATTCACATATATTTTTATTCTTGTGAATAACACACTAATATAAATTTATCTTAAAAGAAAATTTATTATTCATTTGCACAACCACCAAAAAAACTCACTTAGTCATGTTCTACACTACAAAAATTGGAAAAATAATCCTACCCTATATGTTTGAAAATGCCCTTATTCCTTACATTTTTTCATTTTTTAAATTTATTTAAAATCTATATACATCAAATATTTATCATCCATTCCAAACTATTTTCATATAAATCCCCCAAATGTTTTTCCTCTTATCTACTATATCATATATGGTCCTTGCCAACATGAATATTTTTCCTAGATGCGGATGTATTTTAATTTTGTATAGAATAATTTCATGTCCCTCATTTAAATTATTTGTGTTCATGTTTTGATCATCCCATAAATTTTTAGTTTTATTTTTCAACTCCTTAATCTATCATGATATAAAATTTTATTTGTCAAGCTATATCAAATCTTTGATCTACATTGTAAGCTATTCCTCGTCTTATTTATAGGTAGAAATAGTGATTCACTTGTTGGAAACCAAGTATTTAATTTACATCACATATTCCATGACATAAAATAAATGAAATTTAGTTTTAATGGTTCTTTCTTCGTCTATGTAGTTGCATTTCACTTACACAAAATGTGAAGTCATTATTCTCAAATTCCATTACACTACTCTATAAATATATTAGCTCTCATTCTAACATGAAAGATATGGAATTCATATAAATATATTAACTCTCATTATAACATAAAAGATATGTACTTACAACTCCTTGAATATTTCTTAAAATAATTAACCATATTATTTTTCTCCAATTTATCTTATAAAATTTTATGCTGAATTAGGTGAACAGTAAAAATTGATTATAAATTAGTCAACTTTCTCATAAATTATTTAATGTGAACACACATTTTAATTTTGATTTAGCCTACACACATTCCCAAAAAAATTTAGAATTAGAAACACTCTCGAGACATATTACATAGGTACAAATTCATTAATAACATATATGTAGATTCAATAAGACACTAAATATTACTTCTTCACATTTAGTTTTGTGTCTATTCTAACCCAAATATATATATTACTTATTCACATTTAGTTTTGTGTCTATTCTTAACCAAATATATATGGTAGTCAAATTTGTATTACAAGACTTAAATGATATCCAATATGTAACAAGAAAGAATGTAATAGTCTATAACTTTTGTGAGAATTAAGTTCTTGTTTATTTTCTGATTTTCTAGTTGTAATATTTCTAACCTTTTTTAGCCATGAGATAGATCTGAATTCTATTTTAGACTAATATATATATATATATATATATATATATATATATATATATATATATATATTCCTATTGTTTGGGCTTGTATTAATTATCGTGTAAAATTAAGATCCTTCCATGTTTTATTATGGCATTTTGAAACATATCATCCTCAATTTTATAAGAATATACTTATGCCTGTGAATTTACAATAATGTATGACCAGCCAATTCCTTTTATATGTTTTTAGGAAATGATTTGGTATCGTCCCATTATGGTAAAAAAAATTGTATTTTATCCATAGTTCTATACAATGACATTTATATTGACCCAATGCAAGTGTGCCTTACTATATTTTTGAGGCTCTTCAACATTCTCAACTTTATTTAAATGATCAACACAAGGTGTTCTATTTCAAGCTCAATTATGATTTTTAGTTAGTACTCTTAAAAAAATTATCCATCATGATAGGCATCCTCCCATTACGGTATTTTTAAATAAATACTTATACTCCTTATGATCAATGTAAAAATTTAAAATATTTATAATAATATATGTTTAAAATTATAAAGAACAAACAAAATTCCCAAATCTTACAGTGTCATTTTATAGTTTCCCTTGATATAGATATATTCCAACTATATATAGAGAGAGGAGATAGTAAATATGTCGTTCTAAAAGGTGTACGAATACTTCATTTAATAATGGTTACTTGAGATACATTAAATGCACATTAAATATTTCATTCCTATTTTGGAACACAAAAAATGAATCTATAAACATTTTATGATAGCTATTTTTTAACATTTTTCTCTTTGGAGTAATCCACCAACACAAATATGACCTATAAATCCTGTCCAACTCCAATTGTTTCAACACATATTTTTATGTTGATGTATCATACGATGTGATATGAAGCATCTATAAAATATGTATACACCTTATATATATATATATATATATATATATATATATATATATATATATATATATATATATATATATATATATATATATATATATATATATATATATATAAACATTCTATTACATATAAAAAGAGAGCTATATAAAAAGGGAGTTGTATAAGTATGTATTTCAATCTTTCACATTTAACAATTAGTCTTGACATTCCTATATCCATAAAAAATAGGATAAATCTATGGGAAACCAAAACACCCCATAGTCAACTTCCTAAAATAAAATCAACAATTATCAATATATTAGCGTTGTTTGCAATTGAAGTATATAGGCATGGTGCTTTTTATGGAAACATGGGATGTAGAAACCATCATATCATAGCATATAATACTAGATTGATATGAACATTGAATTATACCACCAGAACAATTGATGTAAACCAAAATCATGCCAAAAAAAATAATAAATAGTAAATATTAAATCTTAATATGTTAGTAAGTGTTTACCTATAACGAGTCATTGAGTTTCATGTTGTGACTCACAACTTCCATTGAAGACTAGAACTTAGAACACAAACAAAACAAAACATGGAGTAATTTTGGAGTCAAAAGTCCATTGAAGACAAATATTTTGAAAATAAAAAATGTTAAATAGGTTATGTGATTTTGATTCAAAATTTTTTCATTCAATGTTTTCACTTTAAAAGAACATATTTTGGGGAATAATTTATGCCATAATTATTTTTCTATAAATATTTGATGGTTTTTTTAATTTTTACTAAAAGTTAAATTTTATTTATTTATATTTATTATACACACTAAAACAGTATATTATAAATCTTATAATGCCATTCTTTACACATATTTAACTTATATGACTTATGCATACATGTATGGATTTTGTACACCCTCTAAAACTAGCCTTCTTGATTTTCTAATCTATACCTAATATACTTATTATCTTAATAAAATTACCTTTTGATATTTAAATCAAAATTTATTTATATCTAAATTCCCTTAGTCATAATTAGACTACCCATTAGAGAGAGACATCATTCCATTCTATCTTCAAGATTGCCCTTCCCAATACAATAATTTTTTTGGTTTTTAGAATAACTTCAGTGGTGCATTAAAATTAAACTATAAGTCATTTATATGAAATAAAAACCTCAAATGGATGTTAAATTCCTCTAATTTCACCCCAGATCATGTCATTGTATCTTTTGATACCAATCTTTAGCACAAGTTGTTGTAACAAGTCCTGAAATGAATTTTTTTATAGTGAAGAGACAAGTTTTTGAGATCCAACTAGAATTTCTACCTCCAAGACTGCATGTTCAAATAGATTACTTAAAGAACATATACATATGAAAATTACATGTTATACCATGACCTTAACATTATAATCCACATGACATCATGTCTTCACTACTATTCAAGAGCGTGGAAACATTGATAACAAATGTTGTCAAAATTGAACCTGTAGTTAGATAACTCCACCTCTAGTGATTCATGGATTGAAACTGGTATTTAAATCATGTTTGAGATGGAATATAACATCCATGACTAGGTTATTTTCCTCTTGTCATTCTCAGTTGATATACCCACTACCCATTTTGGCTTCAAGAACACCACTTTCAATATAAGAAAACAAAATTTTTTTGGTCTAACTTTAGACATGCATAAAATAAAAACCATAATTCATTGGTAAGAACCATAATAAACATAAAATGTATGTTGAATCCATTTAATTTCCCTCTATATAATTTTAATGTAAGCTTAGACAGTAATATGTAGCATAAAAAATGCTAATGGGTCCTCTAATGCAAGTTTTTTATAGTGACTTGAGATAATTTCTTATCCTCTAATAGACATTTCCCACCCATGACCTTTAGGTGAAAGTCCATCACTTCAAACATGTATATAAAATAAAATGACATGTGCTCCCATGACTATAACCTCCATATCCATTTGAATTTATTTGTTCACTACAGTTTAGGATCATGGAAGAACTAACAATAAATGTTGTCAAATCAAATTTTGAAGCTAAAGAAAGACACCTTTGGTTCTTCATATATTGAAACTAGCATTTTCAACACATTCTGGGTGGTAGACAACATTCAAAACCATTTTATTGGCCTTGCATAACACTTGGTTGAGATACCCAATACCCGTTCTAGCCTTAAGAACACCCTTTATATAATAACTATGTACTTATATTAAGGTTATGTTTGCTTCAAAAATATGAAATTATTTACTAACAATGCAAACCATGTGAAGGTGACAACTTATTTGGCACCAGTAACCTATGAAAAAATTGTTAGTAAGTAATTGAAATATTAATTTATATTTACTACATATAATATCAATAAATTCTGGTAAAATTAAATATATATACATTTTTCAAGTGAACATACCTTGGAATTTAAATCCAATGAACCACTAAGGTTTCATTTAATCTTGATATTAGTAAGAATAGATTCATGGTATAACTCATGAAATTTCCATAGATTCATGTTTAATGGCCTCACATGATATTTGATCAATTGAATATTTGTTTCAATAACCAAAGTTGAATAATTTAGTATCTTCCTATGTTTTTCAAACTATACAAACAACCATACTTCTCAATTATTTATAGGATATCATTGAATCTATGTTATAGTGACTACCACAGACCTAATGGGATAGTCAAATTTTTATCCATCAATGCTTGGGGAAGTTAATTTTGTATTTTATTACACACACCGAAATAAGTATTAATATTGTCTCTCATAACTATCCTCATCATAAAATATTTTTAAAACATGCTTTATATCAAAAAAATAAAAATAAAATAAATTAATGACATTTTCAAGATATATAATGAGAATTAAAACTATATATAATTAATATTCTATCTATTTACAGTACATCAAATACAAGGTCTAATTCATGTAAAAATTTCATACCTTTAAATTGTAGTACTCGTGAAACCTGATATGTGTCAATTTGAATTAGAGGTATATAATTCCATTCATCCACCCACTCTTGTGACTCACACTCATTCCAAATAGATTCCATGCATGTCGAATAAAAATATTTGAAGTGTCTTGTATTAATATTATAAGAACCTACATTTGAGATACTAAATTAATGGAGATCACTTGATCCCATTACAATCATACAATACTCATACTCCTCTAACTGGTTTTCCTCCATCAACTAGAAATATTGGAAAAATAGTATAATTTTATTAAGAATTATCACCCAGTTTATTACTAAACCATTCAATAATGGTTTTTACATCATTCAAAACAACACCATTGTTAAACATTAAATCCTTTCTTGTAATGACTCTTTTTACACATACTCTAGTACTTTCATGTTCCCTTCTTCCATGTCTAGCCTTAATGAAACTATAAATATGTTTTACACTAGTGGTAATGTGCATCCTACTCAACCAATAAAATATCCATGCATTTTCAAATTATTTTTTGAACTTGTCTAGCCAAATGTAATGTCGAATGAAAGTAATGTTCCTCTCACTCAACTGTCCATATATCTCAAAACAACCTTAAACATACTCTCTACAATGGGATCGATCATAATTGACATAGAAATGGTACTCCCTTAATAATTTTTGATCTTGATATATACTATCAAGTGCATACATGAATTTTATACACAAAAATATAGTAACCTATATTGAAGTGTAATACTATGACTAAACTTCCATTTTTTATTTAAGCATGTAATTCCTAGCAAAGTTGACTATTGAAATAATAGAACCAAGTGGAAATGTATCATTTATTATATTTAAATTTTCATCTAACCATCTAGCCTTGTGTATGTGCCTTGCATACTCATAAACAATTTACTCCATGAATTTGACCATAAATTCTAAAATAGGTATTTGTTTTGTCATAAGATCACAACTTTTAGATACTTTTCATATTTTAATGGATAAGTTATAGATTTATACTTTCCCAAAATAAATAATTTTTGAACAAGTAAACTTTTACTCTCCTCATGTAAACAATTTTTAAATTTTGGTAATCCACCATAAATGTTGCAATTTCCATCGAAACGTGCTTTGTTATAAAAACATTGTCCATCTAGTCTTTCAAAAAAATGGTTGCAATAAATTACACGGCTAATTTTAGTGGAACATATATTCCTCACTCTTGAAAAATGTTATTAGTATGCAAAGTAAGATGTACATGGAGAAAAACATCATATTTCATTGAAAATTTAATATATTGCCTAAAATAACAAGTGGTGTTTGTGTGATTTATTTTTACATAAAATGGTTTCACCATTTCATAATATATATCAATAATATAAATTTGTGGATATTTTTCACAAAAATTCAGAGTACAATATTGTTTATTTCATATCCAAAAAATGTTTTGGATGTAGTTCACAGTTATGAGAACCACTCTTCTTTTAAATACATCTCTTGTATTATGAGAAACTCTTGTCTTATCTTTCCAAAATTATAAAATTAAATATTTTAGATATTCGACTATAGCCTTGTATTTTTTTGGAAGTATAATAAGTAATTACTATATCCTAATGGCATTGGAATTAGGTCTTTGGTGTCTTCAAATCATTTTCATTAATGTTTTTTCTATTTACTTTTAGTGATCACCTAGTTTTTGAAATTAATCCTTTTTCCCTATTTGATCACTTATTGTAAAGGTTGTAATTATATGTCAGGTAGTATTACAATCTTTTTTACATTATTTCAGGTTTATAGTATGATATGTGCCATGCATATTTTCAACAATTTCATTATTTTCATCATCCATGTTAAATGTTGTTAGTCCTAAGGTGTACAATGTGGGTCTCATTTTAATTAATTTCATCAACAAAACAAAGAATATACATTTTTAACTATCAAAAACAAATTTATCAAATAAAATTTCCCAAATGTTTTCGTCTCCTCTTCTTTGATTGGTAGTGAAAAAAATGTTCTGCATTGGTTTCAGAATATTGTCATCAACTTCAATTAAGTACTTGCATTTTTTATGCACAATCCTTGGAAGTTTTAGTAATGGTAGAATTTGATTAGAGGTTGTTTCATAATCATTATATTCACTACTATTTTCTTCATTATTAATTTCATTATTTACTGTTTCCATGCCATTATCTTCATTGTTACTCTCATCATTATGTGTTTTCATGAAATTTTATTCATTGTTATTGGGCAAATCATCATGCATAGATTCATAATCAACAAAATAAAAAATTGTATACTTTTAATGTGGACTTGCATCATAATTTGGAATATTATGTAAACTTCTATCATTATTATCTACAACATTTGGTACATCAGGGATAGTGTTTTTATATTGCCTTAAACAAAATGTTTGAATTCATACCTTTTATTTTTATCTCAATTCTTATAATTTATCTAGTGTTTTATAATTTAATTACTTCCTCTTCCTTAAATGAGAATCATCACCCATGAATATTAAAGGAATAATTGGATTCCTTTTGTATTCATCATGTACAGTGCAGAATGATGCATAAAATGTAGATAGGGTCAAAGTTATTTAAACACCCTAAAATAAGCAATGGACATAATTTTTGTCTATTGTGACAATAACACATATGCATTATAACATGTAAGCATTATAACCCATACACATTATATATTTTATGTCTATATAATTATATATCATATTGTTATGATATTTGATTATATTATATGATCTAATCCTATATTATATTATTATGTGATGCAATCTAGACTATTCAAAATTATTGTCATAAAAAACTATAAAATTACCTCCATATTTTCATTTGTGATATAATTATAGTGTTCATTCAACCATATATTGGATCTTATATAATTGACTGACGCATAATTTAGGTTCATAGGTATCACATGGCCCAAAGAACATCTCTAATTATACCAATTGAGTAATTAGATACATTCATGTTTAATTGAGCCCCAAATCATGTCTCTAATTGCACCAATTGACAAATTGGATCAGTTCATGACTACGTTATTCCTAAATCATGTCTTGATCTTGTCTAATTAGGTTGAAGTGGTTAAAATTGGCCCTAATTTATTTTTTAATTAAATAAGTGGACTATTTGATTTATTTTGTCATGATATTAGGGTCAACTAACCCCCAAATTACATCTTATATAGTCAAAATTAGGTTCTTTGGGTTTAATTTCATCTAACTTGCATAAATTAATTGTGACCCTAAACCATAATTTAGGTCCAAAGGGATAAATATGGACTAAATCACATCTCTAATTACACCTATTGACTAATTGGAGCTAATTTATCCCTAAATCATGTCCTTCTCTTTGTAGTTACGTTGAAAGTGCTCAAAATAGCCCCAATTTCCTTCATGATTGAAGGGGTGGATTATTTAGTCTAGGGTGTTATGTAAGTGGGGAAGATTGACCCTAAAATAATATCTTATATAGTCAAAACAAAGTTTGGGAGGCTACATTTAATCCAAATTACATCACTGATTATAACAATCGACCAATTGGCTCATTATGTGATGAAATATGAGCTAATTTATAGCCTCAAATCACAACATATACTTCAATTTGGTTTCAATAGGTTCATATAGGCCCCATTTACCTTCATATTTACATTTTTGATACAACTAAAGGGTTTTTTAATTCCTTTGTTTAATCTTATACAATTGATTAAGCCATAATGTATGTTCACAGGGCTCAATTTGGAATAAATCACATCTCTAATTGTACCAAATAAATTCATAAATAACGCAATACTATAGGAATCCAATCCCTATTTTGAAAACATATATAAAATCCCATTTACTCATACTAATAAAATAATAAAAACACTTATCAAATTAATTTGTCCAAAATTAATTTCAATTTTACAACAATCAAAACCAATATTTCATTTTTTTTTTTTTAATGACATTTTTTCTATAGCACAACTTATCAAATAAGAATAGTTATAAAATTTTATCCTATTTCCATTTAAGTTCATCAAACATATATGACCATCGTCAAGCCCCAAACCCAAGAGGTGCCCCAAGAAATTTTATACACATCAATTAGATATCAACAAGGAATTAAGTTTTGAGTAATCATGGCTTCTAAGTTGGCCAACAATCTCTAACTAAAATGATCCCTAGTAATTTGGGAAAATATTAAGAAAAGAAGAATGACAAATAGCAGGAAGTACAATTATTACAAGCTTGTTTATTTTCTCAAAAAAAACTTGTTCTCTTCTATAAGTAGGATACTCATTTGCTTTAAAAAAAATCATCAAGAAAATGTAGGTAGTGAAACTCAAGCGGGATTCCCATGTATTTGAGGAAATCATTTGCCCTCTTTTAGACTCTATCTGGTCTTTAATATCCAATAGGCCCTTTTTCTTTCCCATGTCCCAAACACAATTTTCACAAGATTTTATACAAAACTAATAGTTTTTACAAAGGACTATATAATGAAATAGTATAACCAACTTGAAATTCTTGTCAAATATGAATTCCCCTTTAGCTATCCTCTATAGCTTCAGCAAATCTGCTCCAAACTCTCCATAATTTTAATGGAACTAAAATGTCTAAAAATTAATTTTTTTTATAAAAGATTGTTTTTATTTTTATTTTTCATTTTCGCTTTGTAGAAGATAAACTTGGTTCACTCTATGCAATTTTAATTTTCATATCCCTAGGACGTCTTAGAGAAGAGAATTTCACAGTTTGTTTGTTTTAGAAAGTCAAATTTTCAATTATCAATCACTCGTTTTTTATAATTGTAGATGTAGAATTTTAAAACTTACCCTTCATTGTGATGGTAGGTTGAATTTTACTATTTTATCTTGTTAGAGACTACTTCAAAGAGTGATATAATCTGAAAATATGACCATAGAATTAGTTTTTTTTTTTTTTAAGAACTCAGACATAGTTAAGATTAGGAGGGGATGATTTAAAATTAACACTCGGAAAATACTCAACTTCAATTAATATTTTTTGTAATTTTACAATTACTTTATAAATAATAAGAGATTAGGTAATATTGTAAATTTAAATTTTTTATTAAAATTTATTGAGATAAATATTCAATTTCAAATATCATTTTTCTATTTAAATTTTTTATTAAAATTATTTGAGATCAAATATTGTCTTTCAGTGTTTAACATTAAATAACAAACATTCTGTACATTTAATTCTAAAAACAAAGTTTTAATTAAAAATAATAATACTCAAAATAAATAATAATTAAAAAAATTGTATATTTAATATTTTTTATATTAATTAATAAAAACATATTAAACAAATAACAAGTATATATCATTTTATTTTATTTTTTTTAAAAAACACATAATGTAATTTTCATTCCTTTTTTTAATCATATTTAAAATCAAACAAAATTGAATGATATATCAATTATTTAATATTATTATTTGACATAATTCAATCCTAACTAGTATATGATTAGATAATTAAATTTCTTTTAAAAATATTGATTGGTAAAAGCTATTCAAATATTTACATTCTTGACATTTAAAACATTAATTGAGAAGAGTGATTAAACACCTTGGAAGAATTGGAGAATGTATACCACTTATTTTCTCCCTTCCTATCATTTTTTGTCAGTGCGATCTTTAGAATAGACATCAAGTATGTTGTCATGGGCAAAAAAAAAGGTCAAACATTGTGGTTAAAGAAACAATCGAACATTGGCGTAGTATGTGCTCCAAGTCTTATGTGAAATCCATGTGTATACATTATTATACCCATTGATGATTATCCTTTCTTTAAGCCGGAGGCTTATATGGTGGGGGAATCCCCTAAGATTCATTTTATAAAGAGACAAAAAGATAAATGTTGTTTTGGTTCATTTAGAGCTGTCAGGGGCATGAAATTGTTGTTGTCAAGGCTTTTGGGTAGGTGGAACCTGTTTGAAGTCCAAGGCATTTTTTAATGATAGGAAGAACAATTTTGAGGGAAAGAGTTTTGTCATCTTCTTCCTCCATGAAGACAACACAGAATGCAATGCTGAAATGTGTTATTTTGTTAGAGAGATGAGGGAGTCTATGAAGAATGTATTTTTAAATGGCATTTGGCCTAGATAAATGATATCAAACAATATGGTTTAATTTAATTTTAAAACCCTGATGAAACTCCCTGACTCAATCATCGTCTAGGTTAAATTTACTGAGACTACTAAGAAGAGGCCTCAGTTTTGAAATACTAGAAAAATGACAATGGTCTTGCCCTTTTCACATACGATGAGAAGAGAAAACTGGGCTATGGAACCCAAAAAGAAAGATTAGGAAAAAACTCAATCAAACCCTTTGATGCATGGTCCCTCTACCTCAAACCATTGGTAAATCCTCTCTATTGTCATAAAGGCCATATCTTCTGCAAAGAATGTATTTTTGAATGTCTTTTGGCTTAGAAGAAAGATATCAAATGGTATGGTTATGTTTTCCTTTCTTCCATAGATAACCCAATTCCTATTGTTTTTTTTTAAAGTTTTTAAGGATGTTTGGATGTTGGGCCTGAATTCCTCTTGCAGACCTATAGAGTGATCATAAGGTAGAGATCTTCAAAGTGGATTTTGGGGTCAAGGATCTATACATGATGATGATAACCTATGGATTTTTATACATTATAATCTTACTTCTGCTCACTCTTACCTATTTATTTCTTTTTGGCAAAAAAGACTAGATTTAGCCTACCTAAATGCCTTATGCACTAAATTTATGGCCGCTAGAAGATCTATACCTACTCCGCTAAATTTGACATTGAAATCTGACTCCACCAATGCTTTGAAAATATACATTAGTTTCCTTTTGAATCCCTCTTACCCACTTGAGTTAAGGCTTTTTAACTATGAGCCATAGGTGGGTGACTTGTTTGAGAGCGCATCGACAGTCTTTTCCAAGGTTGAATCAGGGCTTGGAGTGAGAGATGCAAAGCTAGAAACCAATCTGTGTTCATGGTGAGAAAATGCACAACTAGGTCAGTATGTTGATGCCACAGATCTTCACACTTATTGTGCTTATTGGACAAAACCACCCTCCACATCACTGAAATGACCAAACCAAAAAAGTCCCTGCATGCAGACTCCCTCTACTAACATCTGCTAGTCTCTTAAATTTACACTATACATTAGGCTGCTAAACTAGTTGTTAGTTGCAGTTGCCATGTTGAAAGATCAAATTTGCTACACAGAAACCCCTTTAGATTTCCCTGCAAAATATAAAATAATTAGAAGGCTGCGAGACATAGATCCTCCGGTATCATTCCAAAAGATGTAATTTAACGAAGATAAAGGGAGGTGGGGAGGTGTTCTCCTCTTTCCTCATATATTTCATTACCCTCTCTGTAAAACATGGAAGGTGATCCACTGCCCCCTCTATAAAACATGGTAGGGGTACTACTTTATTTTTTAATTAAAAACTGCATAGTGTAAACCCTAGGCTGCGACTTGAGTGTTGAAAAGTGATGCTGAAGTGCAGTTCACTCAGTTTTATGTTTAGACTATTAGTGTAAATTAAGGTTGCATGAACATTTTTTTTGTGGAGCTAAATTTAGACAGTTAGTTAATTTTTAGTTAATATATTTAAAAAAATAAATCCTTAGAAAGGCTAGAGGTAGTTTTAGTTGTTATTACATGCAAATTATTATTTAGATAAATTTAAAAAAAATTATTCAATAATTAGATAAGCATGTTCACATGCAATTCTATTAATACATTGTAATTGATCTTTATTTTCAAAAAGAAGGAGAATGATTCCAATTTTTGGAAGAAGTATTTTTTATTTTTGCAACTCTTATCTCTTTTGTATAATGAATATTGAATATATTTGGCTATGATTTAATTTTATTTAAAAAATTTACATTTGGTATTAGAGCAGGTATTTTTCTTTTGAGTTAAAGATTTAGTAGTTGGAATTATGCCAAAAAAATTATCATTTCAAATTCTAACTCCTTACCCATTCCAAAATTTTATGGAAATGAGTATGATTATTGGTGTATCAAAATGATGACTTTTTGATAGAAAAAAATTTGTGGGAGATTATTGAATCAGGTTATGTAGAGCCAGCTGATTGGAATGCCCTCATAGCAAATGATAAAACAACTAAGAAGGAGGCTAAGAAGAAGAATGCTCAAGCCTTATTTCATATTCAAATAGCTCTAGATAAGAGCCTATTTCTGTGAATTTTAGGAGCAAAGACAACAAATGATGCTTGGAAGAATCTAAAATAAGCTTACCAAGGTAGTGATCAAGTCAAAGTTGTCAAGTTACAGACATTGAAGAGAGAATTCAAGAATTTAAAGATGCAAGAAGCTGAAAGTGTGAGTACCTATTGTGTCAGAGTAAAAGATGTGGTCAATAAGATGGCTACAATTGGTGAAATTGTTAACAATGAGGTTGTGATCAAAAAGGTGTTGAAGACTCCCACATCAAGGTGGAACCACATTGCCATAATCATAAAAGAAAGCAAGAATTTGTCTACCCTTCAATTTGATCATCTAGTTGGATCTTTGATGTCTCATGAATATAGATTGAGAGATTCATTTGGAGAAAGTGATGAAAAAGCATTTTCCTCCAAATTACAAATCACAAAGAATGAATATGCCAATAGTAGTATCAAAAGTAATCAAGGCTAAGGTAGAGGTCAAAATCAGAATTACTCAAGAGGAAATAGAGGCAGAGGTGGTTTCTAAGAAGAGATAGAGGCCGATTTGATAGAAGAAATATCTAGCGTTATCATTATATCAGGTATGGACACTTTAATTATGAGTGTAGATTAAAAGAAGGTAATAATGGTAAAAGTGTTTATTATGCTCAAGAAGTTGATGAGAATCCTCTAGATAATTTTTTTTATCTTATGACAAAGCTGAAAATATTTCTAAAGATGTTTGGTATTTAGATTCAGGATGATCTAACCACATGTCAGGGAATGAAAAACTTTTTCCTATAATGGATGAAAGTTTTAAATCCAAGATCAAACTTGGTGATGACAAATCATTGGAGGTTGCTGCAAAAGGAGCTATGGAAGTCCATACAAAATAAGGTATGAAGAGTGTTAAAGACATTTATTACACTCCAAATTTAAAGCATAATTTGTTGAGTGTTGGATAACTATGTGAGAAGAATTATAAATTTGTATTTGAAAATCAACAATGTATAATTTATGATAAGAATCAAGGAAATAGGGTGGTAACAGTTGTGCCTATGACAAAGAATAGGATGTTTCCATTGAAGTTTGGTGAACATAAGAAGAACCTTGTCAATATGGCATATGAGGATACATGTTGGTTGTGGTATCTCAAGTATGGGCATTTAAATTTTCATAGTTTGAAGATTCTAACATCAAAAGCATTAGTTTCTGGTTTACTTAAGGTTGAAGAACACAAGGAAGTTTGTGAAGGATGTGCTAAAGGAAAACATGCAAGAAAGAAATTTCCAAAAGGCAATGCATGGAGGGCCCATTATCCACTCCAGTTAGTTCATTCAGACATTTTTTGTCCTATGCAGGCAAAGAGTTTGGTTAAGTCATCATGTTTCATTACTTTTTTTTATGATTACTCATGACAGTGTTGGGTTTATTTTTTGAAGACCAAAGGTGAAGCTCTTGAGACATTCAAGAGGTTTAGAGACCTTGTAGAAAATGACAAAGCGTGCAAAATCAAATGCTTAAGGACTGATCATGGAGGAGAATTTTTTTTCAAAAGCCTTTCAAAGTTATTGTGATATGCATCGCATTAGAAGACAACTCACCACTACATACACACCTCAACAAAATGGTTTAGCTGAAAGGAAGAATCATACAGTGGTAGAGATGGCATGAAGCATGCTACAAACAAAGGGATTAAGTAATTCTTTTTGGGGAGATCCAGTTGCTACAACAGTATATATTCTCAATCGAAGTCCCACTAATGCACTTGACAGGATGACTCCGTATGAAGCCTGGTATGAGAAAAAGCCAAATGTTAATTATTTCAAATTTTTTGGTTGCTTAGCCTATGTTCATGTTCTTAATCAAAAGAAGCAAAAGTTAGATCTCAAAAGTGAGTCATGTATTTTTGTTGGATATAGTGAGGAAAGTAAGGCTTACAGGTTATATAATCCTCTCACTAATAAGCTTATTGTGTCAAGAGATGTGATTTTTGATGAAGGGGGAGTTTATGGTCATCAAAAAGGCCATATGGAGAACTCAAAATCTATTTTAAATGAAGTTATTATGGATGATATTGATCATGGGCAGCCCACTAATATTTCTATTCCAAGTGTTACAAATCCACCAATTAACCCCTCATCTAGTTGTTCAATTCCAAGTGTAAGTCTAGATTCAAGTCCTAGTTCTGCAAGGAAGGTAAGAAGATTGAGTGACATTTATCAAAGGAGTTCAAATCAATCACATGAAGAAAATCCAAGAGGTGAGACACTAAATTTTGCTTTACTTACCAAAGTTGATTTTGAACCATCATGTTTTGAAGATGCATATACTAATGAGGTTTGGATGCAAGCAATGCAAGAAGAGATGGATTCTATTCATATGAATGACACTTGGGAGCTTACAAAGCTTCCACATGACAAGAAGAAGATTGGCACCAAATGGGTCTACAAGACTAAGTGTAACAGTGATGGAAGTGTTGAAAGGCATAAGGTGATATTAGTAAATAAAGGCATAAGGTGAGATCTACGTATAATCAATTTGGAAAAACCATCATAAATCATTATCAACAAATATGTATCAGTACTTGGAGCACTATCTTTGAATAAAAAATGGATGTATTATTACTCCCAAGTACACCAAACTCTCTTTTGGTTTGAGATTTCCTTAGTGTAAATTGTGAGTATGCTCGTATTAGATTTATACAGAATCAGAGAAACATTTTTTATTTAGTTATCCAGTATACTATGAGATCTATCACAATGTTTACTCCCTCTTGAAATGAAATCAAAGCTCTCTACAAGATATTATTCATTATAAAGATCAACGATGGGAGATGACCAAATATTGAGATGCGATCTTCTTGAATTGTCATCACAAATCTTTTTTTTATAGTTCTAAATTTTGACTTCATTCATCAATCTTAATTTTAAAGTTGCAAACATACCCACTCTTCTATTTGATAGTCATGAAATGACGAAATAAATCTTAATAACTTAACTCCTATATTCTATATTATATATTTTATTTCTTTTTCTATTACAAATTGTTAATTAAAATATATTTTTAATTATAATTATATAACGCTACCAAAACCTCCTTCACTTGCATAGCGCTACCAGAACACGTCGAGGAGGTTTCGAGGGCCTTCGCGCATGCATTACTGCCAAGTTATCTATCAACAGCACATCACCTGCTTCCCACTTCACATCTACGCATTCCTCGTTCATTACTTTCCCGCTCTCCTCCATCACACTACTCGGAATGGGAGACCCATCTCCATATACAAGTTCCATGACACCGGCAGCAGCAGGAATATAGTTAAACCACACCTTCCTATCACCATACCCTTCAAATGTTCTCGTTCCAGGAAATGGCCGTCTTACGACTCTTAGCACTCCCGTCTTCCATCCAATGCAATTTCCCACCTTCATCTTCAACTCTACAACAAACCCCAAATCAGACATCCGTTGGATTAATTTGCACAAGGAGTCGTGTAATTGTGAGCCTAATTTAACTCACCTTTTGCGGGCTACATGTGGATCTTTTGTCTGAAAAGTAGATTCCCAGCCTTTTCCAAGGAAACTTTCCAGGTTGTCTTGTTTTGGAAATAAACTCTGAGCAAGTAATCCTTTGGTGTTAAGATCTTCTAAGAGACCAGGGAACTTGTATTCCATGCGAGCAGCTACCCTGTGGCTCAGTACCACCGCTGTTTCGCCTCCATCGGGAGGTGCAACCTCGCAGAAGAAGAATATTTTTGATAAAATTCATTGGTCTGCAATATATGACATAAATTTTATTTATATGCCAACATAATATGATAGACAGAATAGATTAAAGCGGATGCATTCTTGGTAGAGTAATTTAGGTTCAAATCTCATTAGAGATCTGGCATTTACAATGGAAAAACATATATTTAATGGATTGATAAAATAAAGGTACAAGAACAAAAAAACCTATTTATAGTTTGGTTGTATTAATCTCACAATTAACATGTAAAATATTTATATGTTAGTCATATTTATATTTTAGCAATTAACTTGTAAAATATTTATAATTTGGTTGTATTAATCTCACAATTAACACGTAAAAAAATTGTAGACACCATAAAATCAAAAAAGATATAAACTAATTTTATAATTGTTATGTAATTATATACCAACTTCCATTTCATGGTGAAATAAGATTTGTTGATGGAGAGTATTAATTACAATCTAATAATTTATTTACATACTAAAATATAGTCTTTTGTACTTGATAATAAAAAATTTGACATATATTTACCACACATGACTTGCAATCATAAATAAGGTCATAATTCACTATTATCTCACACTTACATGATATATTATGAGATTGCCCTTTTCTCTTGTTGTTATACACATACACGAACCTCACTACGTATTTAGAACTTACTAAATACCCTGCACAAGCATATGTATAACTTTAGTTTACTTCACCTATACATATGTCAATTTTTTTATATTTAGTCACTATCCATACATTTACCAAACAAGAGTTGAACATGTTAATAAGGTATTAATATGCCATTCCCTAACACTTATATGATATCCCATAAGTTGATCCTTCTATAATTGTTTTATATACGTACGAGAACCTCGCTGTGTGTTTCAAAACTGTTATATATCATGCACGTACTTCTCTAGACCTTGATTGAGGTCACCTATACATAATTCAAATTTGATAGATTTAATCAACATCACCAATTGATATAATGACTTCATCTAGTTGAAGTCAATAAAATCAAAATATTGATTAATTTTTTAAACCATACCTCTTTGTAATATCGACCTATTTTCTAGCATGTTAATGGTATGAGAAATTACCCAATTGAACTCATATATACAAAAATCAAGGTATCATTAAAAACATACTTTGAACATATCTTAAACACATTAGGCAAATCTACCCTAATCTTCCCAAATTGAAAACCTATCAATAGGAGTAGTTTCAATTCATGTTTGAAGCACAGTAAGAATAAGTCAAAGAAATCATTGTCAAGTATCAAATCCAAATCACTAGTTATATACACATATCTAGGGAGTGTAATTGCATAATCACACTAGTTGGGAGACTATGCTTCACTTTATTTCCATCCTTAGAGTATCAGATACATAAAAAAATAATAATCACCAAATGTGGGTGATTAGGCTCAACTCACTACATTATACTTTATTGGTTTTTACATGGTTACAGTGCTTAAAATTAGACATATGGTTTTAAGACAAAGGAGAATAATGTATGGATCTACGCACATCATTAGGTTTATGATCACAAATACAAAATATACATAGAATATGCAAGTGAGTGTACACTCATAATGCTTCATTTATGCATAGGTTAGTATCGAATAGTACATGTCTGTATTGATCGACACCACTAAATTGAATTGGTGTAATCAGATTTACAAAAAGATTTAGTTCCATAGTGAAACGAACCCCAAACTTGCTTTACGTTGATTTTTACTTCCAAAATGTAATGATAGGCAACCAATCATCCAAAAAATGTAAGCAATGATCCCTTTTTATATTTAGTATATTTAACATATGCCACATCTAATTTTATTGTAACTAGTTTCAGTATTTTTTACATTTAGATATATGTTTGAATACCATATTTTAATATCAAAATTATGATGCATGTTCCTATCTTAATTATATTATGTAATTTATATTAATCCAAATTAGGGTATAACATATTGGTGAACCCATACACATTGATCAAATCATCCTTTTAATTTCTTATATTTTTTTCCTAGGGTCTAAAAAATACATTTATGATTTCCATAAATAAAAATGTTTTTCATATTTTTTGTCCTAGAGTTCCATGCTCTATTTTTTTTATCTCCATTTAAAAAGATTATTTTCACCTTTGGATTTCAATATTTATTAGGATCTCATCCTTATTGAGTTTTAAAATTCATACTTATCAATTTTTTTCTATTCATCCCTTATTTATGGTAATTTCCTAATAATACATATCAACCATGGCATTATTGAATGAACACTATTTTTTAACACAAGCAATGAAGTTAATATTTTTAGATTGTTCTAAATGGACAATAAACATCTAGCCTAATAATAAGGCTAAAATTACCAATGAATAGTCCAAAGCCTTCTTCCAGTCCTATGGTTGAAACATCCAATTTAAGATGCCTATTGTATAATTAATGGCAAAGGGCACGTGTCACATCTTTTTTCCATTATACTAAAAATTATACAAAACACACTATCTACCCTATTGATGGATTTATCATGAATGTTGAGACTGATAATACAACTATTAAAGATCAAATAGATGATATGGATGATAAATATTTTAATTTATATATTATAATGAATCCACTTCAAATTTATGTAATGTTGTATATATAAAGAGATGGAGAGAAAAAACTAGCCCAAGCTTCCACATCAAGTGTTTAGATATCCAATACTGATATTATCCCTATGCCTACACCTCTAGTGACCTATGTGACATCCACCAAAGGTTTTGGGCCATCATGAAGACTATAGAAAATATTCATAACTATTGCTACAAACGCAATCCTTATCCCTACCATGATGACTATGAAGGATCAATAACCAAATTTTCTTACTAAATGCTACCTTGAATATAGTATTAAAGTTATGTGTGTTAAATTATTGTAACTAAATCAATTTAAATTAAGATATAGCCATTCCATGGATTCACATGCTTTGATCTATAAACAATTATTACCTAAGATAATAAAATTTACATTACCAAAAGGATTTGTATCTCCCAAGAATCCATTATAAAAAGGTAAATGTGATCTCGAGCAACACCTTAGATCATTCCATGAAGTATGATTAGACTATCCATACAATAAAAAACTATTGACCAAGTTATTTCCAAGAAGTATTAATGACTATGCATTTTAATATTTCTAAAGTCTCCTTCTCGATTATATAAGATCATTCAACCCCTTGGCCAACCAATTCCTAGCACAATTTCCATCAACATTGATTATCAAATATCCTATGCACAAATTTCTAAACTCAAGAAAGGGTCTAATGAACCAATCAAAGATTATGTACTTTTGTACAATGGATTGCTAACCAAGATTAGTAATGTTATGGAAAACAATGAATAACAATATATCTTCAATTAAATCTTTATGGTAATTATCCATGAGTGAATTTTATTCAAGAGATTCAAAAAAATTGATGAGCTATGCCATATATTTAGCGATATATAATTTAGGTTAAGAAATTGTAAAAACACTCAAATATACATCTATGCCTACAACTACTTCAATTATCAATATTTAAATCAAACAAAATTATAAGTTAAACTAAATGATAATAAGAATGAGGTAGATATTATAGTCAATTTAGTGTTTCAACCTAAAAATTAGTTACAATTGATATCTCAACTGAAGAGGCATTTTCAAGAGTAACATACCTCCTCATGTACAACTAAAAATAATATATTTGAGTGAAACCTTATCACACTTATTCTCCACAAGAGTGCGATACAAATATACCTAAACCAAGGAACTTTATGGAAAAGCATATTATAACTATCATCAAAATATGGGACATTAAACAAACAAAGACTTCAAATTATGGTATAAGATATAAGACCTTATAGCCAAAAAATTATCTATTTGGGAACACATACAAAGTAATATAGACCATACTAAAATGGAAATAAAAAATTAAAGATAATTAATAATCCATTTCCTAAAGATAAGACAATATAAACTAGTGACACTTTAAAGTTAAATTACTAATACTATTTGCATCATTTACATATGACATATGGTCATCCATTTTATCTTATTATTGGTACACTTAGAAATAATTCACCATAGCATCCCATTATCAAATTCGATGACATAAAGATAGTTGATGATGACTCATAATTTCATAGACTCTTCATATGAAACTATATCAATGAAAAACCCATCCACAATGTCATGATTAACAATGGTTCAAGTGAGAACATTTTAACAATAACACTTTTCCAATATAGAAATGAAAATATTTACAAGCTACATCAAAATTAGTTAAGTCATTTTATGGATAGAAATAAAATTACTTGCAATGCATTACATTAGGTAGACTCTGCCATATTATCCACATCATTATTGATTCAAAAAAATAAATGAGGGTCTTTCACATGTTATTAGGATGCCCTTGGATAAAAAATTTCCATGTAGTATCATAAAAAGTGCACCAATGTCTAAACTACATATAATGTAATAGGGTAGTCACAATTCTAGCTGTACAATACCAATCCACTCTACCTCCAATGGTATCATTCACCACCACCACCACCACCATAACTACCATGATTTCTTAGTACATATATTTATAAATGTTATACATAGATGGTTGATAGATACATCTATTTATAATAAGTAAACAAACTTGATTATTACACACACACACACACACACACACACACACACACACACACACACACACACACAGTTTAGAAAAACATAGTGAGGCATACTAAATAACCAACTATTCAATGTTGATCACATCATAGATTTACTCGCAGCCTATAGAGACCACCATATCCCACATTAGATGTTCAATTATCATTGTAGATGGTTTATCATGTTCCAAAGAAGGTAGCGTGACACTTTCCTACAATAAAGTAGACCCCATCTAGAACTTCATCCTCTAAACCTACCCATTATTTTTAAAATTCTATGAGCAGTGATGATGATAGTTATCGAACACCACATGAATTCTTATCAAATCTTTACCCAACCATAATTGGTACCTCTAATCCATGATAAAGGACCCAGACACTTCCCATGATTTTCCCATTCATAGGATAATTAGTTATCTTTTTTATATTTAAAATATTCAAAAAATACAAAAACAATTAATCAAGTAAATACTATAAAAACCTTTTAACATTCAAAAATACAAAAATTAGGAATCCGAGAGAATGAAGGCATATTCTTCTAATATAAAAAGCCACTGGACCAGCCCGTAACAATATATAGTGCGAGTTCTGTTAACAGACGGCCTCGAACACACAGTCCCAAAGGTAAAGGTGACTATATATGGAAAAGACACAATTTTGAATGTAACTGGAAGATCGCCTATTTTCGTAAGGCCATTGGCTTATTGTAAAATTTGTAGCTATAGCTGCATCAACCTAAAAGGAAAAAAATAGAGTAGCAAGAAAAAATAGAGTACAAAAAGAAAAAATAGAGCAAGAAGAAGATGCAGATTTCAAGGTATTTCTTCAATAATAATTGAAAAAACCCTTAGCTTTAACAAAAGTTACAAAAGCTAATCAACCACAGCAAAGGGAAGTAGTGAAAGAGGCAGAAAAAATGGAGTTCAACTGTTGTTTAACCATCCTTATTTGCATGAAGGTGGTGAAAACAAAGGAATTGCTTATGCATTAGTTAGCTTAGATAAATAGGCAGTTAGCTTGGTGTTGGACTGCCCTTGTTGGAAGAGAATTTGATGCTAACACCCCCCCTTAAGCTAATTAAGGAGAAAAAAAAAGAGGAAAGAGGGAAAACCCTGTGGGAACAAAACCCACCCTCAAAAGAGACACTAACTACACATGGCAGCTATTGTGTTGCAGTGTTCTTCACACCAAGAAGGTCTCGTCAAAAATGAAACTTTTGCCCAGTGAATGTCTTCGTGAAGATGTCAGCAATCTGTTCAGAAGTGGCACAATACTACAAGTCGATGACTCCATCATGTATCAATTCACGGATGAAGTGCATGTGGATCTCGATTTGTTTGGTCCGTTGCTGTTATATGGGATCTCTACAAACCTTTAGTGTACTCTGATTGTCACACCAAATGATAGTCGGACGATGAAAGATGATACCAAGCTCAGTTAGGAAGTGTTGCAGCCAAATGACTTGAATGGTAATGTTAAATGCACCTCTATATTTAGCCTCTATTGATGATAAAGCAATGGTAGATTGCTTCTTACTTGACCAACAAATGGGCTCTGATCCCAAACTAAGAACATATCTTGAAGTGGACTTGTGATCAATGTTATCACCAGCCTATTCAGAATCAGTGTAGCCAATGAGATCCAAAGCACAACTTGTTGAATAATGAATCACATAGCAAATGGTTGCCTAGACATAGCAAAGTATATGCTTGGCAGCCTTCCAATGTAGCTCATGCAGCTCTTGCATGTATCTAGAAACAACCCCCACTACATATGAGAGATCTGGACGAGTGTGAGTGAGATAAAGAAGACTCCCCACAAGTTGACGGTAGTGTGTGCAATCAACCAATGGTGTATCCTTGCCATCTTCAAGCTTGACCCCTGATAGGAAAGGTGTGATAGCTGACTTGAAGTCAGTCATGTGAAACCGAACCAAGAGATCTCATGCATACTTGGATTGAGCAACTGTGATTCCTGATTGATTCTGGCCGAGTTCAAGGCTAAGAAAAAAATGTAGGAGACCCATGTTTGTCATAGAAAATCTATCATGCAAAATAGTTTTAATTGCTGCAATGATGATGGGTGAATCACCTGTTATTAGTAGATCATCTACATAGAGTACTATGAGCAAAAAAGAATCAAAAGTTCTTAGCATATAAACATTTGGATTAGATTTGCATCGTATGAAATTTTGAGACAGAAGATAAGAATCCATTTTAGCATACCAAGTTCTAGGTGCCTACATGAGGCCATAGAGTGACTTCTTGAGTTTACATACCAATGAGGAATTTTGTATATACCCTTGTGGCTGCTCCATGTAGATCTCCTCCTCGAGATCACTGTGAATAAATGCATTCTTCACATCCATGTGATGAACCTCCCACCTTCTTGATGCTGTAATGGCAAGAGCCAATCGAATGGAGTCCATTTTTACCACTAGAGCAAAATGCTCATCATAGTCAATTCCATGAACTTGTTAAAAACCTTTGACAACCAACCATGCTTTGTATCTGCTCACATGTCCATCTGCTGATTTCTTTGTCCTATAGACCCATTTACATCTGACAAACTTCCAATTGGAAGGAAGTGGAACCAAATCCCAAGTTTGGTTTGCAATGAGGGAGTTATACTCCTCATCCATGGCTGCTTCCCAAAGAGGATTCCATGTAGCTTCCACATAAGTCTAAAGGTCAGATGCTAGAACCACATAGTCATCCATCGGCATGATGGGATCTATAGCTAAGAGTGCATGAGGGACTTCATATATATCAGCTAAGCTCCTTGTTCTTTGATTTTCCACATGGGATACTGAATCATCACTAGAATCCAAATCAAGGATTGGTTGTGGATCAGCATATGCATGCTCATGTTCCTCTGAATCAAATTCAGAAATATCTAAAATAAGATCAGAATGATTGCATGTATCTCTAAGATTTGTAAGATGAGGAAGCATAGAGGTGGTGGCATGTTGTACCTGAGATGCATGTGGAAGACTTTCATCAAAGTAGACACTCCTTTAAATGAAGAGTGTTTATGCGGAAAGATCTAGTAGTCTGTATCCCTTTACACCATCTGGATATCCAACAAAGATGCATTCTTTGCTTTGAGGCTCCAAAGCCTTCCTCTTATCTGTAGGAATGCGTGCCCAAGCATGGGATCCAAAGATGCAAAAATGTGTGACTTCTAGTTGCATGCCTCTCCATGCTTCAAAAGGTGTTTGTCTTGTGACATATTTGTGAAAAGTTTTGTTTTGTATGTACGAAGCACAGTTGATTACTTCAGCCCACAATTTGGAGGGAAGGGACCTAGCATGCAACATGCAGCTGGCCATCTCTTTCAAAGATTTATTCTTCCTCTCAGCTACCCCATTTTGTTGTGGAGTGTATGGAGATGTGTTCTGTAATTGTATTCCTGCTTCATCACAAAGATATTAGACATCATTGTTGACATACTCCCCTCCATTATCTGTCCGAAGGATCTTGATCATTTTCCCATACTACTTCTCTGCATGGGCTTTGAAAATCTTGAGATTCTCAAACACCTCAGATTTGAATTTGAGAAAATACACCCATGTGTATCTTGTGTAATCATCAATGAATGTTAGCACATATTTGGCTTTGCTCATGGAAGGTTTAGGAAATGGACCCATAAGATCGTTGTGAACAAGCTCTAAAGGAGAAGAGGCTCTCCATGCATTCCTCTTTGGAAACTTTTCTTGTGGATACTTTCCAAGAGCACATCCTTCACAAATTCCATCAGAAAAGTCTATGGGTGGCAAGTCTTTAACCATTCCTTGTTTGTTAAGTTGCTACATGTATCTAAAATTTAAATGACTAAATCTTTCATGCCAAATTCTACTTTCATCATTTGAATGTGTTAGAAGTAAAGTAGAATATGATTTAGCAACAAAATAAAAAAAAATGTACAGATGAGATTGATGATTTGCCTTACCAACAACAATTTTGGAGTTGTCTTGCATGTCAAATATGGTCACCGAATCAGGGGTGAATTCAACTCTCCTATTGGTTCCAGTATGTGTCATTTGATACACAAAAAGAAGATTAACAAAAAGCTTTGGAATATGTAAGACATTCTCAAAACTTCCAATTCCAACCTCTACCCTCCGTATTCCAGTTGCCTCTACAGGAGAACTGTCTCCCATGAGAATAGGAGAACCAGAATATGCTTTCAAAGAAGAAGAGCATCTTTTGTTTTTTCCATGTGGTGTGAAGCTCTAGAGTCTATGATCCATGCATCTGAAGAAGAATAAATAGCAATCAATGCATGAGCATTGTCTATTGTTTTAGGTGCTTTTTCTTCCTACTTCTTCTCAGCACTCTCAGGGATAAGGCTACCAAGATTATGTTGTTGAAGTGTTTGAGCCATGAGATCAATGATCTTCTTCATGCATGATGATTCTATATGGTACCCACGGTTGCAATAGCTGCACTTTGATTGGCCCTTTTTGTCCTTCTTTTCTTTTGAGCCAGTAGATCCATTTGGAGGTTTGGGATTGCCTTCCTTTCTTGGATATGAATCCTTTTTCCCTTTGCCTTTGAATTGCTAGTTGGATTTGGAATTGTTCCTCCCACTTGCATGCACAACAAGTGCATGAGCTTTAGAATTCTTCAATGTGCCCATCTTTATAAGCTTATCCTACTCATGTACTAGAGACTCAATGAAGGTATCCAGTGTGGGCATCTTCCAAGTTGCTCCTATTGTGAGCTTGACTGTGTGGAAAGCAGAGACAAATACTGCATAATTTAGACCCAACTTTGATAGAATAGCAAGGACTAATTTGTTTTCTTCCTTGGATTTGTCAATACTAGATCCTTTGAGTTGAAGCAATAAGGCCTTAAACTTTGTGAAGAAATCTTAAATATTATCAAAACTCCTTGGATCTAATGAGTTGAGTTCATTTCAAGGATATGACCCCGCATTTCATCTTGCTTTCCAAAAAGAGTCTCCAATGTATTTGAAACTTGGTTTGGAGTTGTACATGCCTCAACATGAAACAACAATTTTGGAGAGATGGATAAGCATATCAAACCAAATACTTCATCCATGCGGTTGAAGTATTTAGATTTTTCAACTGGTGGATTGGGTTCAACCTCTGTATTCATAACTATTCAATAGAGGCCTCTAATTCTGAGCTGAAGTAGAATCTTTGGCTTCCAATCAAAATAGTTGTATGGTGTGAGAATGGCAGAGGGTGAACATTCCATTTTTCAGATTTGATCTCCTATATCTGCAAAAAAAATACTGTACTTCTTCTTTCTACAAACCAGGCTCTGATACCATGTAAAATTTGTAGCTATAGCTGCATCAACTTGAAATATAAAAAATAGAGCAACAAAAAAAAATAGAGTACAAAAAGAAAAAATAGAGCAAGAAGACGATGCAAATTTCAAGGTATTTCTTCAATAATAATTGAAAAAAGCCTTAGCCTTAACAAAAGTTACAAAAGCTAATCAACCACAGCAAAGAAAAGTGGTGAAAGAGGTGGAAAAAGTAGAGTTCAACTACTGTTTAACCATCCTTATTTGCATGAAGGTGGTGAAAACAAAGGAACTACTTTTGCATTTGTTAGCTTAGATAAACAGGCAGTTAGCTTAGTGTTGGACTGCGCCTGTTGGAAGAGAATTTGACACTAACACCTATGGTGATTGCATATTTGTAAGTATTTACACCGTAAATTCTTCACCTATTGTGTATCCAGACCATGGAGTCTTGGACGCATGATACATATTGTCGAAACACAGACCTGAGCCAAGGTGGACGTATTTCTTCTTTTTGGTAAAATGCCATTGGGCCAAGTAAGATATGTATATGACTTTGTATTAGAATTAAGATAGAGCGTTTGAGCCTAAGTAGAGCCATAACTTGAAGACAAGAGGACAAAGTGATAAAATAATTTGTAGAGCTGAGACATGAGTGAGACTACCATGTATGAAAGCCACCAAGGAGACTTGTAGGGGATGGAAAATAATTGTGACACTCAGGGGAGCTCCGGTTTCTACTTTGGCTTGCTACAAGCCCTTCGTGACTGCGACAACCTTCACTTTAATGAGCTAATCCAAAAGGGACTTCTGAAATATTTATTTTTCAACATAAGCTATCAAGCAAGGAGAATATGAGTAGAACTCAAAGCCAAATATGACGTAGATTGTGAACATGAGATTGATCATCCTAGAAAGCATCATCATCTCTCAGCACATAATTATTGAGCTCTTCTCCAAGCTCAATTTTCCCGTCAGTGAGTAAAAAGACTTGTAATTCTGTCTTATAGCAACAAAATAAAATATTTTCTTTACAATGTCTATTCCAAAATTACTTCTATCGAATGCCCAGCTTATCAAAGGGCCGAACTATACCACCTTGAAAATGAAGATGTGCACCATTCTTCAGTTTGAAGGACTATGGGGCATCGAGATAGAGACTGTGTAGGTTCCTACTAATTTTGATGTGTTCATGAAATATGAAATGGCTAATGCTAAAGCATTGATGTTGATTATGCTAAGCATCACTGATAAAGCGAAGACAGTGTGGGATAAATTAGAGACCATTTATGAGGCAAAAATTAAGACAAAAATCCTCCATTACTAGTCGATACTTCACACTCTCTCTATGCAATCTAACAATAAAGTCAAGGAATTCTTATGTCAGGTGGCTGAGCTATGAACTGAGTTGTTAGCACTCAATGAGATGGTAGATGACCAATTCCTGGTCCCGATCACCTTGAGATCACTCCCTTCCCAATTCAATGTTATTTGGTACTATCATAAGATATTATTGTTTGAAAATATCATTAATTTCTTCTAATAAACACTATTGATGTTTGGTATCTACATCCAGTGCCTCTATTTGATTGCTATTGTTTGATATTGTGGTCCTCTGATTCTATTTTTGCTTGTTAACTTTTTTGATATTGGGTAGTAGTTGTACTATATACATGTGTGTGTGTGTGTGTGTGTGGGTGTGTGTGTGTGTGTGTGTGTGTGTGTGTGTGTGTGTGTGTGTGTGTGTGTGTGTGTGTGTGTGTGTGTGTGTGTGTGTGTGTGTGTGTGTGTGTGTGTGTGGTAAATTAAAGTGTAATATAATATATTATTATAAAGGATTGATGAGCCAAATCCTAAAATGATTTATATTCCTAAATTTCTAGAAATATAGACTCATCTTTTGACCTTAAGAAATCACCAAAAATAAAATCCAAAAATTAGAATATTCATGACATAACAAATATTCACTGCTAAAATTTACCATGCTTAACATTGATATAATAATTATTAATTTTTACAACATATACTAGACTTATACGAGATTCTCTCTCACTTTCACACAATTATACCCCCCTTGTAGGAATTTATCTTACTTGTAAAAAATTCAAGATTCTTTCTTACAAATAACTCAAAAAGATTTTTACAACTTGTCACATAGCTCTTATTTACTTGTAAAAATTTTCACACTTGAAAAAAATATGAATTTTACTAATCTATACCTTGTAACACCTTATATCCAATACCTCCTCTATGTTGGAATATAACCTATCTTGTTTTCTACCTATAATAATGTGTAAAACAAGTTTTGGTGGGATTCAAAACATAACTTGATCTGATACCACTTGTTGTAGTTCAAGTTATGATTTTCCAATGAATGGATGTTCTTGACCATGTAACTCAAGTCACAAAGTGGAAAATAGCATGCATTCATTTTTATTCAATAAAATAAATCTTAAATGACATGTATATTCACAATGACTCTATACACCTACTCTATCTCTATGTATCTCTAACTTTTCCATTCATAGGATTTAAAATCACTCTTTATTACAAAATATGAAACCTTCACTCTGAGGCCTCACACTTTGACCTTCCAATGTTTCCCTCTTTTATTCTATGGAATCCTTCTAATATGCCTCCTTAATCAATCTCTTGATATCCTTTCTCTACATACTGACACAATTTACGATTAGCCTTTATCTCTAATTTTTCCCTTTAGGAGAGTTCTCTAAATTTAAGGCTTGTTATCCTTTTTCCTTTATTTTCCTAATTTTTGGCATTCTACATTTTTTTAAAAATTTCATTGTAATTACCTATGATTCAGATAAGATCTTCTTGTAACAACATACACATTGGTGACATACTACTTCTTTGCCACTACTAACTAAAAGATCTCTTCCATGGTTTTCTAATGAGACTATAAATACATTTATTGGTGATGTCATGATGTCATGTCAAATTTATGATGATCTTATGATCTTTATGTTGTTATTCCATAATAAGACCAAATTGTGAATAATGAACACATGTTAGATATGATTGTGCCACATGGCATGATCCCATGGCCTCTGCTTAACAAACTCCAAAATTATTCACTCTAACCTCCAAGGTCACCAGGGACTTGTGGATAATAAATTTTTTAGTCCCTCACACATATGTTCCTTTATATTATGATATTTATTTCTAAATGCATTATTAATAGATCCAATTAAGGGTTTTAATGCATTTGTCCAATGTTGTGACCAATTTATAACTCATAAACCCCCATTATTATGACATGTGTTACATCTCAAGCTCACATACTCACAAAATAACTTTTATATACCATGGGAAGAGCTTGAGGCTATGGAATCCATGAACATGAAGTTTAATTTGAGAGTTATCATCTCCCATCATCCCATGAAGTATTTTGACCTTATGGGAGGACACTGAGGCCTCACACCCTATGAATACTCTAATAAATTTGAGATTCATCATCCCATTTCAACCCATCACTAAGAATTACTAACAATTATTTATAGTTGGATAATTTTAAAATTAAGGTCACAAGTTCATATATATTATATGTGTATATGATGGTCTCCACAGAACATAAAGAATGTGGCCACTGTATAAAATTAAAAATATTGAAGTGGCCACCAATATATTTCTACTTGAGTTTCAAGTAGGAAACATGTGACCATAATAACAAGAAACCTATAATTATGACGGGGAACATGACAATGTGATCCTATGACCTCTTTGAATTTAGAAATTATCTTTGATATTCTTTATTGAAAACAAAATAAATTACCTACCTATTTTTCATAATGTAATATTTCATGTACTCGTTGTATGGTATTTCACCAAATCGATGCATGTAAACAAATTGAAATATAAAATGGGATGGATGCCAAATTCATTGAAACATAATTACATGTAGAACCTATCATTTTTTCTACATGTTTTTGGATAGCATGGAAATAATAAATCTATTAACACAATCCTAATTGGTGTAACATAAGAATCTAAAGATGATGTTAGCTTCTATCATTAGTGAAATAAAATAAAAACAAATCAAAGATAACTAACATTCTAAGAATAAATACTTGGGGTAAGAAAATGACTAATAAATAAAGAACCAAGAAGAACACAAAATAACCATTTTACCTTCCTTGAATGCTTTACTTGCTAATTGGCATATAAACATGTTTGTACTCAATTTATGAAAAATTAATCTTTGGCAATGCTAGCATTTCATAGAAAACATCTCCCCTTGTTCACTTAAGGTTTAGCTTGGCACATGAAATTATTATGAAGCTTCCTCTCGATAATTGTGCATAGTAAGTTTGTCTTAAGAAGCTTGTTGAAGGTGTGTGAGGACCTTACAATTTACGGTTTTTAAAAACAAAGAGAATGATTTGTTATCATCCATCTGAAGATCAAGATGTGTAGATAAAAATTAGAGAGCCATATAAGATACATGGTTCAATAATGATTATGTATCCCACCCAATTCTTTGATATTTGTAAGTGCCTTGACAACTTTAAAAATGATGTCATGACAATGTCATCATTTCATATATCTATTTTGATTTCATGATAAATTTGGCCACTTATCATGAGAGTTTAGAAATTAATCCAATTAGTGAATTTATAAAATAGGAAATTCTAAAAGCTATGGATTTTCCCATTAGAATAAAATTAGGCTATCTAAACAAGTTTAATGAACTTACTAAAAGTGAAGTGACTTATAAAATTTAAATAACCATTTAACATAATTAATCCCAAAAAATATCTTGAACAATCATAATTTGACTCAAGATGAATTATGTGAAGCTAACAACTGCATATAATGCATTACCCCAATCAGGGATGCACCAATATGTTATAGAAGATGCACATCAATTGTGCTTAAGAATTTTAGTATTTTAGATATTTATATGATTAATTTGTGTTTTTTGATAGAAATGAGTCTAAAATATGTTTAGACACAGAAGTGGCCAAAATAGTGTGTTTAAATTTTACCCTTTTTCTAGAAGGTGTCGCATACATAGGCACAATTACATATTTTCAAACAATGAAAAAATCTTTAAGAAGAAAAAGAAGATAATGATAGAAAAATGATGCTCCAAAAAAATGTTGGGAAGCCTATGATGCCCCCTCAAGGGAGTGGCCAAATATAATATTGATGGATGCTCCCATGAAAATAAAAAAGAAAAATAATGAAACTAACCCATTAATGAGATGAATCAAACCGAGTTAATGCTTGCACATGTTTATTTCCAATGAGGATAATAGAATTAATGTGTTGACAGCCATAGGTTTTTAAGAGCCAACGAGTATAGGTTCATGCCCCAAAGGGAAGTTTGGATTGAATAATGAATTTTCCTGAATAAAGATGGTTTGATCATGATAAATTGATTGTGTCCCAATAGGGTAGCTTGTCAAGCATAACTCAAGGATATAACCTATTACATAGATTAAATTTTATTGAGTGCAAACATAAGTATGATGGAATAATAATTTTTCAAATAATGTAGAAACCATAATAATATAGGTGCATGAGGATGTGCCGAGTGATGAAAGAGATGATTGTAAGATAATAATGATAATGATGGTCGAGTTAACCTAAGATAATCCATGTATCCAAGCATTTCCTACATATTCCAAATGGACCTCAAGCCAATGTAGTTGTCCTAGAAGTGAAATAAAATGTAATGAATAATGAAAAATATAATATGGATGATAATTTATTGATATGTATGATTTGGTTATACCTGCTAATGCAAAGATGCTCATCCTGAGTAGCATTGATACAACCAAAATGGTCAATTGGTTTTGACATGATCAAAAAAAATGGGATAATTACCAAAGTTAACAAGGAGGATTATCATAACACCATTGATTTTTAGACTATCTATTAGTTATTTAAATTGGCATGGGACATTATACACCATAATCATAAATGAACCATGATAACATTACATGTCATAGGAGTAAAGACTGACTCCCAATGCAATAGACAATTGAAAACATGCATCAATGATAAAAATCATGATGACAACATTTATGTATGAATATAGATGGACTCAAGTAGAATGCGCAAGGAATCACTCTATGAATGCATATGCACTGAGTCAATGTGATAACAGTGAAAGAAAATAAATAAGAAAATAATCATACAAACACACACAAATCTTGAAAACAAAATGTAACAAAAAGCATCCTTTGATTAAGCAAGTCCTGATCTATGTGCAAAGGATCAATAGAATGATAAATAAATGGCTCCCTAAATAAGGCTATATGTAAGGAAATGATATGTGAGAATAAGATAACCCAGTATAATTTGCATGCTTTGATTTTCCCCATCAAAGTGAAAGCTATGAGCTTGGCCTAAAAGTGTGAACTGGATGGTGCCCCTAAGAAAAGATACATGAAAAGGGAAGAGTACATGCCCAAAGATACTTAGCGTAAAAGTGCAAATTGGATGGTGCCCCTAAGCAAAGATATATATAAGGGAAGGTCACACCCCAATGGCAGCGAAATAGATAGGAACCAACAATGAATTTTCCCCTATATGGTGGATTGGGGAAGGACACATCCAAATAGATTTAAAATAATTTGGCTTAATGACTAAGATTCCCCAAAGTGGTTTGATTGAGGATTGTTGACTAGGTGTAGGAAAAGATAATTTGTTTCGATGTTGGGGATTTATATCTCTCTATGAGATTGTAAGACATTTTCAAATGTTTAGGATTTTTGAAATTTTTTGAACATTTTAAAAATGTTTTGGCATATAAACTCAATGGATGATTATGATATGCAGAATGAGTTAACTCATAGAATAACGAGAGCATTGGTTTAGGTTGCTCTCAAAATGATGAGAGCATGCGAATAAGGGTGGCTAAGATGACCTTAGAAAATATTTAAAACATCCTACATAGTTCAAATGGACCACAAACCATTTTAGTTCACCCTAAAATGTTGAATCGTGACTAAGTAATAGTAGGATGGGAATAGGAAAATGGCAAAAGTATGAAATGAAGTTAAGGCAAGGTAAAGGGTAAAACATGAAATAACTATAAGGTAATGTAGATGACAAGTCAAGGTAAATGGGAAGGCATGAAATAATGATGAGATCATTATCTTAAGTTGCTCAAACAATGGTGAGAGCATTGGAATAAAGGTAGCTAAGTTGACCTCAGAAAAAACTAAACAGTACCTACATAGTCTAAATAGACCTCAATCCCTTGTAGTACACCCTAATTAAAACTATTATGAATAAATAGTGGGGTTAAAAACATGAATGGAACATGAATAACATAGGATATGAGAACTGCTATAGGATAGAAGGACTAGTATAGGAGTTGGTACAAATCACCACATGATTGAAATAAATGGTAGATGATTAGAAAAAATGGTAGATAATTAGAAAAAGTTGTACATGTACATGATTTTGTATTCAATGGAAATGAGGCTTCCCCCATGTGTCAAGGTACTTGCAGATAAAAAATTATTTATCTTTGTCTTTTATATTTTTAATTGATTTTTTTTAATTTTTTAGATTTTCTAGCATCTCAACTCAATGGAGGATTATGAGATGCAATGTAGACCATTTCTTGTCTAACCAATACTTAATTATAATGATAGATCTATTTGAATCATATTGATGATATGAATGAGATAATGACTATTTTGATCTTCTTTGGTCATTGATTTTGCTTCATACAAACCTTTAAACAAGATGTCTTTGTAGCCTATAAAAAAAATTGTTACTAGGAAGGGTAGAAAAGGGTAGTAATGGACTAAATGTTTTAATTGGATAAGGGAAAGTAGATATTGAATGAATGATATGATCATAATGGAATGTGTTTTGTGGATAAATGAATATTAGTATTCTCATATACATACACTAATATTATTTCCATATTTCACTTGATTTTGGTTGCGATAGGGACAATATAATATTTAGTAATGTCTTCATCAAATAATGAGGAACAAATTAGCTTAGAGGTTGATTCCTCTAAGAGTTTTTCATCAAAAAAATATTCCTTGTTATTCAATTTTGAATTATCCAATAACACCTTGGATAAGGTGTCACTAATAGATTTTGATAATTTATTTTGATTGTCCCTTAGTGCCTTAAGTAAGGTTTCACTAAAAGTTTATAATTTTTTATTATCATCTATCACCTTAAATAGAAGATGCTAACTTTAAACTTTGATTGTCCCCTTGCACCTCAAATTAGGTTTCACTGGGAAATCATTCTTATACTTTCATAGTTTCTTGCTTCTCTAGAAAGTATGCCACTGAGATGACTCTATGGAAAGAGTTCATTTATGTGTGATTATGTCTTTCCCAATTGACATTTATGAGATGTGTAATGTTGATGGAATGGATAGGGTGATTATTGGTAAAGCCATGTGTAATGGCTATAGACACCTAAAACTAGCCACAACTAGTTTTTTATCAGACTTCAAATCGATTCCTACCAACCATTACAAATAAATCCTAGGAATCATTGAGCATCTTAAATTTTATTTCACATCATTTATCAAATATAAGAATCATATTGAGATGTCAATAATTTGGGTATCGTACCATATGCAATAATAACCTCTCATGAATTTATCGTTAATCATCTTGTGGCATTACAATAGTCAATTTGGCTTATAGACCTATTAAGTGGAGCACATAAATAAATATCAAATCTTGGAAGAGGTAAATGGATAATTAGGATTAATTAAAAAGATAAACCAAATTAAATGCCTAGTTGAATTATCTATTTAAAATTAATGAATATTATAAAAATAAAATTTAAAAATTCAAAATATCTTATCCTTTCATCATTGCCTTTATGAGTTTTCAGGGTCTTTGAAAATATCTTAAAACATCTAATTTTGGAGAGCCATGCCTAGTAATTACAAGTAATAATTACTTGAAAACTATTAAATCTAATGGGATTATATTTGACTCATTTAGGTTAGGTTTGAACCTATTCCAAGCCTTAAATCAACCCTAACTCACCTTGGGTGAGAGTTATATCCTTAGACTATAAGCACAAGACCATACCTCTTCATTTCTAAGATCTCATAAGCCAAAGTTATAATTCAAATTTGGAGAGAGACATACAATATTTTATTGCAAATAGGGTTATAATGCTAAAATCCTAAGCCAATCCATAACACAAGCCATGGTGCCAAAGAGAGAACGAGCCAACAAGATTCATTTGGCAAAGACTACTTGATGCACAAGCTGAGCAAGCCACTAAACAAAACATTTAGAGATCCTAAGGAAGGTAAAATATATGTTATCTTTTATGTTTTAGTTATGCTTCCATTTAGTCTTTGTTACTATGCTCTCCATAAGTTCTAGACTTAGAGTGTAAGTGTTAGTGTGTTTTATTTGAGTTTTTATTGATTAAACTAACATATTATTAACCTCCCTTCTTGGATTCCTATGATCATAAATGTCACATCCAGTGGGACCTCAAGCATCCCATGAAATAAAAAATACTAATATATTATTATTAGTTTTGATAATAAATTACAAATGTGATCATATTAGATTTGATTTTGATACTTTTTGGAGGCCAAACGTGATCAGTAAGGGTCTAAAATTAACATTTAATATTTTTTTGAAATTTTTTTATTTTTAAATTTTTTAAATTTTTAGAACCAAAAATCAACATAAGTTGAGTTTTGTTCCATAGGCTAATTTTAGTATTTAGTATATTTAGGAAAAAATTTAGATCCACGTATGCTTGTATACAAAACTTACTATAAATAACAACTGCTAAAATAGATTTATTTTTAGATTTTAGTGTTTTTGTAATTTTGCATGTAGACTCTAATTTATGAGTTTAGGCTTATTTATGTATGGCTTGGGTTTGTAATTATTTCAATTCATCCAATAAAAATCAATTCTGAGTTATTGTTTTAGATCTTGGCCTCTTGGTAATTTTATTATCTTGATAGTTTTCGAGATCATTATCTAGTATCAAAGCCAGGTTCAAATTTTGGAGGAGCAAAGAATGGAAAGAGGATGAGGAGGTGTTGTGAAGATTAACTATACTATACAAGATCTACATATTCAAGTTCAATTAATTAGAAGAGGTTATCACCAATCAAAATAGAAGACAAGGTGATGATGCGGAATACATGGATCATGATGAAGAAGTTCAACAAGAAGAAGAATAATAAGAGCAACCACCATCGATGGAAGAGATGATGGTTCATGTTTTATAAGGATGAAATAAAGGAATCAAGGTTGATGTTTTATATTATGGAGGTATTTTTAAACTAGAGGAGTTGATAGATTAGATGAATAGCATGGAGAAGTTATTCAAGTAGAAGACTATGAGAGAAGATAAGAAGGTAAAGTTTGTATGCATAAAATTCAAAGGTCATGCAATGATTTTGTGAGATCACCTGTAGAAAGAGAGATAGAGAAAAGGTAAAGAGAATATTAATTCATGAAAAATGATGGAGAAAAATATGAGAGAGAAATTTCTTCCTATGGATTATGCATAAACCCTATATAGAAGATTTAAAAATTTGAAGCAAAAAGATCACATTATACAAGAGTATGCAAATAAATTTTATAAGATTTTCATATGAGTAGAGCATGATGAAATAGAAGAGAATATAGATGTAAGGTATGTAAATGGTTTGAAATTTTATATTTTATATGAATTAAGCATTCATTTAATACTTAACATGGAGGAGGCTTATCAATTATCTTTGAAGGTAAAAGAAAAACAAAATAGACAAAATTTTAGGACATCTACTGATCTAAAAAGAGGTGGATCCCATCAAATAATGGGATGAGGTGGGTTTAATACCACCAAAGGTGGATTTAATGCCAATAAAGGTGAATCATCATGTAGAGTAGAAAGGTAAGATGATAATAAGCAAAGGTTTCAATACCAACAAAGAGAAATATGATTTTAGAGAGGATGAGGTTATAGTGGATCTAAAGGATTGTTTTCAAATCAGCATATATCTTATGTATATCATATATGTGGAAAATAAGGGCATAAATCATTTGAGTTTCCACACTATCATGATCAAGAAAGGAGGCAAGAAGATCACCCAAGAGTAAATCTAGTTGATGCTGAAATAAAAGAGCAGAATACTGAAGTTACACCAACAGATGTTGGAGAGAATCTCATGATGAGAAGAACCATGATCACTACAAGGAAGGAACAAGTGTAGAATAAGGAAGGTGGTGATGCATGGCTATGATCAAATATTTTTTGAACAAGATGTACTTCAGGTGGAAAGGTATGCAAAGTAATAATAGATGGTGGTAGTTGTGAAAAATATTTTTAAAAAGAAATGATTGAGAAATTAAATCTATAATTTGAAAAGCATCATAATCCTTATCAGATTTTATGGTTTAAACAAGGGAATGAAGTTACATTTGATAAAAGGTGCCTAATCAATTTTTTTATAAGAAAGAGTTATAATGATCACATATGGTGTGATGTTATTATGATGGATGCATGTCATGTGTTATTGGGAAGATCATGGTAATTTGACATAAAATTCATTCATGATGTAGAAAATAACACATGGACTTTTTGGAAATGTGGTATAGAGTTATTTTTGTTACCTCTTAAAGAGGATGAAAAGATAGAAAGCATGTTCTCTAATAAATAATTTATCCAAGATTTGAAGCTAGGAGGTTGTTGTTATGCATTAGTAGCAAAGAATGAATAAATAGAAATTGTGCCAATACCAACAGAAGCAACAAGAGTGTTGAAATAATATGTAGATGTAATGCGTGATGAGTTACTAGATGGTTTACCACTGAAGAGAGATATTTATCAACACATTGATTTTATTCTATGATCAGCTCTACCCAATCAAGTAGCTTATAAGATGAGTCTAAGAAAACATGTAGAGTAAAATAAATAGGTTACTGAATTGATAAAGGAGAGTATGATTCCTTATGCAACACCAACTTTGCTAACTCCAAATAAAGATGGAGGATTGAGATTGTGTGTGGATAGAAGATCAATTAATAAAATTACAATCAATTATAGGTTTCCTATACCTCATTTAGATGATATGATATATTTTCTTGCAAGGGAAAAACATTTTACCAAGATTGATCTAAGGAGTGGTTATTATTAGATTCAAATTCATGAAGGAGATGAGTGGAAAACTACATTCAAGACTAGAGATGGATTATATGAGTGGATGGTGATGCCGTTTGGATTATCTAATGTACCTATTGGGAATTAGTCCCAACATGTAGGTGTGAAAATAAAATAATACTTTGAATAAATGTAAGTGATTTATTTAAATAATGTAAAATTAGGTTAGGATAAGGATTCAAGACAATTAGTTTTGGATTTGGTTTATCTCTTTTTTTCGAGAGATTATTATCTTATATATGTAACACATTACATTTGAAAAAAATTATGTTATTTAGATTGACTAAAATATATTGTGCTCCACACATTGACCATTTATGGGGTAAAACCCATCAGTGGTATCAAAGTAGGTATCCAGCCTCTCTGAACATAGTGCTTCATCCATTCATTATTTTATCACAGAAACACTATGGATATGTTATGTAGACCATGAGAAAATACCATCACTGTGTTTGTTCAATCTTCTTATATATTGCCACTAGTTTAGTAGTGCAGACCATGTGCAACTCCATTGGCCTCACCATCCACTTGTATTCATTTTCTCTTTCCATTTTATTCACCTCTATCCATTGTTTTTCACACCATTTTGTCCATCATCTACATTAAAAATATCATAAAATAAAAATATTATATGTTATATATATTTTATAGATTCGTATACAATGATATATAATACTTTTATAGATTTTGATAAACATTGGAGGTAGTTTATTTGGTAAATTGATTTGAAGAACTCACTCTTAGATACGAGTTTTTCATCAAGCATTACTCTATTATCCATATAGAAAAATATTCCACAAAGTTATCGCCCTTCTTCATTGCATACACACATGTAACTTTGCATACTACCAAGTTTGACTCAGCTACTTTGAATACATTTCATGGTGATCTTAAACCTAGGCTTTATCATCCACCCTATCACCATCAATGTCTATTCCATTGGATCAACAAATGTGGCATTTCATAGCTCATCCATCAAGCACCTTCAACTGCAAAATCATTCTTAGATCCTACCTACCATCATCTATCTCTAATTTTCTAGTTGTGGATAATAATAACTATCTCCAAGATTGCCTCATACCATAGACCCAAACTCTAGATGTTCAAATTTGAAAACAATGGCTTAGATAAAATTTTGGTCTTAAGTATTTGTGGTTTTAGATTTTATTTTGATATATCTCATAGTATAAATAAATATGTAGGTATTTGATTTTTTTTTCATGATATTTGTTTAGTTCAAATTATGTTTCAAGTCTATGGTTTTCATGATTCCAACCCGTGGTATTTGGTTCATTTTGTAGTTTTTTTAATTAAGTTTGTTTTTAATGTTAACTCCTTTGTTTTGAATTTATTAAAGGTATTTGTTATGAAATGTTATTAGGTTTAATCTTTTTATGTTTTTATTAAGATTTTAATACTTTATAAATTTTTAAGTTTTGTTAAGTTTTAGTAGTTTAAGTTTTTATTAATTTTTAGTTTATGTTTTTAATATTTTTTTATTTTGTGATTTGTGGGTATTGTTTTTAATTTTATATATTAGTTTATCATTTTATTTTATTGTATATCTTTTTAAATTGTTAAATTTTTTAGTAATTTTTTTTAAGTTTGTAATTTTTTAGTGATGTTTACTTTATTTTTATTTTTTTTAGTTATCAGTAGTATTGTTATTTTATGTCATCTTAAATTTTTTATTATAAAGTTGTGAGTCATATTTTTTCTTGTGTCAAAGTCAATAAAGTTATATCATTTTTCATTTTTAGTTGTCTCTTAAAGTAAATGTTATTTATAGTCCTTGTGTCTTTGAATGTATTAATCTCTATAATGGATGCATTTTTGGGTGAACCCAACATCCACATTCAAGGGGGACAATTTTTAGTGTATTTTAGAACTAAAGGGGGGAATGTTGGGAATTATTCCTAACATTTAGGTGTGAAAATAAAATAATACTTTGAATAAATGTAAGTGATTTATTTAAATCGACTAGAATTAGGATAGGATAGGGATTCATGATAATTAGTTTTGGGATTAGTTTTATCTCATATTTTTTAGGGAATGTTGTCTTATATATGTAACACATTACATTCAAATAATTTATGTTATTGAGATTGACTGAAATATATTGTGATCTGCACATTGACTATTTATGGAGTAAAACCCATTAGCACCTAGCACATTTATGAGGGTGATAAATACAGTGCTATGAAAATATATTGCTAAGTTTGTGGTTGTTTATTTTTATGATACTTTGATATTCATTAAGAATAAATAATAACACTTAAATTTTTTGAGAATGGTAATGGATTTGTTAAGAAATGAGAGGTTTCATGCAAATTTGAAGAAGTGCAGGTTTATGCAGAATAGTTTGGTATTTTTGGGATTTATAGTTTCTATAGATGGTGTGAAAATAGATGAAGAAAAGATAAAGGTAATTAATGAGTGGCCTACTCTTAAAAACATTACAAAGGTAAGAAGTTTCCATGGTTTAGAAATAGTTTACAAAAAAATTATTAAAAATTTTAGTAGTCTTTTGGCACTAGTAACAGATTGCATGAGAGGGAAAGAATTTGCATGGACTAGAGCAACCACATAAATCTTTAAATTTTTAAAGAAAATGATTATAAAAATACCAATTTTGGCATTACCAGATTAAGACATTAGAGGCATTACTTGGTGCCTAAATAATTTATACTATTTACATATCATGAATCTTTGACATATGTGAATATATAAAAGAAGTTGAATAATAGGCATGCAAAGTGGGTTTCTTTCTTGTAGTTGTATACTTTTGTGTTGAAGCATAAATTAGGAAAAAAATCAAGTAGCTAATGCATTGAGCAGTATGGTAGTGTTATTGACAACTATGGTGAGTGAAGTAGTTGGATTTGAAGCTATCAAAGAATTATATGATATTGATCCATATTTTGGTAGGGTAGTTGAGTAGTGCAAGACTCCTTTAATAGGTGGGAGATATGGTATTCATAATTAGTATCTTAAAAAAGAGGGTTATATTTTCAAAGGGCAACAATTATGCATTCCATTTTGGTCTCTATGAGATAATATAATAAGTGAATTACATAGTGGTGGTTTGGTAGGACACTTTGGTAAGATGAAGATAATAGCTTTGGTTGAAGAAAAGTATTTTTAGCCAAAGATGAAGAGAGATGTGACAAGGTATATTTCAAAGTACAAAATATGTTAGGTGGCTAAAGGACATGCACAAAATACTATATTCTACATGCCATTACCATTTTCAAGAGGGCCATACATAGATTTGAGTATGGATTTTGTGTTAGGATTGTCAAACACATAGAGAGACAATGATTCAATTTTTGTTGTTATATAAATATTTTCCATAATTGTTTATTTCATTGCATGTAATAAAACCAATGATGTCAATAGGGTTGTAGATTTATTTTTATGTATATTTTGAGATTGCATGGTGTTCTAAAAACTATTAATTTAGATAGGAACACAAAATTTCTAAGTCATTTTTGGAAGACTTTGTGGAAGAATATGGGTACTAAGATACAATTCAGTAGTGTATATCACCCACAAATAGATGGGCAGAAAAAAGTTATGAATAGGAGCTTGGAAAATTTATTAAGATGCATAGTGGGAGAGAAGCCCAAGCAATGGAACTTGGCTTTACCAGAAGTTGATTTTGCATATAGTAGATCAGTGAGTAGATCAATAGGAAAATCACCTTTTCAAAAAATTTATGGGAGAAATACTATGGATTATTTATATTTGGTACAATTACCAATTGTAGATAAAATTAGTGATGATGCAGAAGTGTTTCTAGATCATACACAATAGTTGCAAGGAGTAAGAAGAAAGTTTTAGGAAAGTAATGAGAAATATAAAGCAATGATAGATGTTAAAAGAAGATCCAAGTTATTTGAATAAGGAGAGTTGATAATGGTTTACTTGAGGAAAGAGAGATTTTCAAAAGACATATATAATAAGTTGAAGTATAAGAAAATTGGGTCTTGTAGAATTGTGAAGAAAATCAATGATAATGCATATGAGGAAAGTTTACCATAAAAATTTAATATATCTTCATTATTTAATGTTTCATATTTTTATGAATTCCATCGAGAAGATGGTGAAGATGAAGAAGTAAATTGGGAGAAACAGGTTCCAAAGAAGAAAGAAAAATAGTGCAAGTTTTGGATATGAAGACAATGATCACAAGGCGAGGGAATTATAATGGGGATTTGATGTAGTGGGAAGGATTTTAGAAAGAAGACAACACATGGATTATAGAATGGGAGATGAAGAATATTAATAAAGACAAATGAAAATAGTATAATCAGGCCAACTCACAGGTGTTGAGTTGTTTTCAACCAGAGGAGAATGATGTAGAAAAAATAGGCCAACCTTTCGAAATCCATATCTTTTGACGCATAACTTCATTTGAGCTCTTCTACATGCTAAAATGCCCTGTATAAAAAAAATTATTCTTCCCTAAGGAACTCTATTCCCTTATATTTTATTTCAATATTTGTTGGAGGCAAAACATGATCATCTGAGGGTCTAAAATTAACGTTTAATCATGTTTTTGGGAATTTTCTATTTTTAAAAATTGTATATTTTAGAACTGAACATCAACTTTAGTTGAATTTCATTTCATAGGCTAATTTTATCATTTAGGATATCCCTAATTTTTAGAGCCATGTGCACATGCATGCAAAACTTACTACAAATAATGGGTGCTAAAAATAGATGATTTTTTAGATTTTAGGCTTTTGTAAGCATGGTTTGAGTTTGTATTTATTTCAAGTCACTCAATACGAATCAATTTTGAGTTATTATTTCAGATCTTGGCCTATTGGTAATTTTATTGTCTTGATAGTTTTTGGGTTCATTAAGAGGGGTCATAGTGACAATTCGAGTCACATATCAAAAATGCAACTTTATCACGATCAAATCAATTCTCATGACATCGTCATCCACTCATGATAAAATAAAACGGCCAATCAAATATGTTGACACCTTGTAAGTTGTAAACCTCTTTGCAAACGGTGTGGGTCATGTAAATCTATTCGCTGTTGAATCCAGGTCTAATGTATGATATCATTTGAAATAATCTATCATTACCCTCACCATCACTAGTCAAATCACCTTTAAATATTTCAACATTTACATAGTCTATATGCCTTTGCCCTTCCCCACTATCTCACCATTGCTCAAGCCCACAACGAAATCGAATGTCTCTTCCTCGTACAACACATTACCATATCATATATAGAAACACACATCCTCTTTATCGACCATCACCTCCACCAATACTTAACCCTCTATACATAAAAAGTAGGATGGGGTCAACAATCATAAATTTCGAATGAGGTACAACCACTGATTTATATTCCTTCACTTTATGAGATCCTCTTTTACAAAAACAAAAAATTAGACAACTTACAACATATAAATAAAATTATATTTATAGTATTAATACATATAATAAATAATAATATAATATAATCATATTTAATAATATTATATTTATTATAATATTATATAATAAATAAATATTATTACAAAATAATAATTTATAAATATTAATATTATTATATATTATATGTAATATATTATTATTATATCTTTAATTATATTTATACAATAATAAATTATTATAATATATTTTTATATTAATATATATGTGTGTAGGGGGATGATGAGAATATAATAACTAATCATATAGATATACAGAGCGTGTGCTAATATAGTTATTAGATAATATTAATTATTAAAATAAATATAATAATATTTTAAATATTATATAATACATTGTTTTATTATAATTACAAATATATATTAAAATAATAATATTTATATTAAAATTATTATAATTATAATTAATATTTTATTATTATAATTATAATAATATTTTTTTTATATATATTTTTTTAAATGAATGAAGTATATTTAGTAACCCAGCTTCTTCGTGGATTTTGGCTTCTTGATTTTTCAAATTGAATTTTGACAAAACTGAATGACGTAATCTGGGAGTGTGTGGTGTTAGGTATTGTATTAGGGATTGTAGCTAGATTTTTAATTAGAACATATTCTACTAATTTAATTGATGACCACTAATAACGAGACATAAACTCAAACCGTTGTTTTGAACACTCATCTCGCAAGGCATTGATTAACGACAGCAATAACAAGCCAGAAGCTCAAACTGTTATTTTGGACATTCATCTCACATGGAATTGAAAACTTGAGAGATTCACTATTCATTGTGGACACAATTTTAAAAAGTTTATACTAAAGCTTGGCGTCTCAACAACATACTTTGCCCAGTACGGTCTCTTTTGGATGAGCTTGTCTCTTGATCCATCTCGCATTGCTTTCCGGAAGCTAATAAGTTGGCAGATTAGCTAGCCAATTTAGTAGTTGATCAAAATTCAGAATATATTTCAAACAATACATGTGACAGGTGGCATGGTCTGGAGGATGTGAATAATGGTTCACATTTAATTCTCTCCCCTGGGTTCACTTGAGTGTCTCTCCCTCGAAATGACATTTCGGACTTAGTTCTTTATTTCATTTGATCTCATTCCTACCAAGGTGGTAGTCTTAATGGCTAAGTGTGTGCGGTTATATTATGATTTTCTGGATGTGTTTTTATTTCCTAGATCCATCTCTTCCCCTCAGCTCTGGTTCTTGCATCGCTCCTAATGGCTGATTACTCCGCGGTTACCAACAACGTGTTGTTCGGACCTATTGTTCATCTATGGGCTGATAAAGAGGAGATGGTTTTTTGTGACCCTGTTTCTGATAGGAGGCTCCGGAATATCTTCAATGTGACGTTTGGTGAGGTGTTGGAAGCTATTCGCTCTATTCTTGATCACAATTACATACATTCTCTGTGGCGTTGAAAGTTAAATTCAGAGGTTGCGGCTATATTCACTAGCAATTTGATGCGCACAATCAGAAATGAAGAATTGGTGCTGCTGGTAGTGGAAAAGGTGATCTGTCAGGTTTTTCGGAGTGGTCTTCAGGCATGGATGTCAAGTTTCCCTGCTTTGTCAGGTCCAATTCTTCCTTTTTGTAGATCGCATTGTGTGCAATAGATTCCTCATTCGGTTTTTGATCGTGACTTGGAGATGCATTTTGTCAATGCATATTATATGATGCACAGTTTGATGGAGCCTTCTGGTTTTGCTTCTCTCCCTGCTCGCCTATGGAAGACTGGATGGGTTCGCTGTCTTAACCGACCCCTTTTCTTGACCCTTTTGATTCTCTTCCGAAAGCTACGAAGGCAAACTATCTGGTCCTAGTCTGCAGCAAATCAGATTCCTTGGTCCCTGGTTCCATGTCTGAGATTTCATCCATCCCCGGTTGTGGGGATTGTAATGACTTTCAATTGACGAATTGGACTGCTTATGCCCCTTCGTTGGTAAGGGAGATGTCTCCCAAGTGTGGCTCCGCTGATCAAGCGGCCTCGGATTTCTAGTTGATACCTTGAGCTGGTAGTTGTTTGTGTTTTGTTCTCTTGGCTTTTTTTGGTAGCTTCTCATGTTGGAGTCTCGTTCTTCCTATTGATTTGATATGCTTCTCTTTGGCCGTTGTATCGAATTAGTTGCTTCCTTGTCATTTCTGGAGCACCATCTTTTTCTGGCTTGTTTATGTAAAATAATCTAAAATATAATCAGTTTATTTTATATATATTTATTTAATATAATATGAAACCATTACATTACAAATAAGTTGATATGAGAATGATCATATTTATTTATTTTATGATTTATTAAAAAAAATTTAAAAAAAATTATAATATTATAAATGTGCAAATATATATGTAAATTATATAATATATATAAATTTAAAACTATTTAATTATAAAGAATCAAAACTCAGAAAATAATATTAAGTTATTATAATTATATTATACATATAATTATTTTATCATATATATCATTATTCTATTAAAAATAAAACTTTATCTCAAAAACATAGTTATTTAATAATATAATTAATTTTTAAATATATAAACACTTGCCACTAAACCAACTACGTTAATATTGTCTTGTTAATTATTAGTTATTATATTAATATCAATTTAATATATATTTTTTATTAATATATATATATATATATATATATATATATATATATATATATATATATATATATATATATATATGTAATTAAAAAAATTATATTAACATAAAAACTTAATATCAAAATACTACATTTTAAATACATTGGGTATGAAAATCAGTAATAACTATTTATCTTATGATCTATAAAAAATTCTCAAAAACCTTAGAATGTTATGGATGTAAAAATATGCACTGACATATTATAATTATAAAAAATATATTAATAATATATTGTGCTCAAATATAAACAACTAAACCTTAGAAAATAAGATTACATCATTATAATAGCATGTATGTATGTATGTATGTATGTATGTATGTATGTATGTATGTATGTATGTATGTATGTATGTATGTATGTATGTGTTTTAAATACATTGGGTATGAAAACTAGTTATAACTATTTATCTTATGATCTATAAAAATATTTCAAAAAACCTTAGAATTTTATAGATGTAAAAATATACATTGACATATTATAATTATAAAAAATATATTAATAAAAAACTATGCTTAAATATAAACAACTAAACCTTAGAAAATAACATTACATCATTATAATAGCATGCATGCATGCATGTATGTATGTATGTATGTATGTATGTATGTATGTATGTATGTATGTATATGTTGAGTTCTTTATTTGCCATGGGGTTAGTCATCTTTACTAATATGGTTCAATATTACAAGACATATTTAGCTATTGGCTCACTAGATTTTTGTTTTAGTTGGGAAACTTGAGTGTATGAAACTGTCACTAATTTTAATCAAAAAATGTGCCAAAAGCATGTTTACAAGTGGATTAAATGTTGTAATGGATTGATTATGGAGATCATAAAAGCATTTTCATGCATAGTCCTTTAAACTACTATGGAATATCTTGGTCAAGAGATAATCATTGGACACATAGTCCAAACATACTATGTGAAAAGAATGTAAATGATGCTCCAAGTCACCCTTACCATCATATATATTAAACTTGGGTGCCAAAGATGTACATATGAAAGGAATTACCATTATATGTTGTGTTAATGGTGTATGCAGGAGAACATGAGAGTCCAAGGCATGAGATGGTTTAGTGGCACCTTGCTCACTATCTAACACCTTGGCCTTCAAAGAATGGATCTTCTGCCTAAGGGATTGTACATATGGAGAGGAGGGATGTGTATTATCCATATGAGGTGTTGTCAGTAATGAGCGTTGGATAGTTATAAGAAGTTTTAGAATCTAAGTTACCCCTGTAGTAGGTGTAACAATATTAACATCTGTGGAGTTAGAGGATTGACCAAGTGATCTATTATATATGAAATAAGTCAAAGGTTATATTTGACCATTATTTATTATAAAAGTTTATAATTTTATTTTTTTGATGTAAAATCTCATTGTACATTAATATTATTCCATAATTAAAACCTCATTCTATATATACAAATACAAAAAATTAATGGAATACACAAAAATACTAAAATATAATATTTCATCTAAATTAATTTCTTTTAAGTTATAATTTTTTAATTTTATAACATTTTACTAACACATTATAGGGATAAATTTTCCTTTCTTTTAGAAATCATACTTCTACTATTATATTATAATGGGTTTCTACTAGTTTTCATATTCTTTCCATGGAATAAAACAAGAATAAGCTTATATTTTATTTATTATTCATATATTGCTCTATATGTTGATTTCGTATGTATAAATTGTTTCTCTTTGTTATAATTTTATTTATTTCCTAGATCAATATTAATTATTTTCTTGAAATAGACTATAACAAATAACTCTCTTTTTTATTTTATAAAATATTTATATTGTTATCTTTTATTTCATAATATATAACTTATGTGCTCTAAGAAATCATACAAGTGCTTTTAATCTTAAAAAATTACCTTATTAAATGAATAATATTATTATATCTACATAAATCAACATCATATATAACTTATGTACTCTGAAAAATCATACAAGTGCTTCAACATCTACCATGATGCATAAAAAATAGGCCAGCATTTCGAAGGTGATAACTTTTGACCCGCATCTCTGTTTGATATTTGCACACATCAAAATGATTGTATTAAAAACATTGATTCTGATCTAAGGCACTCTATCCCCTTAGATTTGATTTTTATATTTTTTGGAGACCAAATGTGATCATTTGAGGGTCTAAACTTAATATTTAATGATTTTTTCAACAATTTTTTATTTTTAGAAATTGTATATTTTTAGGATTGGATGTCAACTTCAATTGAATTTTTTCAGATAGGATAATTTTAGAATTTACAATATTTAATATTTTTTTTAGAGTTATACATGTTTGCATGTGAAACTTACTATAAATAGCAGTTGTTAAAAATAGGCATTTTCTTAGATTTTATTTTTATTTTTGAATTTTTCGAGGTCAACTCTAAATTATGAGTTGAGGCTTATTTAATCATGATGTGGGTTGGTAAATATTTAAATTCATTCTATATAAATTCAATTCAAGTTATTGTTTAGAAGATTGGCCTATTATTATTTTTTTATCTTGATAGTTTTTAGTTTCATTATCTAGTATCAGAGCATGTTCGAATCTTGGAGGAGAAAGAGATGGTGAGAGGATGAGGAGGTATTATGTAGATGAACCAAAATATACAAGATCGATAGAGGTAAGTTCAAAAATTAACAATTATTATCACCAATCAGACAAGAAGAGAAGTTGGTGATGAAGCTGAGAGAGACATAGATCATGATGAAAAAATTCAACAAGAAGAAGAAAAATAAGATTAGCCACCATTTATGGAAGAGATAATGGCTCAATCTTTAGGAGGAAGAAATGAAGGAATCAAGGTTGATGTTCTAGATTATGAAGAAAATTTAAAACTAGAGGATTTTATAGAATCGATGAATAACATGGAAAAGTTCTTCAATTGGAAGACTATGAAAGAAGACAAGAAGGTAAAGTTTGCATGCAAAAAATTAAAAGGTCATGCAATGATTTCATGGGATCACCTGTAGAAAGAGAGACATAGGAAAGTTAAAGAGAAGATTAATTTATGGAAAAAGATGGAGAAGACGTTGAAGTAAAAACTCCTCCTGTGGATTATATACAAACCTCATATAGAAGATTATAGAATTTGAGATAAAAAGATCACAGAATATAAGAGTATTTTATAATCTTTTCATATGAGTGGAACATGATGAACCAGAAGAGCAAATGGCTATAAGGTATGTAAATGGTTTGAAATTTTTTATTCAAACTGAATTAAGCATGCATAGAATACTTAGTATGGATGAGACTTATAAATTAGCTTTGAAAATAGAGGAAAAAAATAGATAAAATTTTAGAAGAACATATCTTGGTCCAAGAAGAGGTGGATCCTCTTCAAATAGGGGATGAGGTAGGTTAAATACCATCAAAGGTGGATCTAATAATGATAGAGGTGAATCATCACATAGTGAAGAAAGGCAAGATGACAATAGGTAAGGGTTTCAATACCAACAAAGAGGAAGAGAATTTAAGAGAGAATGCGTTTATGATGGTGCTAGAGGATGGTTTCTGAATCAACATAGATCTTATATTTTTTATAAATTTATAGAAGAAGTGTACAGAGCATTTGAGGGTCCACACAATTAAGATCAAGAAAGAAGGCAAGATCACCCAAAAGTGAATCTAGTTGAGGCTAAGATAGAAGAGTAGAATACTAAAGTTATACCAATAAATGTTTGAGAGAATCTCATGATGAGAACTATGATCTCTCCAAAGAAGGATCAAGTGCATAAAAAATAAGGTGGTGATGCATGGCTATAATCAAATATTTTTTGAACAAGATGTACTTTAGGTAAAAATGTATGTAAAGTAATTATAGATGGTGGTACTTGTGAAAATATAGTTTCTAAAGAAATGATAGAGAAAATAAATTTATAATGTGAAAAGCATCCTAATCTTTATCGAATTTCATGGTTTAAGAAAAGAAATGAGGATATAGTAGATAAAAGGTGCTTAATCAAATTTTTAATAAGAAAAACTTATAATGATGAAATATGATGTGATTTTATTCCAATGAATGCATGCCATTTATTCTTGGGGACACCAATGGCAATTTGATAGAAAAGTAATTCATGATAGAGAAAAGAATACATACACTTTTTAGAAAAGTGGTACAAAGGTAGTTTTGTTACCTCTTAAAGAGGATGAGAAGATAGAAAACATGCTCTATACTAAATAATTTATCCAATATATGAAGGTAACAATTTTTTATGCATTAGTAGCAAAGAATGAAGAAATAAAAATAGTACCAATACCAATAAAAGCATCAAGAGTGTTATAAAACTTTGTAGATATTATACCTGATGAGTTACTAGATGATTTACCATCAAAAAGAGATATTTAGTATCACAATGATTTGATTATAATATTACCTCTACCTAATCAAAACACTTATAGGATGAGTCCAATAGAACATACAAAATTAAATAAACAAGTTACTAAATTACTAAAAAATATGGTGATAAGGGAGAGTATGAGTCCATGTGCAACACTAGCGTTGATAACTCCAAAAAAAGATAGAAGATGGAGAATATATTTAGATACTAGGGAAATTAATAAAATTATAATAAAGTATAGGTTTTCTATACCTTTTTTAGATGATACGATGGATGTGCTTGTAAGAGCAAAATATTTTACCAAGATTGATTTAAGGAGTGGTTATTATCATATTCAAATTTATGAATGAGATGAGTGAAAAACTACATGCAAGACTAGGTATGGATTATATAAATGGATGGTGATGCCATCCAAATTATCTAATGCACCTAGCACATTTATGAGGATGATAAATATAGTGCTACAAGAATATATTGGTAAGTTTGTGGTTGCTTATTTTGATGATATTTTGATATTTAGTAAGATGAAAAAAGAACAATTACAACTTTTGAGAATGGTACTAGATTTGTTACAAAAGGAGAAGTTGTATGTAAATTTGAAGAAGTATAGGTTTATATAGAATAGTTTTGTATTTTTAGGGTTTTTAGTTTTAGCAGATGGTATGAAAATGGATGAAAAAAGGATATAGACAATTGTTGAGTGGCCTATTCTAAGAAGCATTATAGAGGTAAGAAGTTTTCATTGTTTAAAAAAAATTTACATTAAATTTATCAAAAAATTTAGTAGTATTGTGGCACCAATAATACATTGCATGAGAGGGAAGAAATTTGCATGGACTAGAGAAACCATAGAAAGTTTTGAAATTTTTAAGCAAAAAATTATAGAAAGACTAATTTTAGAATTACTAGATATTAACAAAGGGTTTGAGGTTGATTGTGATGCTTCATTTGTCAAAATTGGTATTGTGTTGAGTCAAGAATGAAAGCTAGTAGCATATTTTAGTGAGAAATTGAATGAGATAAGAAAAAAGTATTCTACTTATGATATTAAACTTTATGTAATTGTATAAGTATTAATACATTAGAGGTATTACTTGGTGCCTAAGGAGTTTATCTTATTTACATATCATGAGGCTTTAAAGTACGTGAATATACAAAAAAGTTGAATAATAGGCATGTAAAGTAGGTTTCTTTCTTGTAGGGGTATACTTTGTATTGAAGCATATATCAAGAAAATAGAATCAGATAGCTGATGGCATTGAGCAAGAGGGTAGCATCATTAACTACCATGGTGAGTGAAGAAGTTGGATTTGAAGCTATCACAAAATTATAGGATATTGACCCATAATTTGGCAAGATTGTTGAATAGTACAAGAATCCATTAACAAGTGGGACAAATGATATTATGATGAGTATCTTATATAATAAGTTTATCTCTTCAAAAATAAATAATTATGCATTCTAGTCAGGTCTGTACGAAACAATATAATAAGATAATTATATAGTGGTGATTTGGCTAGAAATTTTGGTAAGACGAATATAATAGCTTTGGTGGAAGAAAAATAATTTTGGCCAAAGATGAAAAGATATTTGATAAATTATTTTTCAAGGTGAAAAATATATTAGGTGGCTAAAGGACATGTATAAAATATTGAATTATATATGCCATTGCTGATTTCAAGAGGACCATGGACATATTTGAGTATGGATTTTGTGTTGGGATTACCAAACACACAGAGAGGTAATGATTTAATTTTTGTTATTGTAAACATATTTTCTAATATAATTAATTTCATTGCATGTAATAAATCCAATGATGCCACTAGAGTTATAGAATTATTTTTAAGGATATTGTGAGATTGCATGGTATTCCCAAAACTATTACTTCAGATAGGGACATAAAATTTCTAAGTCATTTTTGGAGGACTTTGTGAAAAAATATGGGTACTAAGATACAATTTAGTAGTGCATATCATCCAAAAATATATGGACAGATAGAAGTTGTGAATATGAGCTTGAGAAATTTATTTATATGCATAGTGGGAGAGAAGTCCAAGCAGTGGGACTTGTCTTTACCACAAGTTGAGTTTACATATAATAATTTAGTGAATAGATCAACAAGAAAGTCACCTTTTCAAATTATTTATGAGAGAAATCTTATGGGTATTTTATATTCGGTACAATTACCGACTACAAATCAAATTAGTGATGATGCATAAGTGTTTGCAGAGCATATGAAAAAGTTTCAAGGAATGGGAAGCAAATTGTAGAAAAATATAAAGCAGCAGAGGTCAGAAGAAAATCCAAGGTATTTGAAGGAAGAGAGTTTGTAATGGTCTAATTGATAATTTTTTTCTAAAATGCATGTATAATAAGTTGAAGTAAAAAAAAATTGGGCCATGTAGAATTGTGAAGAAAATCAATGACAATGCTTATGAGATCAGATCACCACAGAATATTGATATATATCTAGTATTTAATGTTTCAGATTCATATGAATTCTATGAAAAATATGGTGGAAATGATAAAGATAAAGTAGATTGGGAGCCGAAGGTTTTTAAAAAAAAAAAAAAAAATAGTGCACATTTTGGATATGAAGATAATGAGCACAAGGTAAGGGAATTATAATAAGTATTTGGTACAGTGGGAAGGATCGCAGCGAGAAGATAATACTTGGATTATGGAATGAGAGTTGAAGAAGATTGACAATTAAAAAATGATAGCAGTACAATTAGGGCAAATCACAGGAGTTGAGTTGCTTCCAACCAAAGGAGAATGATGTAAAAAAAATAGGCCAACCTTCTGGAAGACATAACTTTTAACCCGCAGCTTTGTTTGAGCTCTTGCACACATCAAAATGATCGTATTGAAAATTTGGATTCTACCCTAAAACACTCTATCCCCTCATATTTGATTTGAATATTTTCCAAAATCCAAACATGATCATTTGAGCGTTCAAAATTAACATTTAATGAATTTTTGAGAATTTTCTATTTTGAAAAATTGTATATTTTTAGGACCAAATGTTAAATTCAGTTGAATTTTTTATGATAGGCTAATTTTAGTATATAATATATCTCAAAAAAGTTTTAGAGCTTTACACGCTTACATACGAAACTTACTATAAATAATAGTCACTAAAAATAAGTACATTTTTTAGATTTTAAATTTTTTGAATTTTGCACATCCATTCTAAATTACGAATTGAGGCTTATTTAAATATGTTATAAGTTTGTAAATATTTTTAAAAATTCAATAAAAATTTAATTCAAATTATTATTCAAAATTTTAACATATTATTATTTTTTTTATCTTGATAATTTTCCATTTCATTATACCATATCAATTTTTTGAACTATTTTCATTTTCATTCAAAGTTTAAATTCCTACTTCATTTTTTTCAAAACTAAGTCTTGGGTGTGCAATTACAATCCTACTCAACTCATTCAATTACCGTTTTCTTAATGTTTTCATAAACATTCATAATTGTCATACTACATATATTCAATGCATATAAAAAAGAAAAATTACATAATATAAATTTTTTCACATAACAAACTAAATTTTTTATAGAACCATTCTCCATTATACATACGAAAAACCATCTTCTTCCCTACCAATTGAATTCATTGAATAACACAATACTATAGGAATCTAATCCCTATTGATATAACATATATAAAATCCCATTTACTCATACTAATAAAATAATAAAAACACTTATCAAATTAATTCGTTCAAAATTAGTTTCAATTTTACAACAATCAAAACCAATATTTCAGATTTTTTTTATTTTTAAAAATGATATTTTTTCTATAGCACAACTTATCAAATAAGAATAGTTATAAAATTTTATTCCATATCCATTTAAGTTCATCAAGCATATATGACCATCGTCAAGCCCCAAACCCAAGAGGTGCCCCAAGAAGTTTTATGCACATCAATTAGATATCAACAAGGAATTAAGTTTTGAGTAATCATGGCTTCTAAGTTGGCCAACAATCTCTAACTAAAATGATCCCTAGTAATTTGGGAAAATGTTAAGAAAAGAAGAAGAACAAATAGCAGGAAGTATAATTCTTACAAGCTTGTTTATTTTCTAAAAAAAACTTGTTCTCTTCTATAAGTAGGATACTCATTTGCTTTAAAAAAAATCATCAAGATGAAACTCAAGCGGGATTCCCATGTATTTGAGGAAAGCATTTGCCCTCTTTGAGACTCTATCTGGTCTTTAATATTCAACAGGCCCTTTTTCTTTCCCATGTCCCAAACACAGTTTCACAAGATTTTATACAAAACTAATAGTTTTAACAAAGGATTATACAATGAAATAGTATAACCAACTTGAAATTCTTGTCAAATATGAATTCCCCTTAGCTGCCCTCTATAGCTTCTGCAAATCTGCTCCAAACTCTCAATTATTTTAATGGAACTAAAATTTCTAAAAATTAAATTGTCTTATAGAAGATTGTTTTTTTTTTTTTTTTTCAAAATTTTCACTTTGTAGAAGATAGACTTGGTTCACTCCCTAAGATTTACCTTTTCATATCCCTAGGACGTCTTAGAGAAGAGAATTTCACAGTTTGTGTGTTTTAGAAAGTCAAATTTTCAATTATCAATCACTCTTTTTTAAGAACTGTAGATGTAGAATTTTAAAACTTACCCTTCATTGTAATGGTAGGTTGAATTTTACTATTTTATCTTGTTAGAGACTACTTCAAAGAGTGATATAGTCTGCAAATATGATCATAGAATTTGTTTTTTTGGATAAAAAACTCAGGCGCAGTTAAGATTAGGAGGGGATGATTTAAAATTAACATTCAGAAAATACTCAACTTCAATTGTTATTTTATGCAATTTTACAATTACTTTATAAATAATAAGAGATTAAGTAATTTATTAAAATTAATTGAGATAAATATTCAATTTTGAATATCATTTTTCTATTTAATTTTTTTATTAAAATTATTTGAGATCAAATATTATCTTTCAATTTTTAACATTAAAGAACAAGTACATTTAATTTTAAAAACAAAGTTTTAATTAAAAATAATAATATATGAAATAAATAATAATTAAAAATTTTGAATATTTAATATTTTTTATATTAATTAATAAAAACATATTAAACAAATAACAAGTATATATCATTTTATTTTATTTTTAAAAAACACATAATATAATTTTCATTCCATTTTTTATCATATTTAAAATGAAACGATATATCAATTATTTAATATTATTATTTGAGAGAATTTAATCCTAACTAGTATATGATTAGATAATTAAGTTTCTTTTAAAAATATTGATTGGTCAAAGCTATTCAAATATTTACATTCTTGACATTTAAAAAATTAATCGAGGAGAGTGATTAAACACCTTGGAAGAATTGGAGAATGTATACCACCTATTTTCTCCCATCCTATCATTGTTTTGTCGGTGCGATCTTTATAATGGACATCAAGTATGTTGTCATGGGCATATTTTTTTAACCGTTGTATAGTCCGACTGTTTAAAGATAATGACACGTGTTACCAAAAATAATCAGTAATCAAAAAAAGAAAATGGTCAAACATTGTGGTTAAAGAAACAGTCGAACATTGGCGTAGTATGTGCTCCACGTCTTATGTGGAATCCCCTAAGATTCATTTTATAAAGAGACAAAAAGATAAATGTTGTTTTGGTTCATTCAGAGCTCTCAGGGGCACGAAATTGTTGTTGTCAGGGTTTTTGGGTAGGTGGAACCCGTTTGAGGTCTAAGGCATTTTCGAAAGATACGAAGAACAATTTCGAGGGAAAGAGCTTTGTTATTTCTTCCTTCAAGAAGATAACACAGAATGCAATGCTGAAACGTGTTATTTTGGTAGAGAGATGAGGGAGTCTACAGAGAATGTATTTTTAAATGTCATTTGGCCCAGAGAAAAGATATCAAACGATATGGTTTATTTTACTTTTTAAAACCTGATGAAACTCCCTGACTCAATCGTCGTCTAGGTTCAATTTACAGAGACTACTAAGAAGAAGCCTCAGTTCTGAGATACTAGAAAAACAAAAATGATCTTGCACTTTTCACATACGATGAGAAGAAAAAACTGGGCTATGGAACCCAAAAGGAAAGACTAGGAAAAGACTCAATCAAACCCTTTGATGCATGGTCCCTCTGCCTCAAACCATTGATAAATCCTCTGTGTTGTCAGAAAGGCCATATCTTCTATAGAGAATGAATTTTTGAATGTCTTTTGACCCAGAAGAAAGATATCAAATGATATGGTCATTTTTTCCTTTCTTCCATAGATAACCCAATTCCTATTGTTTTAAGGATGTTTGGATGTTGGGTCTAAATTCCTCTTGCCGACCTATAGATTGATAATAGGGTAGAGATCTTCAAAGTGGATTTTGGGGTCAATAATCTGTACATGATGCTGATAACGTATGGATTTTTATACATGATAATCTTACTTCTGCTCACTCTTACCTATTTATTTCTTTTTGGCAAAAAAGACTGGATTTAGCCTAAATAAATGCCTTATGCACTAAATTTATGGCCGCTAAAAGATCTATACCTACTCCGCTAAATTTGACAGCGAAATGTGACTCCACCAATGCTTTGAAAATAGACATTAATTTCCTTTTGAATCCCTCTTACCCACTTCAGTTAGGGCTTTTTAACTACGAGCCGTAGGTGGTTGACTTGCTTGAGCGCATCGACAATCTTTGCCAAGGTTGAATCGAGGCCTGGAGTGAGAGATGCAAAGCCAGAAACCAGTCTGCGTTCATGGCGAGCCAATGCACAACTGGGTTAGTATGTTGATGCCACAGATCTTCGCACTTGTTGTGCGTGTTGGACAAAACCACCCTCCACATCACTGAAATGACCAAACCAAAAACCGCCCTGCATGCAGACTACCTCTACTAACATCTGCTAGTCTCTTAAATTTGCACTACACATTAGGCTGTTAAACCAGTTGTTGTTTCCAGCTGCCATGTTGAAAGATCGAATTTGCTCCCCGGAAACCCCTTTAGATTTACCTGCAAATTATAAAATAATTAGAAGACTGTGAGACAGAGATCCTCTGGTATCATTCCAAAAGATGCAATTTAACGAAGATAAAGGGAGGTGGGGAGGTGTTCTCCTTTTTCCTCATATATTTCGTTACCCTCTCTGTAAAACATGGAAGGTGATCCACTGTCCCCTCTGTAAAACGTGGCAGGTGTAAGAAATTATTTTTTTATTAAAAATCTGCAGAGTGTAAACCCTAGGCCGCGACTTGAGAACCCATGGCAGCCTGCACTTTCAAAGTGACAATGTGGTAGCGTGCCCTTCCCATAACCTTATTTTATTAAAACAAAAAAATTAAACAAATAAAATCTATTTAACATGAATTGTTACTTCTTATTAATTGTATTTCCAAGTTTTGATTATTTATATATATATATATATAAATAAGAATGTACTTTTATGTATACATACATATCCCAATTATTGTAGAATCACATTTTTTTTTTAATTCAATCCTTGAAAAGGAAGAAAATTATTTTATTAAATAATTTAAAATATATGTGTATTTTTTTTGGGTTAATTTATTATAAATAAAAAGTAATATAAAATTATTTATTGTATTTGTTTGTGTGTGTGTATATATATATATATATATATATATATATATATATATAAAATAAGTTCTACAATTCATTTATAACATATAAATTTAAATAAATTATTTCTTTTTATGATTTGAAATAAATAATTGTCACTTGAAATTATTGGGGTTGATGATAAGATGACAGTGTGTGGAAGTGGTCAGACATTCCTTGCAATTAAAAGCCCTAGTATGGTGTCACATTTGTTGTATATATGACATTACATATTCAGAGTTTTTATCCTTTTTAAGGATTTGAGTATGACCTAAAAAGTCCTTACATAAATAAATAGTTGTCAATGATCGTAAAATTTCTTTCTTTCATAATTAGTCCCAATTTAAGTGGAAGCCAACCAAAACAAATCTTTATAAAAAACAAAATTATATTATATGAATTTAAAAAATTACGATCTTATAATTATATTATATTAATATATGATTACTATAATATTATAAAAATAGGAATACTACATTAATAGATATTAAAATATAATATTATATTAGCATTTATCCTAACAATGCAAGTTACGTGGGAAAGAAAAGGTCATTATGTAATAAAATAATAAAAAATCAATAAAATATGTCACCATTCTGCAGGGTTAAAACTTTTTGTAAATAGGTGTAGTTCATATAAATCTAACTACTACTTGAATGTTGGGGCATGTGTATGATATGGGCCCTGTGGTATACAATAACTCCTAAAATACCCTGTCATTGTCACTCATCATCACCACCAACGTACTTTCAAATATTTCACCACTTATATTTTTTGGATTAATGCCTAAACCCATTCTAAATTGTAAGTGGAGTAACGATAATAATAAAAGTTTGAGATCTCTTCATAGATTATTAAGAGTTGTATTTAAAGAAAACACTTACTAGATATAATCTTAAAAAAAGGCATAATTCCTCTGGGTTCCCTTGCACCTTGGAAGCAACTACTAGTTTTAGGATGGTCACAAGCTTAGAAGGCATGAAGTTGACCATACGTTGAGATTATTAATGGTTAAATTATTTTAATATTTGATTTTTTTGATTTTTTTAGTGTTTATTTATTTGAGAGTTAACAAGTATATATTATTTTATTTTTCAATTTACTAATAATTTAGTTTTATTAGTTTTGGAGGGATTAAAAAAATTCATTGTTTTAATGTTATATTAAATTATTCCTTTTTCATGAATCAAAATATATTGTTTTTTTAGATTGAAAAATTTAAAACTTTGTAATAATTAATATACTAAATTTTGATTGGCCCAGATTTTGAACATATTATTATGGGGCATGGCACTACAACATCAACAGTAACTCTCAGATTTTTTAGTAATCAAAATAAATATAATGTTAAGACCATCTCAAAAAAAAATGCATTCTTTAATGTAATTATTATTGAACTATCTCTTTCATCTTGATTTTTGTAGGGCTACAAGGACCATAACTTCATCATGCATGGCTAGGATAAGCTTGTATATAATCATAAGAATTGGATCAGTTTCAACCTAAGTTATTTCCTAGTCCACAACTATCAGTCGCTTGACATTCTGGATGTTTGGGTGGCCATGGAACCCAAAGGCAAGATGTGATTTAAAGTAAATAGACTACTCACCAACTTCCTCACTAGGCAATTTTAATTTGGCATTGACAACCAATTGACCATCTTTTATCTCCTCATCATGCAGTGACAAAAATGGGATGACAAGGTCTACCTTGAGATTGCTTATCATGCATTCTTAAATTCTAATAGCATGCATTATCCCAAAATCATGTAGAATAAATTCATATTCTAGCACTCCAAATTCACATACAACACTCCCTTATTGATCTTCATTATCCCTAATCACTTCCTCATCAACCATCATATTCATGCTTATCATCCCTATTCATTCCTTCACCAATTTTTATTATCCCTTGTTATCCCTAATCACTACCTCATTGGCTATCATCATCTTTCATTATTGCTAATCACTCCCTCATCAACCCTCATCATTTCTAGTCACTCTCTCATCATCCCTCGTTGTCATTAATCATCCCTAAACACTACAGGTCATCAAAACTCATCAACCCTAATCATACCTAATAACTCTCTCATCATCTTGAGCATCATCCCTAGTCACACTCTCATCATCCCTCATCATCATTAATAACTCCCTCATTAATTGTCATCATTTCTTAGCATCCCTACTCAATCCTTCATCATCTTTCATCGGACCACTCATCATCCCTAATTACTCCTTCATCAACCCTCATCATCCTTAATTATCCCTAATCACCCCTCCTCATTGTCCTCATTTCTCAATGTCCCTAAAAAATGCATCATTGTCACTCATCATAGATAATCACTCTATCATCATCCCTAGTCACTCCCTCATCTATTAGAGTGTGTTTCAATCCAGTAGTTAGTATAAATTTGTTTTAGATTGCACAATATCATTTTTAAATGAATCTTGAATGGTGTTTCAATTCCTTTTATTTTGATTGGAGTGTACTAGGGTGATTATTCTCATTCATGTCTAGTAGATTAGATAGGGTCATGATGGATTACTCTAGGTAGATTATTGAATGATTTACATGGTGAAAATAAGATAATATGCTCTTTACACTTGCATGGAGAAAATAATTTTAAATGAAGAGGGATGATAAAAAATGATTATTAAAAAAGAATTACCTCTTTGTGCTTACTTCATATGAGGTGAAATCATTCTTCTAGACACAGTTATTTCCTAATCACTGAGTGAAAGGGCTAGATCATTTCAGATCTTATCAAGTTTGTGAGTTATTATCAAAAATGATGTGGGTCATGATTATAAATTATTGGCATTTATGCCAGTAACTTTGTTATGGCATGTTTTCTCCTTACATTGAAATCTATGTGCTTATGAAGGAATTATGATAGGAAAGTGGAGAGGGTGTTGAGATGAACTACCAATGCTTGCATCATTCCTTTGTAGTGTGGTCTCCATAATGTATATTTAGTGTTTGTCATTTAGGTTTCATTTTTAGCATTTTAGGTTAAGGGTTTAGTGTTCAAATTTTATAGTTCAATGTTTGGATTTGATTCCTTAAGTTCTAGCATTTAGTTTTTGAGCTTTAGTGTTTATCTAGTTTTAGGATTTTATGTTTCTAGTCTTTGTGGTTTAGGGTTCAAATTTCAAAGTTAATGGTTTAGTGCTTAGGGTTTTAGGATTAGCGTTTAGTGTTAAAAGTTTAGGGGTCAAGGTTTTGGGTTTAGGGTTTGGGGTTCAGTATTTAGGGTTTAAGGTTCATGATTTTAAATTTTGTGTTTAAGGTTTAGTGTTTAATATTAAGGACCTATAAGGTTAAGGTTTAATGGTTTAGTGTTTATGATTTAGGATTTTAAGCTTATGGTTTGGGATTTAGGGTTAAGGGCTTAATGTTTAGGTTTTAGGGCTTAGGGTCTATGATATAAAGTCTAGGGTTTAAGGTTTGATTTTTAGGGTATAGGTTTTGGTGTTTAGGTATTATTATTTTAGGTTTAGGGATAATGAATTAGGGTCAAGTGTTCAAGGTTTATGGTGTTTAGGGTTTATGTTTAAGGTTAAAAATACAAGGCTTATGGTGTTCTAGGTTTGGGATTTAGGTTTTAGGGTCAATGGAGTGTACTAGGGTTATTAGCTACATTTTTTACTGGTATAAGTGACTATACATGAATATAGGAATATGTCATGTATGAGTGACAACATACCTACATGTAGTACTAAGTATGGGTAGATGTAATGTTTGAATGATTGTATCATTATTATATGTATGCTATAGGTTGAATGTTATAGGACAGACATTTATGCATATTGATCAACCCATTGATTAAAACCCCCAAATTATTAGGAATTCATCTTGAATCCACCTTAAAAACTTTTACATGAATGTCCCCAACCATTCCTTTTTATATATAGGTTAAAATGATCCATATCCTTTCGAGATATGTCTTAGGGTCTAAATTTTAGGTATATTATTTAGTTTCAGGGTTCAGTGTTTATGGCTTAGGGTTTAGGTTTCAATGTTTAAGGTTTAAGGTTTTCTATTTAGGGTTAGGGGTTTGGGATAAATGGTTTAGGTGGAAATGGAGCTCACTGGGGTTATTATCTTTAAAGATGTGTAGCATGGTACATGAGGGTCTAATATAAAATTTTCAATTTCAAGCATACCTTTTCTGAGTAGGCACATAATCACAGTTGACTATAATTTAAGTCTAGGTCAGTAAAGAGTACACTTTGAAGAGTTGGCAAGAAAGAATGGGTGTTAGACTTGATTATAACACGTTAACTATGTTTATACCAAACTAATGAGATACTTAAGCCAATAAAATATGGTTGGAAACTAAGTTCATGCCTTAACCTATAGTTGACCGATAAACCCTACACATAATGAGTGCTCAAGAATTTTGCCTTGGGTTTTATGAGGTTTAGAGGTGATAGGCGTGTGAACCAACCCTAAAAATTTGTAAAAGAGGTCAACATAACATTCACAAGCCCCTTATATCATCATTTTGTCATGGAAAATAGGTCAAGTGACACCTATTTTGTCTCAAATAGAGGGCACTCCCAAGAGGAAAAATCCTACAAGCTCAATATGAAAAGGGTAAGGAAAAGAGTTAGATACTATCATAGCTTTGAAAATAGATGTAGGAGGATGTGTTGAATATGATAAAACACTTGGGATTCATCACAATCATAACAAACACTTATAGGTGTTGATGAATATCTATGTGCAGACTAGGCCTACTAAGCCTTAACTAGGCCTAAAATCCCTAAGTAGATGTAGCCTCACTTATAACACCAAGTGAACCTTGTAGAGCATTGGAGGATCTCCATGGGGATATATAAGGTATGTGAGAGCCTTTATTTTGTAGATAAGGCAACAAATAGATAATTTTTTGGCTCAAGAACATGATAAGGTGCACAAAATGCATTGAAGAGCTTGAGAGGCCAAGTTTGGAAGCTCACATCAGTATAGATACCTAGCATGGAAGTCTAAGGAGATAGGATAGGTTGGAGAGGGTCCTAAGTGAGGATCTAGTGGAATTTATTCTAGGTTCAGATGTCACAATTTTATGCACTATCCTTAAGGGTTAAAACTACCTAAAACCCTCTAAAACCATTTTTAATTACTCAATTGGGAAGAAGTGGAAGAAAAGGCATCTTAGAGGGCTAGTTTGACTGGGAAATGATCTCGGACTTATAGAGGAATCCCTAGGTTTCCTTCCTATCAATTTGATTTATATCCTATCTATATGGGCATGGTATATAATGGATTTTATTGATAACTTTTTATGTTTTGAACGTACAAGTGTCATAGCCTTCCATGTATGGATTGGGTTGAGAAACTAATGATCATGATAGTGATAAATGTGAAAAGAGGTCTAAAGAAGGGTGATTATGAATATAGACAATGAGAAAAATTGTCCTGAGGAAGATTAATGATTAGGGACACAACCATTGAATGTTAGGGCTTGTTTCTAACTCCCTCTTCATAGTGAACTGATCTCATCTTTGAGTTAGTTATTTTTGTTTATGTGTGTGTTCCATAGTTGCTCATGAAGCACAAGTGTGTAGTGTGTTGATTTGTGTCTTGTAGGGTTGTAATATAAGTGTTTCAAATTAGTGTGATAGTTTCATCAAGTTTAGAGACATGGAAGACATTTATATCATCAATGGTGGATGTATAGTATTGGTTATGAAACTAGTCTACCATGTACATAATCAGATATCATACATTCATGTATAGACCTCCTATATACACACCTATAGGTGTTCCCAATAGGGGAATGTAAAATTTATTATTATTTTGTATGGTTTAGTGTTTAATATTTAGGATTTTACACTTTTGGTTTGTACTTTAGGGTTAAGGGCTTAAAGTTTATGTTGTAGGGATTAGGGTCTAAGTTATAAAGCCTAGGGTTTATAGTTTAAAGGTTTTATATTTAAGGTCTAGGTTTTGTGGTTTAGGTACTAGTATTTTGGGTTTAGGGATAATGTATTAGGGTTATGTGTTCAAGGTTTATGGTGTTTAGGTTTAGGTTTAGGGTTTAACATTCAAGGTTTATGGTGTTTAGGTTTGGGGTTTCAGTTTTAGGGTTGATGGTTTAGGTGTAAATGGATTGTACTAGGATGACTAGTTAAATTTATGTCTATTATTAGTGACTGTAATACAAATATAGGAATATGTCACGTATGAGTGAAAACATACCTACATTTGGTACTATGTATGCGGTAGATGTAATGTATGAATGACTATATTATTATTGTATGTATGTTATAGGTTGAAAGCTAAAAGATAGACATTTACTCATATTGATAAACCCATTGATTAAAAAACCCACAAATTATTCAAGAATTCATCTTGAATCCATCTTCAAGCCTTTTACATGAACGTCCCTAGTCACTCATTTCTCTATATATAGGTTAGAATGACCCCTTTCCTTTCAAAATATGTCTTAGCTAATGCACCCTCTCCTTTCCTTATATAGCTGATAACTCAATATTATGGTTTACGTTTAGAGGTTTAAGATTTATAAATTTAGGTTTAAATTTTATGGTTGATGGTTCAAGATTCATAACATAGGCTATAATGTATAAGGACTAGCATTCAGGGTTCAAGTTTTTGTGTTATGGCTTAGGGATTAGGTTTAAGGACTTATGATTTATATTTTATAATTAAAGGTTTGGGATTTATGTTTTATGGCTCAAGGGATCAAGAGTTTAGATTTTAAGGTTTGGGGCTTGGTGTTTGGGGTTAGGGTTTTAGGTTTATGGATTCACACTTAGGGTTTCCTGGGTTTTTGGTTGAGGTTTTAGGGTTTGGAACTTAGTGTTTAGTATTTAGGGTTTAGTATTTAGTGTTTGGGAATTAGGCCTTAGGGTTTAGGATTTGGGGTTTAGTGTTTAAGGTTTAGAGTTTACAGTTTGAGGTTTTAGATTTATGGTTTATGGGTAAGGGTTAAGGAATTTTTGTTTAGTGTTTAAGGTTTAAGGTTTTGGGTTTAGAATTTTTCGTTTAGGAGTTAATGTTTAAGATTTATGACTTATGCTTTATTGTTTTAGGATTGGGGTTTAAGGTTAAGGGATTACATTTAGATTTTAGTGTTTAGCATTTAGGAGTTTAATTTTATGGTTTGAGGTTTAGAGTTAAGGGCTTACATTTACGTTTTAGGGTTTAGAGTATATGGTATAAAGTATAGGGTTTAATGTTTTAAGTTTATATGTTTAGCTTCAATAGTTTAGGGCTTATGGATTATTTTTTTGGTTTAGGGCTAGTGTATTAGGTTTAATGTTTTAGGGTTTGGGACTTAGGGTCTAAGGTTTAGGTATATTATTTAGTGTTCATGGTTTAGGGTTTATGGCTTAGGGTTTGGGGTTTAGGATTTAGGTTTCAATGTTTAAGGTTTAGTGTTTAGTGTTAGGGGTTTAGGGTTAATGGTTTAGGTGTAAATGGAGTGTACTAGGGTTATTATCTACATTCATATCCAATATGGGTGACCATATCATGACCACATGAATATGTTATGTATGAGTGACCAAATACCTACATGTAGTACCATGTATGTGGTAGATGTAATGTATGAATGAATTTATCATTACTATATATATGATATAGGTTTCATGATGTATGTTATTCATTTATGAATATTGATAGACCCATTCATTAAATTTCATTTTCTATGTTGAGAATAAGGTTGTTAAAGATATTCCAAGGCAAAGATAGAAAACTCCAAGTATAGTATGTATCCAACTTTCTTTATTGAGTATAAACCTCTTATGAGGGTCCAATGTTATTATGTAAACACTATAGAATATTTATAAGTAAAGTGATTCAAAAAATTTGATAATTAAGCCAAGTAAATATCCTTACAAGTAAGCAAATTAGACCATCTGGACCGAAAGAGTAGAGTTTTCATTGAATTCTAATTCCTAAGAAAACAATAAAGGAAATTGGTTTCTTATCCTTAAAGATAGTCTCCAAACATCTTAATAAATATTTATAATAATCTATTGATAAGCTTAGATTAATAACACCTTTTAAACAATAAACACGCCTATACATAATATTATAGTAGTGCTTAGGATTTAGTCAACGTTTTGGGCACTTTAGTGATCTAATTGGTATCTTGAGACTGTGTAAAGACACATATGAGTCTTGTATCATTGTATTGATATTTTCATTGAATTTTGAATTAAATTATTCCAAAAAACAAGGTTTTTATAGACCTCTTTGTATCAAGTCCTTAAGAGGTATAATTTGGCCTAATAAGCCTATAAAGGGTATAGTTGTTATCACCTGAGCTTTGAGTTAAATTTCTTCATGCACTAAGAATCTTGAGTCAAATAATTGGTGAAACCCTCATAGTATTGTTCAAAGATGTGAATATGTACAATTGAGTGCCTTAAGAGTTAATGAAGGGTTTTACATGAAGGTAGATTACTATCTTAGGATTGAGTAACCTATTTTAAGTCATTAAAAGTGTCTTTTGATCTAAATACAAAGGCTAATAAGTCAAGACATAATAATAAATAATAAATTCATTAGTATTTCAATACCAATGCTCAAAAGACCTTTTGTGATAGACCAAGAAATAATATGTGGTTAAGAAGAGACTTAATTGCAAGTAAGTTTCTAAAGGGCCTTGAAGTAGAAGAGGTTGTGTAAGTGGAACACTTAATTTGACACTAGTTTGGAATAGTAAATATCAAGATATGGCTTGTGTATTTATGTAGGGCATACTCCTTTAGATCAAGCCACAGATTGGTTATTTAATCAAGTAGAGCATACTCAAGTAGATAAAGTAGATAGGGAATACTTAAGTAGGTAAAATAGACATGTAATCCTTAAGGGTATCTAGATCTATTACATACGTAATATGATTTATATCCTTGTTTCTAATTATATTTATTGATAATGAAAATTTGAAAACTAAGTATTGGCTAAAATGGAATTTGAAAAACTATCTTTTAAATGGTAATTCCTATAGCTCTATAATCAATTTTAGAAGATGCTGAGTGGCTTTAGATTATTATATTTAGTAAAATAAATTTAAAGTATAAGTTTACATTTGATTTAATTTTACATTAAAGCTTACATTTAATTTAATTTTACATTTTATATTCTTATACCTCTTACTATAAAATAGACAAAAATTACATGGCTTTCAAAAGATTGATTGCAAAAAAATGTATGTCTTGCAAAGGGCATACACCCTTTGTAGAGGGGCACACCCTTTACAAAATATGCACACCCTTTACGAAGGATGCACACCCTTTGCAAAAGATGCATACCCTTTGGAAAAGACACACACACATTGCAAAGGATGCATGCCCTTTGCAAAGGGAGTACGACCTATGTAAAGGATGCACACGCTTTACAAATGGTGTATGCTCTTTAAAATACAAAGGGCATATGACCTTTAGGGTTGGGACAGACCCTTAATGTATTTTTCATGGTTTTTTTAAAAAGAAGGCATATGCCCTTTACACAAAATGCTTTGTATTTTTCATTATGTCACCTTTTTTGTCCCCCAACTTTGTACATCTACCCATCCATTTAGAAATAAATATAACAATATAAAGGGACATATGTGTGAGGGACCAGAAAATGGCTTATCCACAAGTCCATGATGACCTTGGAGGTCAGAATGAATGATTTTGGAGTTCATTAAGTAGAGGCCATGTGATCCTATCATGTGGCATAATCATATCTAACATGTCATCATTGTTCATCATTTTCTCTTACTATGGAATAACAACATAAATATCTTCATATCATCATAGATTTCACATGAAATCACCACTAAAGGTATTTATTATCTCATTGGAAAACCTTGGAACAACTCTTTTAGTTAGTAGTGGAAAAGAAGTAGTATCTCACCCATGCGTATGTTTTTACAAGAGTATCTTATCTAGATATAGGTAATTACAATGAAAATTTTGAGAAAATCTAGAATGGCAAAAATTAGGAAAATAAGGGAAAAATTATATCATGCCTTAAATTTAGAGAACTCTCCTAAAGGAATAAATTAGAGATAAAGGGTAATCATAAATTATGTCACTATGTAGAGAAAGGAGATCAATAGATTGATTAAGGAGACACATTAGAAAGAGTTCATAGTATAAAAGAGGGAAACATCAAACGGTCAAAGTGTGAGGTCTTAGAGCAAAGGTTACATATTTTGTAGCAAAGGGTGATTTTAAAGCATATAAAGGGAAGAGTTAGAGATACATAGAGATAGAGTAGGTGTATAGAGTCATTGTGAATATAAATGTCATTTAAGATTTATTTTATTGAATAAAAATGAATGTTTGTTATTTTCTACTTTGTGACTTGAGTTGCATGGTCAAGAACATCCATTCATTGGAAAATCATAACTTGAACTACACCAAGTGGTATTAGATCAAATTATGTTTTGAATCCCACCAAAATTTGTTTTACACATTATTATTGGTATAAAAAATGATAAGGTATATTCCAACATAGAGGAGGTGTTGGATAGATGGTGTTATAAGGTATAGATTAATAAAATTCATATATTTTTCAAGAGTGAGAAAGTCTTGAAAGTAAACAAGAGCTATGTGATAAGGTGTAAAAGTATTTTTGAGTTAGTTCTAAGAAGGAATCTTTAATTTTTTACAATATAAATTCTTATAAGGGGATATAATTGTATGAAAGTGAGAGAGAATCTTGTTTGAGTCTAGTATAGGTTTTAAATATTAATAAATATTATATCGATGTTAATCATGGTGAATTTTAGAGGTGAATATATTTTAATTCACAATTATTCCAATTTTGGGATTTAGTTTTTTGTGATTTTTTAGGGTTGGCACATGGGTCTGAATCAATAAAAATTAAGTAATATAAATTATTTTGAGGGTCAGCTCACCAATATTTTACAATAGTATCTTAAATTATAGTTCAATTTGCAACACATATATTGTATAAATACCACCTAGTATCAAACAGATCAATAAGTAGAACTAGAATTAGAGGACTGCAACATCGAACGATAGCAAATGAATAGAAGAACTGAATGCAGATATCAAACATCAATAGTGTCGATCAAAAAAACTAAATGATAGTGCTGAAAGAGAACATCTCATGACAATGTCAAATGATATCATCAAACAAAAGTGATAAATGGTAATGTTGAACAATAGTTTTGAATGGAAGTGCTAGATATAACTAAAGTGTTACATAACCAATTTATATCATCTACTCTTTGACTAGATGATATAACTAAAGTGTTACATCCTTAATCATCATGGCATTTGGTGGGAATCATAAAAAGACAGGCCAATTATCAGGAAAATAAAGCATATTATCTTAGTTTAAAAATCCAACCAAAAAGCCCACATTATCATAATGCAATCAAAATATAGGTGTTTATTATTATTTTAGTTTGTCATAAATTTGACTTTAAATATTCAATAATATTAATACAATTTTACATGCAAAAAACCCAATTGATATCTCACCAAAAAGAATCAACCAGAATAACATGTCACCCCTTGAACATTTTTTTGATGATGACATGCCACCATTCGAAGATGCTCCTCTAGTTTTCTATGATAATGATAATGACATTCAAGTGGTAGAAGATATTTTTGGTTCTCACCAAACACAATGTTTAGCTAAAACCTGCACTACTAGAAATATTCATGAAGGAAAAGAAATCTATCGATAATTGGAAGGTCCTTTAAGGTGGACTAGGTAACAAAATTTTCCTTCATAGGACCTATATTTCTTGAAAATATTGATGACAATCCAACATAATGTAAATGTATAATATATAGCTGGAAACTAGAAAAGGAACAAATACTTCAACTGAAATTGGACATGATTGAGAAATATTATGAAAAAGTGTATGTGATAGTGAACCACCCAAATGGACTGATAACAAGAACACACAGGTGGAAAAACGTAGAATAATTCATGCATGTAAGATATTCACATGAGTTTGAAATTGATAAGAAATGTCAAAAACATCTTGTAGAGAAAGGAGGAACAATCAAAGAGAATTTTGGAAAATTTATGTAGTCTTATTAAAAGGCCAAATATATATAGTTTTCTACTATATACCACATTTTCAAAAAAACTCAGACCTATTTCTAATTTTTTAGATTATAATATTTTGTTTTAGGATAATGAGTTTCAAGATATTCCACAATCACATTGGTTAGTAGTGATTGAAAATAGAAAAATGTTTAGTAATGGTTGAGAAGGCAGATTTGAAATAAAAATTTTAAAATTCACTTTTCATCTCACTTTCCATTGATGAGGTCATAAAAATTGACAACACATCCTAGGTTTGCATGCATGTCTATACTTTTGATAACTATTTAAGGAAACCTCATCTATTAGAATTTTATAAAATGAAATAAAATTATAATTCAAAAAATCTTCATAAATTGGTTGTATCTAATTTAAAGGATAAAGTTAGGATGGACAATTATGCAATAGCTACAAAGCTAGTGTGTGATGGGGCTAATGGTGCATCAGTTATGTAGGTGCATATAAATGATTTGTGTGTTTCACTGAAAACAATATTTGTGCCATATATGATTCCAATTCATTACATGGCTCATAGGATGAATATTGCATACAAAATAATTATAAAATTTCCTAATGTGGTAAAAGTGGAGGGGCACATTCATGACCTACATGCTTATATGTAAAGCAGTCCCAAAAGAGTTTTAGAGATCCAGAATTATACAATAGGAGTGATAGATGGTAAGAAACTATTGAGATATGTTGATGTAATATGCATTTCTATGTATAAACTTGCGTGCCAAATGTTTGAAGAATAACCATCATTAGTAGTTTTTTAAGTATAAATATCATAAAGAAATTGAGAAGGAAACAAATTTATTGTACCATTTAAAAAACTTGGAAACACTATTGAAATTGTGTGGAATTCTTCCAATGCAGAAGGAAATGAATTATTTAATGAAACATGTTCTGGATAGATCCATTTGTATTGTTGACTCCATATGGATGAGAAAATGAGTAGGCCAATCTCTAGATATACTATACACTTCAAACGAAATGTTTCAAGGCCCTATTTTAGCAGTTGGCAATGTTTGTGAGATTTAAAGATGTAGAGAACTATTTTAAGTTGAATATCAATGATCATATTTATGTCATTATTAATGGAAAGGATATACTAATAACCACTTAGAAAATTATTTGATATTATATATTTCATGTTATGTTGTGGACATGTTTCCTTATGAAAGAGCTCTGACAAGATGGAATTTTCCAATTTAAATAAGAGGAGTCAGAAATACATCGATAAATAAAGAGGATGTAAATAATGAAATTTAATGTGGAACTAACATGGCATATGTGAATGTCACTAATGATGATCAAGTTTGTGTAGGATTATTTCAACTACAAGACTATTAGTTGTATATTTATTACAATTATCATATTTTAAATTCCAATTTCATATAATTGTTTATATTGTAAAATATTCTGAATAGTAAATTCACTATAATTGTGGATAGTATTATCATTTAAAATATTTGATTTATTCATCATGAAACTTTTCCATCTATTTAATTACTATTTAATTGTATTTTCATTTGAAATAACTATAATTGTATAGTGTAGCACCATATTAAGAGTTTTAACATTTATATTAAAAATATGAATTTGAAGTCAAATACGATGGTGATAGAACAACATATTGTATCATTAGTTTGTTTGAACTACATCAACTAGTTACTGAATAAACCTAGATTTAATAATAGTCACTTTACAACATCATAAAATTGAATTTGAAATTAATGCTCAAGCCTAACACCAAATCCATTGAAAAAGAGAATTGCAATCCACATGACTCATCCACTAATGACAATTTAATAAACTAATCAATGTAAATCTAAACTTTAAATTGTCATTGAAAAGATATATTTTTAAACAAAACACTATTTACAAATACTATAGAGTTTAAATAAAACATTATTTACAAATATTATAGAGTTTAAAACATTTTTTGGGGTTTCACTTCTTATCTACTTTCTCAACCACAACATCCTTTTTGGTACTATCATCCTTCAATATCCATGCCCTTTCAAGATCCTCAGCCATAAAATTAATACAACAAACAATTTTCCCATGTTTTCCAATATCTCCTACAGAAAGTAGACTTGGATTGGCATTTGTCTTCTTCTTAAATAACGCATTAGGATCCCTTCCTTGCTCCTCAATGATTTTTTGGAGTGTTTTTTCTATTTATTCAAGAGAACAAGCTTCTCCTTGAATTGAATGATAGAATAAAATTTTTTTCGTGCATTTTATAGATGCACATTGAGGACCTCGGCTTATTTTTTCAAATTCTCATGTTTTTCCTATAATTTAAAATAAAATGAAATTAGATTTGACAAAAAATAAGTATGATATGAAATTTGATTAAAATGAAGATACATTACCAAATATTTTTCCTTCTTGATGTTGTCAATCACAACAAGGTTGGCATCTTTCACCCATTTATTAAAGTATCCCTAAGCTTCTACATTTAAATTATCCAACCTACTAAGCATAATAGTCAACATGTTATCATTATAACTATTATAAATAGTAAATAACCCATATTTAGCTTGGGAAAATAAATAATTAATATTTTTGGGTTCATATTGCACCAATGAAGATAAATTTTCTTTTTGGGATTGGTTGTGATAATCGGCATTTATTTATTTTATCAATGCCTTTACTTGAAACTCACATATATACACATCTTTCAATAATATATAACTTCTTCATTAAGATTCAAAGTAATATTTTTTGATATGAAAATATTCAATTGAAAAGATTATTAACATCATCAAACAAGTAAACATTCTCTAGTTGGGTGGGACTGGGGGTGCAGAGGTACAAGGTTCCTCCTAATGAGTCACAAATATATCTACTCCATGAATAAATAATGTGGATTGAAATCATCTCCAATAAAATCACCACTTTCAATCCCCAAATATTCTTCATCAAGATCAATTTCATTCAAACAAGTTAATATCCACCTACTTGATATACCTCTTATATAGAAATAGGAGAATTTAGAACATGATAATTACAATATTCTTTTGGTAACTACTCATGCTTGTGTTAATGGAAGAGTCTTCCCCCTTGATTGAACTAAGTTTGGGGTCTGAGGTGGTATCATAGTTTTCCTTAGAGATTGAGGATGTCATATAAAATATAAATTATTTTCAAAAAATAGTAAATTTTAAAAACAAAAATATATGCTAGTTTTAAATTAAAACTTTAGTACTTGTATTTGGAGATAGTATCTCCTCCAATCTAAGCATCGTATTGCAAGTGATGGGGGAGTTTTGAGTTGGTACATTACGTAAAATTTTAGTCATAAAAAAATATAATAAGAAACTAAAAAAATTGAAAAACTAAAAAATTTAATGTAAAATACCTTGTATAGAGGCTCCAAAAGGCACAATAAATGTTGGGATTTGTTACAATGGTGGTTTTTCCATGAAAACATTAACTAATACTGAGTCAATTGCAATAATAAAAAAATAACTAAAATAATGCACTTTAAAGTTAATTTATCATTTCAAGTTTTTCAATAGTAAACCTACATGTAGAGACAATGAGGAAGAAACTCTTGCACATTTCAAAATATGAATCAATTGCAAGGATGATTCTATTGACTTGGAATCTACAAATCCTTCAACTCCATGCTTTCCTTTCAAGGTATATTATTTTTCTGAGGCATGAAATCTTACCTAAAAAAACAAATTTTAAACATTTACTAATCCTTAACATGGAAATAGTTTAACAAATAAATAAATATTAAACCTTAGGTCAACAAATAAACAAATAAACTAACATTTTATTCCCCTAGAGACAAAGCGTTTGTGCTCATCTTTGGATGAAACATAGTTGGAATCAATATTTATTTGCAGGTCATATAAGACCTCATAGTACATTGGCAAAATAAAATTTGAATAATAAATAGTGGAACTAGGATTGGCAAAAGAAAAATTTTATTCAAGCCTTATCATATAGGAAATAAAAGTACACTATCCATATCTAAAATAATAAAGAATATAAATAATGTAAATAGTTCTCAATATGGAATATCTAATGGTGTTCCCTATAATACTATTCTTGCATGGAAAAATTGAACCAATGCTTTAAAAAAAGGGCCACCAACATCTTCAGTGTGGAGGCCCCTCTTCTGACTATCTAAAATTAAAGAGAAAAATAAGGAATTTTATAGCTGAATTTTAATATAAAAAGAATTTTATAATTACATATAGTTTGACTAATCTACAAGATGAAATTTGACTCTAAATACTTCTTGTCATCATTTGTCAGCATTACTTTCAAACACATATGGTTTGCATTATGAAATAGAAGACCTGTCAGATTGTTAATCTCTTCTAGTGAGTTACCAAAGCAAATCACTCTAGAGTCTTGTTTCATAGTGAAGATATTCTTGCTAGGGTCATAGTAATACATTAGATATTTGAGTAACCTAATGTCTATTTCATACTAGGGCATGTACAGTAGGCCACTAAAGCTAGATTTTGAAATCCATTCATTAGACGCATTTGGTTATTGTACGATCTTAAGAATATCTAGGCATAATAAATTCTCAAAAACATATTTTATTTCCATGGTCAGGGAATGATTGTGATTGGGGGCAAAAGGGGATGAGAAATCTAATCTGTAAAATGTTAAAAATAAAGGTAGAGGGTGAGTATTTAAAGGATAAGGGGGCAATCAACAACCAAATAACAAATCAATCATACTTGTCACCCAATAGTGTGGCCTAACATCACTATTTGAAATTGTCTACTCAAACCATTGTTCAACACAACCATCTGAAGCTTAACATCTAGTGCACACTGACCACCACATACCATTCAACATAGCTGAATGACAGAATCATTTGATATAACCATCTAATGTAGTTATCTGACACAAGCATTCATCATAGACATTTAATGGGATTGTTTGGTGTGGTTCTATTCGGCATCTATCTTTCAGTGTAGCTAAATGGTTGTACAAACAAAATATAACTATTTGTTTTTACTCCGTCTAAATCATCATAGAATCACAATCATCCATAGAGGATTCACCATAGCTACAAATCAAATTTTCCTAGATTCACCAAATATTTCTAATAGGTTTTCCAATAGGGCCTCTTAAAATTAACCCTAATATTAAGATTTGAAACAAAATGTTGAATGTTGAAGAGAATAACTTTGTTCTAGGTGTGTCATAGATATTTCAAGTGAGAAGATAGTTGTGGAAACTAAGTTATTTTTTTAGGTAAAAGTAGATTGTGAAAGAGGATCCTATTTGTGAAGAAACAATGTTACATAAATGAGGAAGATAACCAAGGGTATAAAACCCAACAAAGATGTTGAAATATTTCCAAGAAAGATTGGAAGAAATGGAGACTACATAACATAGAAAAGATATTGTATCTATGAGTAGAAAGGATGAAGAATAAATGATAACAGGGTTTTTATCCATACAATCAAGTTTAGATACTTTATATAGATGAAAATCAATGGAAGTAAAATATCCTAGCAAATAAAAGAGACCTACTAAGGTCAAGGTGAAATAAATAATTAATTCCACTTCTAATATTGATTTTTTTGTGGTAAGAAAATCTTAGATAAGATTATGAAATGGATTTTCAAGTTCGAAATTCTATTTTAAGAACAAAATATTTTAGATCTAAAGAAGGTAAATATTACATGTAAGAAACTAAGTGGTCATGTAGATATATATTCTAAATATATCTAAAAGATGAGACAATAGAAAGTAAATAATAAGTTGAGTAATTGGGAGTATATGGTTTCCAAATTGGTTCGTCATGTTGTACAACCAATGTTGTAGATATATTTGTTGAATAAGATTCAAGCTTTGTTACATGAGAGAGAAGAATAACATTTCCCTAAAAGGTAATGGGAGAGATAAGTTTCCATGTATGTAGCTAAAGGATTTGCATGAACAAAATAAGATTACTTTTAGAAGTAATAGGGATTTGAGATCTAAAAGTGAGGAGATTAAGTATGTTTTCTTTGAAATAATGGAAAAATAAATATGTGAGCAACCCACAAACGAAGAGATCCTCAAGAAATATCACATAAAACCTTGATAGTTTATTCACCAAAGGAAGGATACCCATTATTTGATAATTGGAAATAAATTATGGAATATCATAAGTGGAAAGAGAATGATTCATAATAAAAATATAAATTTAATGTAATTGATATTTATCTTTTGTATGGAATCTCACAAGGAAAAAAATTAGGAGGAATGCAATCATCTTATTATTAATGCAAAGGAGGTGAAATAAGAAATTAAAGAAGAAAGAGAGTAAAAAGAGTAAGAAGATATATCACAAGAACAATAGAGCATTATTCACAGGATCAAGAAGAATGACAAAGACTTTAAGAAGCTCAAACTTAGTTGAAATAAATTTTATAATACGAAGATGGAGGAGGCACCTTTGGGGACCAAATGGTTTAATGTTTTTATTCTTATTTGTGATTGTAGTTAATGTGCAGGTGTAGATATGGAGAGAAATGATGCACTTAAAGAGGCCTTCTAAAGTGAAGAGGTAAAGATAGAAGTGTAAAATTATGCACTTAATCAAGAAAGTGAGGAGGATCAACTAACTCAAACTTCAACCAAAGAATGGAAAGAAACATATGAGTCTTTTAATATTTTTTATAAATGTAAAAGGCACAAGTAATATGTTGCTAGAAAGAATAAAATTAGAGGAAGTGATGGTATACATGAGGAAATAAAATCCATAAATAGAGAAAAGTGATGGGAAGAAGAATCCAATATAAATTTATATAGGAATGAGAAGATACAAGAAGAATTTTGTGGAGGAATATGGACAACAGAATTAGGTATCAGACCACAAGATAAATCTAGACATAAGAATGATTATCTTGATGGAGGTAATTAGACGAAGTTGGGTTTCATCGCACAGGTGAATAGAAGAAGGTAAAAAGAAACATTTACTAGAGGTAGATATATTATGCAAAACTAATGGGTTAAAATAAGATAATCCTTTCGAGAGGTGGACAAATTATGGGGGGTCTCATTCCACAAAAGAGAAAAGGGTGAGTAGAGAAGAGTAAAGGAAGAAGGATTTAAAGTTAGGCAGAAGATGGAAATGGAATAAAAAGTGTGTCAAAGAGATGAAATATTTGGTGTAATGGAAAGGAATGCCATGTTCATCAACCTTAACGACTAAAAAAGAGGATTTACCACTTATTCCATCCATGCATGGGTAGAATATCACATTTTAAATAATTTAAGTGTATAATTCAAAAATATCCAAAATTTAGAGACAATCTTACACTTCTACTAATAAAAAAATATTTTATATAATTTTTATTAAAAAATATTTAAAATAATTTATCAATTCAAAAACATCATGGGATCACGTAGTCACATTCTCATGTCATAACCCTAACTTGATTATAATGGTGGTCACATATTTCATGCTCTCAACTCAAGTTGCAATGCCTCGACGACCACTTTAATATCAATAAGTTTTCATGGTAGCCATTATCTCTATGTTCCATGAAGACCATCATAAACGCATTTAATACATATTCATTAATTGTGACCCAAAATTAATAGTCTTCAAATATTAATGATCGTGACATAGTCTTAGTGATGGGTTGACATGTAACATTGACCATCAAATTTATTTATGTTTTCACATTGTCCACGACCAATATTTCCTCCAAAAAGGTCAATAGAGTTCATGGGATGATTTTTTCATGGAAAATGATGCCCTTAATATTTAACTTCTTGTTCATGGGGTCCATGGCTATGGGTTCCTCCCATGGGGTGTAAAGGCGATTGCATGACTCTACGAGTTTGAGATTGTGGTGCATGTAATAAATATTGGGGGTAATGAGTTACAAAGTGGTTACAATTATATATGGACACATTACAATCCTTAATTTTATTTAGTTGAGCTATGAGTTTGATGTTTTGAAGAAGTAGAAAAGGGTATATGCGAGGAACCAAAGTAGATTTAGTAAATCTTTGGCTACAGAGATCTAAGAAGTCATGAAAAGGATTTTGGGATTATTACGGAGATATCATGGGATCATGACATATAGTATGATTATAGGGAACTTGTAATCATTGTTCAAAATATGTTGGGTTCCAATTTTTAGTGTAAAGTTGTTACATATATTTTCATATTCTCCTTAAAATATATAAAATTTTGGTTATTTAAATTAATTAAATAAATGTGTTTTTAAATTATATATACAAATATGTAGTGTATAAATGTTTTTTAATTTTTTAAAGCTATTAATTATATTTTAAGATTTTTTTTCATTTTTATTTTTTTTTGGCAATTTAGTGGAACATAGTACTATATTTTGATCCAACAACGACATTAGAAATATACATAGATCTTTGGATAGTCATATTGTTTTCCAAAAAAAAACCAATCATATTTAATGTGTTACTAGAAAGCTATAGAAAATAAATATCAATTAATACTGACCAAGAGGCATTTATCTCACCCATGTGCATGTTGTTGTAATAACATATTTCACAATAACTTTTAAGGAAAAGTCATAAAAAAATTAAAATGTCAAAAAATAAATAAAAATAATGAAAAGGGATCTCATGCCTTCAATATAGAGAACTTTCATGAAGGAAAAACAATGAGAAAACCTAATCATAAAAGGAAATTTTCCCTCTAAAATCATGGGTTGGGAACGTATAGAAGAAAGATCAAGAGATTACAAAGGAATCACATTGTATGGAATTGACAGAGCAAAGGAGTTTGACTTTGGGACATTAAAGAGAAATATCTCAGAGGGAAGGTTATAGAGTTTGCAATCAAGAATGAATATTAATCCCATAAAGGGTCAAAGTTATAGATGGTGAGATAGAATAGGTGCAGAGAGTAATTGTGAATGTAGATGTCATTAAGGGTTTATTTTGTTAATTAAATACAAAATACATGTTGTTTTCTATTGTCTGGCTTTGGCTACAATATAAAAGACATCCTTTCACTAGGAACTCCTATTGTGAATTGCACTATGATGTTGCTTCATAAATTAATACGTATGGAAGATACAATAATTGTGTATAGTAGATATCCATCCAAGGCTCTTCAATCTTATATGAATTTATGTAAACAATGAATGAAGAACAATTGGTATGTTTACTGTGGTCTTTTATATAAGAATTAGTATCAGTATTAATCATTTTCATCCTAATACTTTTTACATACATGTTCCCTACATGTTAAAAAGACATGTTCATAGAGGAACAGAGGTTGAGATCTACATAAAATCAATTTGGAAAAACCATCATAAATCATTATCAACTAATATGTATCAGTACTTGGAGCACTATCTTTGAATAAAAGATGGATGCATTATTACTCCCAAGTACACCAAACTCTCTTTTGGTTTGAAATTTCCTTTTTGTAAATTATGAGTATGCTTGTATTAGATTTATATGGAGTTAAAGTGTATTGTTTTAAAACATCACTAGATATGTAAATGTTATGATAATGAAACAAATTCACAAAAACATTTTGTATTTAGTTATCCATTATACTATGAGATCTATCACAATGTTTATTCCCTCTTGAGAGGAAATCAAAGCTCTCTACAAGATATTATTCATTACAAAGATCAACGATGGGAGATGACCAAATATTGAGATGTGATCTTTGTGAGTTGTCATCACAAATCTCTTATTTATAGTTCTAACTTTTGACTTCTTTCATCAATCTTAATTTTAAAGTTGCGAACAAACCCACTCTTCTATTTGATAGTCATGAAATGACAAAACAAATCTTAATAACTTAACTCCTATATTTTATATTATAGATTTTATTTCTTTTTCTATTACAAATTATTAATTAAAATATATTTTTAATTATAATTATATAACGCTAACAAAACCTCCTTCACTTGCATAGCGCTACCAGAACACGTCGAAGAGGTTTCGAGGGCCTTCGCGCATGCATTACTGCCAAGTTATCTATCAACAGCACATCGCCTGCTTCCCACTTCACATCTACGAATTCCCCGTTCATTACTTTCCCGCTCTCCTCCATCACCCTACTCGGAATGGGAGACCCATATCCATATACAAGTTCCATGACACCGGCAGCAGCAGGAATATAGTTAAACCACACCTTCCTATCACCATCCCTTCAAATGTTCTCGTTCCAGGAAATGACCCTCTTACGACTCTTGCACTCCCGTCTTCCATCCACTGCAATTTCCCACCTTCATCTTCAACTCTACAACAAACCCCAAACCAGACATCCGTTGGATTAATTTGCACAAGGAGTCGTGTAATTGGGAGCCTAATTTAACTCACCTTTTGCGGGCTACATGTAGATCTTTTGTCTGAAAAGTAGATTCTCAGCCTTTTCCAAGGAAACTGCCGAGGTTGTGTTGTTTTGGAAATAAACTCTGAGCAAGTAATCCTTTGGTGTTAAGATCTTCTAAGAGACCAGGGAACTTGTACTCCATGCGAGCAGCTACCCTGTGGCTCGGTACCACCGCTGTTTCGCCTCCCTCGGGAGGTGCAACCTTGCAGAAGAAGAATATTTTTGATGGAAATTCTTTGGTCTGCAATATATGACATAAATTTTATTTATATGCCAACATAATATGATAGACAGAATAGATTAAAGCGGATGCATTCTTGGTAGAGTAATTTAGGTTCAAATCTCATTAGAGTTCTGGCATTTACAATGGAAAAACATATATTTAATGGATTAATAAAATAAAGGTACAAGAACCAAAAAAAACCTATTTATAGTTTGGTTGTATTAATCTCACAATTAACATTTAAAATATTTATATGTTAGTTGTATTTATATTTTAGCAATTAACCTGTAAAATATTTATATTCTGGGTGTATTAATCTCACAATTAACACGTAAAAAAATTGTAGACACCATAAAATCTAAAAAGATATAAACTAATTTTATAATTATTATGTAATTATTTACCAACGCCATTTCATGGTGAAATATGATTTGTTGATGGAGAGGAGCTTCGTTGGCAGACCACACTCTTGCCAACAATGTTATTTCGGGGAGCGGGGCCTTTGTATGGCTGCTCTTCCCATCCAAATGCTTCCAGAAAACCATTGAAGTCATCTAAAGATCGTATGGCAAATCCTCTGAACAGGATGGCTCCGCACTTGTGTAATTCTCGCTCAATCCATTCCTTGTTCTCCTCTGTTATGGACTGCATCACTATGCCTTCCCTGTGACAATTAGTGGCAGGGAGGATAACCTTAGGAAACAAATGACCATCTTGGAGCTTTTGTATCTCAATTTTACCCTCCATGAAATTCTCCATTATTCTTGTTGATTGAACTCTTACAATACGATACAGACTATGACGAAAATGCTCACAGGAGCCCCTTTTATAACAAAACTGATTGTAAATGGTTTATCTGCAGATAACATACGACAGCTGTAATCTGTAAATGGTTGGCAGACGGGAAATAACGAAGGCCCATTTGTTAATACCTTTTATTGCAACTTTGTTTTTTTCCATGGAAGTTCCATTTAAAACATTTGAATCGATTTTGGGAAGTGGAGAGTATGGGATAACGGGACCACATATATTACGTAGTCACACTTACTCCTCCAATTTAAAAAATAAATGAGGTGGTCACAACAACTACTACAATTTAAAGAATACAAGTAAATAAACTACTCCTGGTTTTGAGGGAATGAAATGCGCAGGTTCAAAGTATTTTTGATGATTTCGTCATGCAATTCATAGTATTAAAAACTCGGACATATTTGTTCTCTATTCTGTACATATAGTCACATCAATTATTTCAATACGGATATTATTTTGGCAAAGTCATATAAAATAATTTATCTTAACAAACGAGGGGACATCATTTTACTTTTTAAATCTTATGATTATGTTCGGCTAAGTTACTTTGATAAGGTTTATTACGTCCAAATCATGCTATGATCATTTTTGGTTAACCTAACTCGACACAAGGGACATTATTCCATCATAGTCAGCCAAGGTTTACACTTAATCACATTTAACATTGCTCTAGAATCTTCATAAGTTAAACTCCGCCTCCTTCGACAAAAGAAATATGAAGTGCCACTCTTAATTTTTTTTATAATGTAGAAAATAATGTTTTATAATGTACAAAATAATATCTTATCTTCTTTTTTAAAGCTTGCTTCATTTCACATTAAACGTCTGCACATTTCATATTATGTGAGTTAGTGCATATTACTTATGATTTAGATAATAAGCCATTTCATTTGTTATTTGATATTTATATTTATGTATAGTTTATTGTAATTTTTATTGGTAAAATATGCCCTTAACATTTATAAAAATTATAAATAGAGGAATTTTTAAATGTAGTTTAACATAAATAAATAAAATTTAATTTTTTTTAAATGATTTTTAAAAATGTCTTAAAATAATTTTTAATAATTATCTTTAAAAATAAAAAATTTGTATTAATAGAAATGAAAAGTATAAAAAAGAGATGCACTTATTTATAAACTTCATTTTTTAAAATTAATTTTAACCAACAAAACGTAATTCTTTTGAGAGAAAAATTAGTAAATTTGTAACCTTTTTTATATTATATACTATTATTAATTTAATCTAATATTTAAATAAATATAATATTAAATACAAACATGTTACATTAATATCATCTGAATTTTAATATTGTAGAATCATTTTTTTTGATAAATTTTTAAAGAATGCAAAATAAAGTAAGAATTTTAGTTGTCTTCCTTAATACTTTATTTTCTATTTGTTTCACAACCTCCTTGTTAATGGGCCCAACATTTATTAATTTTTAGTTCAATCATACATATTTTTGTGCATGATTTACCCCCATCATATTGTATATTTCATGCTATGAAAGGTCAATGATAGAATCAACCATACTTGTGGCCGAATAAAAATGGTAATAATCATGTGATTATGTTGTCACCTTGATTTCATATGTTTGGAGTGTCGGATTTAATTTTGATGAGTAAGGTCAATATTTTTTTAAGTTGTGTAAGAGATTCTCATTTAAAAAATGGTTTAATAACAATTAGAGTGATAAATATTGGGAAAAATTTTGGACATGGTTTGGAAAATGAGTTTAAAATTGTGAATTGAGATGTTCTTTTTATTTATATTAAATTAGATAAATTTATTAATTATGGGTTTTTGTTTTCATTTGGGCTCTCCTACTCACTCTTATTTATGTATGTGCTTGTTACTTTGTTTCAATACTTTTTTCATCCTCATCTTTGAAACTTAATAAAATAGGTACCTTAAGCATTATAATATAAAGTAGATAGCTTAGGCTTTATAATCTTAATTCTTGTATTCTAATTGTTAAGATAGGTTTTTGTTTCTTACGCTTGATCTCATATGCTATAAGTTTCTTTGAAATCCATAACCAAAACGCTACTCCTCCTCCTCCTCGTCATTGTCGTCGTCGTCGTCGTCGTCGTCGTCGTCGTCGTCATCATCATCATCATCATCATCATCATCATCATCATCATCATCATCATCATCAATCATTTATAAATTTTTTAATTTTTTAAAACAACAAAAAAAAATTCTCTTCCCCTTCATTTCCTTAATTATTTGTCATTCCACCTCATATCCTTACAATCTAAATTTTAATTAAATATGATTAAAATGAAAGTGATTTGAAAACAGAAAATGCAAAATTTTATATTTTTTACTCATTTTCTTCATTTTTCAAATATTCAATGGTTACAATTCATTTTTACAATTTTATCCTTATTTAATGTAAAACAAAGTTCAATGCAATGTCAATATTTTTATTCACATGATGGGCATTTTATTTTGACAATTTTCTCCATGTTTAATGGCAAACAAAGGTCAATACGATGTCATTATTTTTATTCACAAAATGGGCATTTGGATTCACTCAAATTAATTTTTATTTAAAATATGGATTGGTTATATGTAGGTATTACTTTAGTCCTTCTAGGTGCAAGGAACACAAATCACATTACTTGCACAATATTTTGTAGTTGTGCAAATGTATCAATTTGTAATGTGAGTGGCATGGTGGGAAATTATGTCAACACTTCCTTCACCCATGATTAAACACCATTCTATAAATACAATTCATTTTATATTCTTAATTTGAATTCATGTGTGCCATGAATTATTGTTTGGTTTCTCCAATTTCGTAAAATACAATCCGCCCAATAATACTTATAATCATGGGCCCTTTCATACCAAAAAATATTCTGCCATCCCTCGTCCTTGAGTGACCTTATTTAGCAAACTTTCTTGGATTTTTAATCTTTTGACCTCCTCCTTGTTTCAAGAATGCCCCTTTTCAATGTTTCACTTACATCTCATTCAATGTTTCTATTCGAGCCACTACTTTTAGAGGTTTTAGATATGTGTGTATGCTTGCACTTTATCATTCCTTTTTTTTTAAAAATAACTCAATGTCTACCCAAAAAATGGCACTTTTTGGTGTTGGAAAGGAATTATTTCTCATTGTTTTTATTTAAGTGCCATATTGAAAATGAGTTACTGAAATTAAATTGGATATATTATCAACTTATGTTGCAAGAAAAAAGAAATTAAAAAATATGATGACAAGAAAATTAATTGTACATATAATTTAAACATTTAAATTTACTTCAAAAAATAAATATGTATAATTTTTATTAATTAAAAAAATTAATATATATATAAAATATTTGTTTACTCATTACAGTCTAATAAATTTATGTACATAATAAAATATAGTCTTTTGTACTTGATAATGAAAATTTTGACATATATTTACCACGCATGACTTGGGAACATAAATAAGGTCCTAATTCACTATTATCTCACACATATATGATATATTATGAGATTGCCCTTTTATCTTGTTGTTATACACATACATGAACCTCACTACGTATTTAAAACTTACTAAATACCCTACACAAGCATATGTATACCTTTAGTTTACTTCACCTATACATATGTCAATTTTTTTATATTTAGTCACTATCCATACATTTACCAAACAAGAGTTGAACACGTTAATAAGGTATTAATATGTCATTCCCTAACACTTATATGATATCCCATAAGTTGATCATTATATAATCATTTTATATACGTACGAGAACCTCACTGTGTGTTTCAAAACTGTTATATATCATGCACATACATCTCTAGACCTCAATTGAGTTCACCTATACATAATTCAATTTTGATAGATTTAATCAGTATCACCAATCGATTTAATGACTTCATCTAGTTGAAGTCAAACAACTCAAAATAATGACTAATTTTTAAAACCATACTTCTTCGTAATATCGACTTATTTTCTAGAATGTTAGTGGTATGAGAAATTACCCAATTGAACTCATATAAAAAAAAATCAAGGTATCATTAAAAACATACTTTGAACTTATCTTAAACACATTAGGCAAATCTACCTTAATCTTCCCAAATTGAAAACCCATCAATAGGAGCAGTTTCAAGTCATGTTTGAAGCACACTAAGAATAAGTCAAAGAAATCATTGTCAAGTATCAAATCCAAATCATTAGTTATATACACATAGCTAAGGAGTGTAATTGCACAATCACACTAGTTGGGAGACTCTGCTTCACTTTATTTCCATCCTTAAAGTATCAAATACATAGACAAATAATAATCACCGAATGTGGGTGATTGGGGTCAGCTCACTACATTATACTTTATTGGTTTTTACATAGTTATAGTGCTTAAAATTACACATATGGTTTTAAGACAAAGGAGAATAATGTATGGATATACACACATCATTAGGTTTATGATCACAATCACAAAATATACATAGACATATGAAAGTGAGTGTACACTCATAATGCTTCATTTATGCATAGGTTAGTATCAAATAGTGCATGTTTGTATTGATTGACACCACTAAATTGAATTGGTGGAATCAATTTTACACAAAGATTTAGTTCCATAGTGAAACGAACCCCAAACCTGCTTTATGTTGATTTCTACTTCCAAAATATAATAATAGGCAACTAATCATCCAAAAAATGTAAGCAATGATCCTTTTTGTATTTAGTATATTTAGCATATGCCACATCTAAATTTATTGTAACTAGTTTTCGTATTTTTTACATTTAGATATATGTTTGAATAGCATATTTTAATATCAAAATTATTATACATGTTCTATCTTAATTATATTATGTAATTTATATTAATCCAAATTAGGGTATAACATATTGGTGAACCCATACACATTGATCAAATCATCCTTCTAATTTCTTATATTTTTTTCCCTAGGGTCTAAAAAATACATTTATGATTTCCATATACAAAAATGTTTTTCATATTTTTTGTCCTAGAGTTCCTCGCTCTAATTTTTTTTATCTCCATTAAAAAGACTATTTTTGCCTTTGGCTTTCAATATTTATAAGGATCTCATCCTTATTGAGTTTCACAATTCATACTTTTTGATTGTTTTATTTTCACCCCTGATTTATGGTAATTTCCTAACAATACATATCAACCATGGCATTATTGAATGAACACTATTTTTTAACACAAGTAATGAAGTTAATCTTTTTAGATTATTCTAAATGGATAATAAACATCTAGCCTAATAATAAGGCTAAAATTAGCAATGAACAATCCAAAGCCTTCTTCCACTCCTATGGTTGCAACATCCAATTTAAGATGCCTATTGTTAATAATTAATGGCAAAGGGTATGTATCACATCTTTTTTCCATTATACTACAATTTATACAAAACACACTATCTACCCTATTGATGGACTTATCATGAATGTTGAGAGTGATAATACAACTATTGAAGATCACATAGATGATATGGATAATAAAGAGTTTAAGTTATATATTATCATGAATCCACTTTAGGTCTATGTAATGTTGTATATATAAAGAGATGGAGAGAAAAATCTGGCCCAAGCTTCCACATCAAGTGTTTAGATATCTAATTATGATATTATCCCTATTCCTACACCTCTAGTGACCTATGTGACATCCACCAAAGGTTTTGGGCCATCACGAAGACTATAGCAAATATCCATAACTATTCCTACAAAAGGCAATCCTTACCCCTACCATGATGACTATGAAGGTTCAATAACCAAATTTTCTTACTAAAAGCTACCTTGAATATAGTATTAAAATTATGTGTGTTAAATTATTGTAACTAAATCAATTTAAATTAAGATATAGTCATTTCATGGATTCACATGCTTTGATCTATAAACAATTATCCCCTGAGATAATAACATTTACATTACCAAAAGGATTCGTATCTCCCAAGAATCCATTATAAAAAGGTAAATGTGATCTCGATCAAAACCTTATATCATTCCATGTAGTACGATTAGACTATGCATACAATAAAAATCTATTGACCAAGTTATTTCCAAGAAGTATTAATGACTATGCATTTTAATATTTCTAAAATCTCCTCAATAATATAAGATCATTCAACCCCTTGGCCAACCAATTCCTAACAAAATTAACATCAACATTGATTATAAGATATTCTATGCACAAATTTCTAAACTCAAGAAAGGGTCTAATGAACCAATCAATGATTATGTACTTTTGTACAATGAATTGCTAACTAGGATTAGTAATTTATGGACAACAATGAATAACAATATATCTTCAATTAAATCTTTATGGTAATTCTCCATGAGTAAATTTTGTTCAAGAGATTCAAAAAATTTGATGAGCTATGCCATATATTTAGGGATATATAATTTAGGTTAAGAAATTGTAAAAAACTCAAAAGTACATCTATGCCTACAACTACTTCAATTATGAATATTCAAATCAAACCAAATTATAAGTTAAACTAAATGATAAAAATAATGAGGTAGATATTATAGTCAATTTAGTGTTTCAACCTAAAAAATAGTTACAATTGATATCTCAACTGAAGATGCATTTTCAAGAGTACCATACCTCCTCATGTACAACTAAAAATAAGATATTTGAGTGAAACCTTATCACACTTATTCTCCATAAGAGTGTGATACAAATATGCCTAAACCAAGGAATTTTATGGAAAACCATATTATAACTATCATCAAAATATGGGACATTTGACAAACAAATACTTCAAATTATGGTATAAGATATAAGACCTTATAGCCAAAAAATTATCTATTTTGGAACCCATACAAAGGAATATAGACCATACTACAATGAAAATAAAAAATTAAAGATAATTAATAATCCATTTCCTAAAGATGAGACAATATAAACTAATGACACTTCAAAGTTAAATTATTCATACTATATACATCATTTACCTATGACATATGGTCATCCATTTGAACTTATTATTGGTACACTTAGAAATAATTCACTATAGCATCCCATTATCAAATTCAATGACATAAAGATAGTTGATGATGACTCATAATTTCATGCACTCTTCATATGAAACTATATCAATGAAAAACCCATCCACAATTTCATGATTGATAATGGTTCAAGTGAGAGAATTTTAACAACAACACTTCTCCAATACCTTGGGTACAAATGAAAATATTTCCAAGCTACATCAAAATTAGTTAAGGCATTTTATGGATAGAAATAAAACAACTTGCAATGCATTACATTAACTCTTCAAGTAGACTCTACCTTATCACCCACATGATTATTGATTCTAAAAATTAAATAAGGGTCTTTGACATGTTATTAGGATGCCCTTGGATCAAAAAACTCCATGTAGTATCATAAAAAGTGCACCAATGTCTAAATTACATATAATGCAATAGGGTAGTCACAATTCTAGCTGTACAATACCAATCCACTCTACCTCTAATGGTATCATTCACCACCACCACAACTACCATGGTTTCTTCATACATATATTTATAAATGTTATACATATATGGTTGATAGATACATCCATTTATAATAAGTAAACAAACTTGATTATTAAACACATACATGATATATATTTACTCATAGATTTACTCACAGCCCATAGAGCCCACCATATCCCACATTACATGCTCAATTATCATTGTAGATGGTTTATCATGTTCCAAAGTAGGTAGCGAGAAACTTTCCTACAATAAAGTAGACCCCATCTAGAACTTGACCCTCTAGACCTACCCATTATATATAAAATTCTATGAGCAGTGATGATGATAGTTATGGAACACCACATAAATTCTTATCAAATATTTACCCAACCATAATTGGTACCTCTAATCCATGATAAAGGACCCAGACACTTCCCATGATTTTCCCATTCATAGGATAATTAGTTAACTTTTCCAAATTTAAAATATTCAAAAAATACAAAAACAATTAATCAATTAAATACTATAAAAACCTTTAAACATTCAAAAATACCAAAATTAGGACTTGAGCTTGACATGATTGATAGATTAAGTTATTTACATATGTTATTTAACATGTCTTTGGTAGATTGCATAATAATTTTATGCACGCATGTATTTCATGATATATGACTATGATGTAAGATATACATGTTACACATTGATATACATATGTTAGAATTTTCAACCCAATGGCCATACTAATAATGGGTCCATATTATTTCACAAGTATATTATCACAAGTTATATATTTATATGGCCTTTATACCATTTTGACCTATGTATATTGTTTACATTGGTCTTGACAGTTACTCATATATTACATAGTGCTACATTGACATGTTATCATACTATGATGTGACATTTATACTTATGTATGGTGTAGATCAACTCCCTATCTCTATTCCCCATCTCCATCTTTACTCTTTTTCATGACAAGATAATTTGGGTGTGTCTATTGTGTGTGTTTATTTGGCATTTTTTGTGACATATTTATACCCCATGAGTGTGAAGATCATCCTTATTTGATGTTTCCTTGTTAGTGTACCTTGTTTGTAACATATGAATGTCACTTGCACATGGCCCTTGGAATTTTTTTGGGTGTGATATATCTATGTCCTTGGTATACATCCCTCAATATTATGTGTGACACTAACATTTGTGCTCATTGAGCTTGATGTCATTAGTCATTTATTTTCACTAAATTATCTTATTTAGTGATTATAATGATATATCATTCATTGATACATATATCAAAACATGACACTTACATGCCCTATATTACATGTTTTACATACATACCTTGATTGAAATATACATTACCCAATGGTATTCCCTACATATGTTCATATGATATAACATGCTACTATTTTTATACATTATATATTATAATTAATTCTCATTTTTAGATGAGTGACTTACATGACACATCCTGTATCTTATAAGGGGTGAATTTTAGTGGGATTTTCATACAGACATTAGCCTCTATGAATAGAAAATTAGATAAGAGTAAAAAAATTAGAGATTCAGATTGGTTTAGATATGAGATGGTTTAGTTACATGCAAAATATTTGTATTTCAGTACACATATAATGGGTTACATATTCCATGTTTATGCACTAATTTGAAAATAATTAAGCATAGATTAATACAAAATTGGGTGCATATGCATGTGCTTATGTACAAAGTATATGTAAACAAGAATTTAAGGATTTCAATAATACATATGTTTGAGATTTTTAAAAATCTCAAATTTCGCATCTAGATTTCTAAAATTCTGTATCAATTGGTACAAATACATAATTTTATATTCTTAAGGCATGGCACTAATTCATTCAAATATATATAACATGATAATTTATAGTTGAATAGATAATTTTTATCATTACACTTCACACTTATCGAAACCTACTTTCGTGATGGGGGCATGAACATTGATCATTCCTTTTTAATCACATAATTTTTTTACATGGAGATAATTTGAGTGAACTTGAGCAAAACTATGAAATTTAATATATAAGCCACATTTTGTGGTGAATTCAATTTATTTAAACAAAATTAGCCTAATGGTTCTTTTTTTAACCATCTATTTATTTGGGTTATTACATTGAATCATTCTCAACACATTCATGAATGTTGGGAGACATTGCCTTCCCAAAATGAGAGACTTCATAGTCAAAAAAAAAAATTGGGCATAATCACCCCATGTCTCCACTCGCTTCAGTAGGGAATCAATTTTTTATCTTAAGATTCAACAATGAAGAATCATCCCAAACAAGTTGCAATGGAAACATGGTTTTCACCAACACATGTGTATTCCTACCCTTATTATTTAAAAAAATTATAAAACTCAATTTTAGATTAGAATAATCAATCTATAAAAATTTACTATGCATGATTTAATTTTTTTATTGAGTCGCTTTTATAGTTGGAGCCTCTTACTAAACAAAAATTAGGTTGTAGCCACTCATGCCCTTTTACCCTTTTTATTCTAGAAATTTTATTGATATAATAAAAGGGGAAATTTGTTAATACTAAAATATAGTTTCTAATACTTCAAAATGACAAACTTGACACACATTTAATACATATGAATTGAGCACATAAATAAGGTCATAATACTCCATTATCTCACACTTACATGTTATATTATGAGTTGAACCTTTCATATTTTTTGTTATACATCTATAGGAACCTCATTGTATTTTTCAAAAATGTTATATATACTACATAAACATCTCCAAACCTTCAATGTATTCCAATTGTACGTAATTATATTGTGCCATAATTAGTTAATATCACTAGTTAATAATACCATCATTCGATTAGAACTAACTAGCTCTTGACAACAGTTATTTTATAGAATTAAACCTCTCCTTAGGGTAAGTTTATTTTCCTAGCATGTCGGTGACATGATAGATTACCCAAATAGACCCATATATAAATAAATCAAGGTCTCATTCAAAATAGAATTGTCACTTGTCTCGAATAAATTTATACACTATTACACATTATGAAAATCTGCCTTATTATTCTCGTATCGTAAACCTATCATTAAGAGTGGTTAAAAATCATGAGTGAAACACAGTAAATCCAATTTAAGGAAATCAATTTTAATTATCAAATCTAAATCATTAGCTAAATACATATAGTGAAGGAGCATAATTTAACAAATAAACTAGGTGTAAGAACTACATCTTGATTGATTTTCCTCCTCAAAGTCTGAAATACATAGGCAATGATCAATCATCAAATGAGGGTGATTGGTGTGATTTGAGCTCATTGCACTTTCTTGATTTATGAAAATATATAGCCTCCACTAGCACACATAGGGTTTTAAATAAAATGAGATTGATTAGTGGAGTTGTGTGTACATTAAGGGTTTAGGATTACAAATATAGAAATATATACAAAGACAAGTATAAGTGACATTATAGTTAGAGTATCTCATTTCTACACATGTTAATACAAACTAGTGCATGCCAGTATCAGTTGGTGATGTTGACCCCATCCAGAAAAATAACCATGTGTAGACAAAAAATCAATTCTAAAACTGAATAAACCACATGCCTACTTTATAACGATTTCCACTTTAATTATATAGTCATAATTCGACGGTTATCTCAAAAAGTTAAATACTCATCCATTTATTATATTAATTAAGCTTCAATATATACGTGAAAATACTAACAACATGGTTTTTTTTTTTTTTTAATTAAAAAATAAGGGAATAATGTCCCTTACCCTATATTACAAAAGGATTTGATAAGCAACCTAGTCTAATAATTCTTAAAAAAACATCTCTAATGTAACAAAATGATACGAGCAAATATTAAAAAACAAAACATCCTCAAAGCTACCAAGGCACCATACAAGTGCGAAGACCACATATCAAACAAACCAATCCACTTAACATGGAGACCACCAACCGAGAGCTCAAAAACAAAAATGAAAGAAAACCAAGGGTGCACATTATATGATATAAATGGGAGTGAGTTATATTAATGGACCATTGAACCTCTAACCTATTGAATTCATGAAAAAATATCCTCCCCTTTAAAAGTATAGTAGATTCAGGACGTGAATGACGACATAAAGATTTGAATTCTTGGAACTACATTAAGAAATTGATAGCTAAAACAACCAAAAATTGCAAAATTTTCGAATGAAACACTTTATAGTGATATTATAAGCTGTTTGGAACATCCCCTCGACTCACATAGAAATTGGGGATGCCAAAATTGAAGATGGAGAGGAAATAAAATTTTCCATGATCCAAATAACCTCAGTTAGGAAATTAATCTTGTGCCATAAATTTACTAATAAAGTTCATATATTATTCTCGAGGGTGACTTTCACAGTATCAATCTTTATCAGTATGAAGGTGAAGAGTCCTTAAGTTAGCCGATAAATTTGTTCTAAAAATAGTTTCACGATAATTATGAGAAAAAAAATATATTCAAAGAATGACACGAACAATATTTTGAGTGACTGAATTTTATTTATGACAATTATTTTTACCCACTTTGTGTTAGCATAGCGTATAAGTTTAGATTACATTATTTTTAGATTATAACAAATTCTGTTGTGCGAGTCTAATATAGATAATCTGTCTTCTAGATTCATCGCTTCCGGGATGGTCGGTTAGCTGATCCAAGTGAAAATGCTGTGTATATATTCTACTTTGCTCTTCAAAGTAAATTAATTAGTTCGTTTTGTCTGATAACAATTATGGTATCAGAGCCGAAGAGTCGCTGACTCAAATGCTTGACGTGGGAGAAAGACCTGCCTGGCACGGTGCAGCTATTTTGGAATCCCACAAGGAGAAAGAGGGAAATCGTGGGAGAGATGAGCTTTCGTTGTCATCTGATCTTCACGCAGCACAACTGGAGACTTTAGTAGATGGATGTCAAGAGTTCTTTCCTTAATGGTGATCTAAAAGGAGTAGTATATATGACACAACTAGAAGGATTTGTTGATGAAAAACATCCTAGAAAGGTATTTCATCTCATCAAATAGCTATATGGACTGAAACAAGCCCCTATGACATGGTACATCAAGATAGATGATTACCTTTTGCAGCATGGTTTTACTCATAGCCTCTCAGATTCTAACTTGTACAAAAATAAGGTAGGGACATAAATCATCATTCTCATTTTATATGTGGATTATCTTGTGATCACCAGAAGTTTAGAAGATCGTGTTGATATTGTGAAGAATGACCTCAAAATATCCATAGACATTCACTGATTTAGGGTTACTACATTATTATCTTGGCTTGGAGATACGACGTAAATAAAATCACATTTTTATCTCCCAAATAAAATATGCCAATACACTCCTAGAAAAGTATAGAATGATAGATTATAAAAAAAAATTAATAGCAATGAAGAAAGTTTTACAACTCTCTTAATTTCGAGACTCACCTCAAGTAGATCCAACTCTTTATAGACAACTCATTGGGAGTCTCATCTACTTGACCTATACTAGACTAGACACATGTTTTGTTGTGAGCTATCTTTCCAAATTCATGTAGGAGCCAAAGAAATGTTATTGGGTTACATAAAAACATGTTTTGAGATATGTCTGAGGTACACTTGAGTATGGTCTAGAATACAAGAAGAATACTTAGTTCTTATTATAGAGATACACTGACTTGAACTATACCAGATTTGTTGATGATAGAAAGTCAACATTAGGATACATATTTCACCTCGAATCTAGACCAATCTTGTGGATTAGTAAGCAAACTATTATTTCTCTCTCATCCACTGATGTAGAATATCATGTCATAAGTAGAGTTGTGTGTGAGGCGATATAGTTATGTCACATTTTGGTTGATATGGGCATTAGTGAAGAGAATCCACTTATTCTTCATTGTGATAATTAGGGTGTGTTGAGAATTTTAAAGAATCCTTTTTATGAAATAACCAACATTGAGGTTGAATGTCACTACATTTGAGAGCAAGTCTTAAACCACCACATCCATCTCCAATACTACACAATAGATGCACAAATAGCTAATATACTCACCAAATCCCTTGAAAAGGTGAAATTTGATCTATTTAGGGTGTACATTTGTAAAAATAATGTAATAATGGGGAATGTTAGCATAGTGTATAAGTTTATATTACATTATTTTCAAATTATAATTGATTATGTTGTGTGAGTTTGATATAGATAATCTGCCTTATAGATTCCTCCCTTCCTAAATAATCTTTTAGCTAATCCAAAAAAAATGTTGTGTATATATTTTGTTCTAATCTTCATAATAAATCACTTAGTTCCTTTTGTTTGATAACACTTTAAAAACATTTATGATAAAAATAGAATCCTCTTTGACATTTAATTATATGAAATTTGGGTTAACAACAATTCTCAACCATTTAAAAATAATGTAATAATGGGGAATGTTAGCATAGTGTATAAGTTTATATTACATTATTTTTAAATTATAATTTATTATGTTGTGTGAGTTTGATATAGATAATATGTCTTCTAGATTCCTCCCTTCCCAAAAAATCAATTAGCTAATCCAAATAAAATGTTGCGTATTATTTTGTTTTGATCTTTGTAATAAATCACTTAGTTCCTTTTGTTTGATAACACTTCAAAAACATTTATGATAAAAATAGAATCCTCTTTGACATTTAATTATATGAAATTTGGGTCAACAACAATTCTCAACCATTTAAAAACTTCTTGAGCTTCAAAAAAATTATTATATATTGATGTTATATTAAATAAATAAAATGATGGTGCTTGTCACATATTTATAAATATATCTTAATCTCCCAAATTTTCATTTAGATGATCCATCAAATTTAATATTTCAAAATTTGTCACTCAAGGTTTTCCAAGAAACACTAAACTTTGGTTATTTTCAAAAGGAATTCTGAATTTTTAAATAATTTCCATTTGAAGAGGGTATCAATATCCTCTAACGATCCCCTTTTTTTTTTTGAGGGATGGTCTCTTTTATTAAAAAACTATTGAAAATTTATCTCTCTTTCAAGATTTAGAAGTCTTCCTAATATAAAAGCTTCTAAATATCTATTGTATCTCTCTCACAATAAACACCATTTCCCAATCACATTTGACTTGATCTCCAACCTACTTAGTCAAATTAATTAATAGTTCATGAATAAAACCTACATCCATACGAAATCTATTAATTTATGAATGAAGCAATACCAAATTCTCAAGGCAAAAGAAAAGTCGAGGATGACATGATTGTGGGATTTGAATTTTTTATTATAAAAGATGCACTAAGATATCTTGTGAAAGTCATTCCTTTGAAGTATATCCTCTAAAAATATTTATTTTTCATAGTTATACATTAGGCTTAGAAATCCCCCTATGGATCCATACTTTTTCCACTTTCCATGTTCTAGATCAATTTGGGATATTAACTTATTATATACTTGTTCATACAAAAATTACCTTCAAGGTATATGTTCCATTAACTAACGTCACTCTCCTCCAAAGTGTTGAAATGATGATATTTGAAATAGTTTTTGAAATAAATAGGAAGGTTACTCACGTGATTTCCATATGCAAGATTAGGTGTTTTCCATGCTATTTGAAGGTTCCAACTGCATTGATTTTCAACTCAATAATGATAAACTAAGGGTCTACATAAGTTTTATATATATATATATATATATATACATACATATATACATACATATATATACATATATACATACATATATATACATACATATATATACATACATATATATACATACATATATATATACATATATGTATATATATGTATATCTATATCTATATATATATATATATATATATATACATATATACATATATATATACATATATATATACATACATATATATACATACATATATATACATACATATATATACATATATATATATATATATATATATATATATATATATATATATATATATATATATATATATATATATATATATTCGATAATTTTGAAGAAATGATGATTACAAATGGATCCACACTAGATCAAATATCCATCCATAAATTAATAAATTCCCCTTTTTTTATTTTCTAGTAAAGGGAGTTATAAATTTAGGATAGATAATTCTTAACTAAGTTCTAGATGTGTGACCCAAACATCAATTGATCTATTGTTAAAATATGGGCATGTTTCTCCACAATATTAAGGCACTTTCCAAATTTCAATATATTTCAACTGTTTTCTCTATCCTTATAAATTATCGAGAGATGTTTTGATCTCAAAGCTTGATTCCTCATAAAAATATGGGCATGTTCCTCCACAATATTAAGGCACTTTCCAAATTTCAATATATTTCAAATGTTTTCTTTATCCTTATTAATTATTGAGAGATGTTTGGATCTCAAATCTTGATTCCTCATGAAATAAATTATGATTCATGCAACCCATTTTGATTTAATAAAGTAAACCTCCCCATTTTATTAAGTAAATTTTCTTACACTCAGTATGTCCATTCTGTAGAAATGTTTTCATGATCTTAGTTAGACTAGATTTTAAATTAACTAGGGCTTCTGAGATTGACATCATGTAGACTAGAATTTCTTGAATGAATGTTTGTATTAATTGGATTTTTCCTATTCAGGAAACACATTTACCTTTCCAAGAATCCAATTTTTTATTAAATTTGGTATTCATATTGTAATAGAATTCATTTTTGTTCGACCATAAAATAGGGGTACCACCAAATATTTAGTGGGAAGAGAACCTATGAGAAATCCAAATATTTTCTTGACTTTTATTTATCTAGGTGAGTAAGTATGAAGAAAAAATATACTTTGTTTTAAGAGATTAACTACCTAGTCTAAAGCTTATTAATACCATCAAGTATATTATGTTGTAATGTAGCTTACTGAAGATGATTTGAACTTCCTATAAAAAAATCATTGACAAATTTAACACGAGAAAAAAATAAATCATTAGGATTATTGATTCTACTAACAATATTAATAAATATGTCCTTTGAGAAAACTATACACAAATCCTCATCCATGATGATGAAAATGAGAAATGCGGTAGGGTGTCCCTAGCATATATCTATTTTGGCATTGAGAAAATTGATGGAACTCTATTTACAAAAACCTAAACATGGGAGTAGAGATGTAGGATTTAATTTGATCATCCCAAACCTTAGAGAATTCAAATTTCTTGAATACTTTCAATAAAATAATAGTAGTTTAATCTATTGTAAAATTTACTTATATCAAGTCTGAAGATCATAATTGCTTCCTTCAAAATTTTATAATGTATTGAATCATGCATAATTACAACACTATCTAAAAATTTTCAATTTTTAGAATGGAACAACTCATGCATAATTACAATGCCATTTAAAATTTGTTTATTTTCTAAAAAATTACCTTGTTATTTAAAAATGATAAGATAAAAGAGAATTTATAGATAGTAAACTATGACATTTAAATTTATTTTTTAGTTGGTATTATACAAGGATATTGGTTTTAAGTTATCCATAGAGTCTACATTATCTTTCTTATGGACCTATGCAAGGAGGTTAAAATACTTATATTTTCTCATAGATATATATTCACTAATTGCTTTAAACAAATCATTTTTATATTTTTCCCAAAATCTTTGATAAAAACACAAATAAAAACCATCTCAACATGAGTTTTTATCATTTTTCACGCTCCTTAATGTTTTATAGATTTATTTCTCATGAAAACACCTTATTAGATATGTAATCTCATTTTCATTAGTTGTCCTTCAAGTAATATTCACATATCCATGTTTGTCCAAGACAAAGTCATGGGAAGAATCCTTGAGGAGGTTTAAACATTAAAATTGACTATCTCATTTATTATCACATCCAAATGTTTAATGAAAATACCATTAATAGTTTTCAACTTTGAAGTCTTGTAATTTTTAGTATCAAGAGTAGATTTGGGGATGAATTTTGTGTTGTGGTATCTTTGCTTAATCCAATGCTCTCTTGATTTATTTATCTAGATAATTTACTCTTTAGCCAGAACCAATGTCAGCTTTGAATTTAACTTGTTTTTTAAAATAATGGTATTTTTGTGATGACCAATCCATTATATTTGGTCTTGGATTACCTTGATATCATATTTAATAATAGATTTTTATCTAAATATGTTTTCAAAGACTTATTTGTTCCAAATATGAAGCTTTCGTTTAGAGTATTTTAAGTTATAATATACATTAAAAATTATGGTGATTCTTCTAAAGTTAGTTCCTTACATCATTCTTTCATAAGATACTTTAAAATTGGATCCTTAAGCCACATCAATTCAAATACGAAGGGCATGCCAATTAAAAAACCATCTTTATGTTAAAAGGGAAATAAGCATGTGATATGAGCTTAACATATTTATAATATATGAGTGTGTGTACAATAATTATTTAATGAATGATTAAAGGAGAAAATTCTATGAATACATTTAATAATATTACCAAATCTATCTCTTTTGTTTGACCAAGTAAAAGATCCTTATTTTGGTTTCAATGTCCCCAAGGTTACTCTCATTTATGAATCTAATATAATCCAATTGACTTTTGTTCGATATGCTAAAGGTTATTATCAGCATCTAAGAATATGATAATGTTTTTGTCTCTATTTTTTCTTTTAACTTTTGATATTAATCTACTTATACCAAAGTTTCTTGCCCAGTTAACATCGACATAATTATTGGTTGTCATATCTCTTTCACTATAAATTCTTTAAAAAAAACAAAAAAATTAGTCACTTTGGTTCTAAGGTGAAACCACTTATTATTTTATATTTTTTTAAGTGATAAAATATTCTATTCACACTTCCTCACTAACCTCTTTTTTTTAAAAAGAGTGAGGTTCAAATTTTAGATCAAACCCAATTTTCCAGTTTATTACATTTATTTATTTCTATTACTATTGTGATGAAATTATCTCAATTTTTTATTTAAATAATCTATTTTCCATCTGACTAATCACTTGAACTAATTTAAAAACAAATTGTATTAATAATACTATTCCAACAAATCATACACTACAAAAAATTTATGAGTCCTATATGATATGTTTAACATAAATTATTCGACCTAAAATTTTTATATTTGACTCTCAATACCATGAATTCACATATATTTTTATTCTTGTGAATAACACACTAATATCAATTTATCTTAAAAGAAAATTTATTGTTCATTTGCACAACCGCCAAAAAAAACCAACTTAGTCATGTTCTACACCACTACACAAATTGGAAAAATAATCCTAACCTATATGTTTGGAAATGCTCTTATTCCTTACATTTTTTCATTTTTTAAATTTATTTAAAATCTTTATACATCAAATATTTATCATCCATTCCAAACTATTTTCATATAAATCCCCCAAATGTTTTTCCTCTTATCTAGTATATCATATATGGTCCTTGCCAACATGAATATTTTTCCTAGATGCGGATGTATTTTAATTTTTTATAGAATAATTTCATGTCCCACATTCAAATTCTTTGTGTGTGTGTTCCAATCATCCCATAAATTTTTAGTTTTATTTTTCAACTCCTTATTCTATCATGATATAAAATTTTATTCGTCAAGCTATATCAGATCTTAGATCTACATTGTAAGCTATTCCTCATCTTATTTATAGGTATAAATAGTGATTCACTTGTTGGAAACCAAGCACTTCATTTATATCACATATTCCATGACATAAACTAAATGAAATTTAGTTTTAATGGTTCTTTCATCGTCTATGTAGTTGCATTTCACTTACAGAAAATGTGAAGTCATTATTCTCAAATTCCATTACACTACTCTATAAATATATTAGCTTTCATTCGGACATGAAAGAAATGGAGTTGATAAAAATATATTAACTCTCATTATAACATAAAACATATGTACTTACAACTCCTTAGAAGATTTCTTAAGCTAATTAACCATATTATTTTTCTCCAATTTATCTTGTAACATTTTATGCCGAATTAAGTGAAAAGTAAAAATTGATTATAAATTAGTCAATTTTCCCATAAATTCTTTAAAGTGAACACACATTTTCATTTTGATTTAACCTACACACATTCCCATAAAGTTTTAGAATTAGAAACACTCTCGAGACATATTGCATAGGTACAAATTCATTAATAACATATATGTAGATTCAATAGGACACTAAATATTACTTCTTCACATTTAGTTTTGTGTCTATTCTAACCCAAATATATATCACTTATTCACATTTAGTTTTGTGTCTATTCTTACCCAAATATATATGACAGTCAAATTTATATTAGAAGACTAAAATGATATCCAATATGTAACAACCAAGAATATAATATTCTATAACTTTTGTGAGAATTAAGTTCTTGTTTATTTTTTAATTTTCTAGTTGTAATATTTCTAACCTTTTTTAGCCATGAGATAGATCCGAATTCTATTTTAGACTAATATATATTAAATATATCTATTGTACATATATTCCTATTGTTTGGGCTTGTATTAATTATCGTGTAAAATTAAGATCCTTCCATGTTTTATTATGGCATTCTGAAAAATATCATCCTGGATTTTATAAGAATATACTTATGCCTATGAACTTACAATAATGTATGACCAGCCAATTCCTTTTATATGTTTTTAGGAAATGTTTTGGTATCGTCCCATTATGGTACAAAAATATTACATTTTATCTATAATTCTATGCAATGACATTTATATTGACCCAATGCAAGTGTGCCTTACTATATTTTTGAGGCTCTTCAACATTCTCAACTTGATTTAAATTGATCAACACAAGGTGTCTTATTTCAAGCTCAATTATGATTTTTAGTTAGTACTCTTTAAAAAATTATCCATCATGATAGGCATCCTCCCATTAGGGTATTTTTAAATAGATACTTATACTCCTTCTGATCAATGTAAAAATTTAAAATATTTATAATAATATATGTTTAAAATTATGAAGAACAAACAAAATTTCCAAATCTTACAGTGTCATTTTATAGTTTCCCTTGATATAGATATATTCCAACTATATAGAGAGAGATGGGATAGTAAATATGTCGTTCTAAAAGGTGTACGAATACTTCATTTAATAATGGTTACTTGAGATGCATTAAATGCACATTAAATATTTCATTCCTATTTTGGAACACAAAAAATTTATCTATAAACATTTTATGATAGCTATTTTTTAACATTTTTCTCTTTGGAATAATCCACCAACACAAATATGACCTATAAATCTGTCCAACTCCAATTGTTTCAACACATATTTTTCTGCTGATGTATCATACGATGTGATATGAAGCATCTATAAAATATGTGTACACCTTAAATATATATATAAGAAACATTCTATTACATATAAAAAGAGAGTTATATAAAAAGGGAGTTGTATAAGTATGCATTTCAATCTTTCAGATTTAACAATTAGTCTTGACATTCATAAATCCATAAAAAATAGGATAAATCTATGGGAAACCAAAACACCCCATAGTCAACTTCCTAAAATAAAATCAACAATTATCAATATATTAATGTTGTTTGCAATTGAAGTATATAGGCATGGTGCTTTTTATGAAAACATGGGATATAGAAACCATCATATCATAGCATATAATGCTAGATTGATATGAACATTGAATTATACCACCAGCTCAATTGATATAAACCAAAATCATGAAAAAAAAATAATAATAAATATTAAATCTTAAATCTTAATATGTTAGTAAGTGTTTACTTATAATGAGTCATTGAGTTTCGTGTTCTGATTCACAACTTCCATTGAAGACTAGAATTTAGAACACAAAAACAAAAACACAAAAACAAAACAAAACATGGAGTAATTTTGGAGTCAAAAGTCCATTGAAGACAAATATTTTAAAAATTAAAAATGTTAAAATAGCTTATGTGATTTTGATTCAAATTTTTTGCATTCAATGTTTTCACTTTAAAAGAACATATTTTGGGGAATAATTTATGCCATAACTATTTTTCTATAAATATTTGATGGTTTTTTTAATTTTTACTAAAAATTAAATTTTATTTATTTATATTTATTATACACACTAAAACAGTATATTATAAAACTTATAATGTCATTCTTTACACATATTTAACTTATATGACTTATGCATACATGTATGGATTTTGTACACCCTCTAAAACTAGTCTTTTTGATTTTCTAATCTATACCTAATATACTTATTATCTTAATAAAATTACCTTTTGATATTTAAATCAAAATTTCTTTATATCTGAATGCCCTTAGTCATAATTAGACTACCCATTAGAGAGACACATCATTCCATTCTGTCTTCAAGAGTGCCCTTCCCAATACAATTATTTTTTTGGTTTTTAGAATAACCTCAGTGGTGCATTAAAATTAAACTACAAGTCATTTATATGAAATAAAAACCTCACATACATGTTAAATTCCTATGCTATGCCCCTAACCTATCACATGTATGAGGATAGTATTAGCCGACTTGTGGCTTACTTATCCCTCTTTGATATTATATTACATTTATTTATGCTTTCTTTAGATTAGTAGGTCAGCCTATGGAGTAACCATGGCCTAGTTAGACTATATATAGGAGGTAGTGGGTAATCATTTATCATCATATTGTGAATTCTGCTCTTATTGAAGCTTGTGGAGGTTGCCCCCTCGAAGTGGCTTATCTAATATCATATATTTGGATATATTTCAGTCAAATTTGGATATAATTCTGTTGTTATACTTAATTCTTGATGTAATTTCATTACATCCTATAATTTCACCAGATCATGTCAATGTATCTTTTGATACCAATCTTTAGCACAAGTTGTAGTAATAGGTCCTAAAATGAAAGTTTTTTATAGTGAAGAGACAAGTTCTTGAGATCCAACTAGAATTTCTACCTCCAAGACTACATGTTCGAATAGATTACTTAAACAACATATAAATATGCAAATTACATGTTATACCATAACCTTAACATTCTAATCCACATGACATCATGTCTTCACTACTATTCAAGAGCGTGGAAACATTGACAACAAATTTTGTCAAAACTGAACTTGTAGTTAGATAACTCCACCTCTAGTGATTCATGGATTGAAACTGGTATTTAAAACATATTTGAGATGGAATATAACATTCATGACTAGGTTCTTTTCCTCTCATCATTCTCAATTGATATACACACTATCCATTTTGGCTTCAAGAACACCCCTTTCAATATAAGAAAATAGTAATTTTTTGGTCTAACTTTAGACATACATAAAATGAAAACTATAATTCATTGGCATGAACCATAATAACCATCAAATGTATGTTGAATCCATTTAATTTCCCTCTGTATAATTTTAATGTAAGCTTAGATACTAATGTGTAGCATAAAAAATAGTAATGGGCCCTATAATGCAACTTTTTTATAGTGACTTGAGATAATTTCTTATCTTCTAATAGACATTTCCCACCCATGACCTTTAGGTGAAAGTTCATCACTTCAAACATGTATATAAAATAAAATTACATGTGCTCCCATGACTATAACCTCCATATCCATTTTAATTTATTTTTTCACTACAGTTTAGGAGCATGGAAGAACTAACAATAAATGTTGTCATATCTAATGTTGAAGCTGGAGAAAGACACCTTTGGTTATTCATATATTGAAATTAGCATTTTCAACACATTATGGGTGGCAGACAACATTCAAGACCATTTTATTGGTCTTGCATAACACTTGGTTGAGATACCCAATACCCATTCTAGCCTTAAGAATGCCCTTTCTATAATAACTAAGTACTTATATTAAGGTTATGTTTGCTTGAAAAATATGAAACTATTTACTAACATTGTCAACCATGTGAAGGTGACAACTTATTTGGCACCAGTAACCTATGAAAAAAATTTAGTAAGTAATCGAAATATTAATTTATATTTACTACCTATAAAATCAATAAGTTTTTGTAAAATTAAATACATATACATTTGTCAAGTCAACATACCTTGGAATTTAAATCCAATGAACCACTAAGGTTTGATCTAATCTTGATATTAGTAAGAATAGATTCATGGTATAACTCATGAAATTTCCATAGATTCATGTTTAATGGCCTCACATGATATTTGATCAATTGAATATTTGTTTCAAGAACCAAAGTTGAATAATTTAGTATCTTCCTATGTTTGTCAAACTATTCAAACAACCATACTTCTCAATTATTTATAGGATACCATTGAACGCATGTTCTAGTGACTACCACAGACCCAATGGGATAATCAAATTTTTATCCATTTATGCTTGGTGAAGTTAAATCTGTAATTTATTATACGCATAAAAATAATTAGTAATATTATCTCTCATCATTATCCTCATCATAAAATATTTTTAAAACATGCTTTATATAAACAAAAAATAATGACATTTGTAAGATATATAGTGAGAATTAAAAGTATATATAATTAATATTCTATCTATTTATAGTAAATCAAATACAAGGTCTAATTCATGTGAAAATTTCATAAATTTAAGTTGTATTACTCGTGAAACATGATATGTTTCAATTAGAATTAGAGGTCTATAACTCCATTCATCCACCCACTCCTGTGACTCAAACTCATTCCAAATAGATACCACGCATGTTGAATAAAAATATTTGAAGTGTCTTGTATTAATATTATAAGAACCTACATTTGAGATACTAAATTAATGGAGATCACTTGATCCCATTACAATCATACAATACTCATACTCTTCTAAGTGTTTTTCCTCCATCAACTAGAAATATTTAAAAATTGTAGAATTTTATTAAGAACCATGGCCCAGTTTATTACTAAACCATTCAATAATGGTTTTTACATCATTCAAAACAACACCATTTTTAAACATTAAATCCTCTCTTGTAATGACTCTTTTTACACATACTCTAGTACTTTCATGCTCCCTTTTTCCATGTGTAGCCTCAGTGAAACTATAAATATGTTTTACACTAGTGGTAATGTGCATCCTACTCAACCAATAAAATATCCATGCATTCTTGAATTATGATGTGAACTTGTCTAACCAAATATAATTTCGAATGAAAGTAATGTTTCTCTCACTCAACTATCCATATATCTCAAAACAACCTTAAACTTACTCTCTACAATGGGATCGATCATAATTGACATAGAAATGGTACTCCCTTAATAATTTTTGATCTTGATGTATACTATCAAGTGCATACATGAATTTTATACACACAAATATAGCAACCTATATTGAATTGTAATACTATGACTAAACTTCCATTTTTTGTTTAAGTGTGTTATTCTTAGCAAAGTTAACTACTAAAACAATAGAAGCAAGTGGGAATGTATCATTTATTATCTTGAAATTTTCATCCAACCATCTAGCATTGTGTACGTGCCTTGGATACTCATAAACAATTTACTCCATGAATTTGACCATAAATTTTAAAATAGGTATTTGTTTTGTCATAAGATCACAACTTTTAGATACTTTTCATATTTTAATGGATAAGTTATAGATTTATATTTTCCCAAAATAAATAATTTTTGAACAAGTAAACCTTTACTATCCTCATGGATACAATTTTTAAATATTGGTAATCCACCATAAATGCTACAATTTCCATCCAAATGTGCTTTGTTATTAAAACATTGTCCATCTAGTCTTTCAAAAAAATGGTTGCAATAAATTACATGGATAATTTTAATGGAACGTATATTCCTCACTCTTGAAAAATGTTATTAGTATACAAAGTAAAATGTACATGGAGAAAAACATCATATTTCATTGAAAATTTAATATATTGCCTAAAATAACAAGTGGTGCCTGTGTGATTTATTTTTACATAAAATGGTTTCACCATCTCATAATATCTATTAATAATATAAATTTGTGGATATTTTTTAAAAAAATTCAGAGTACAATAGTGTTTAGTTTATATCCAAAAAATGTTTTAGATGTAGTTCACAATTATGAGAACCACTCTTCTTTTAACTACATCTCTTGTATTATGAGAAACTCTTGTCTTATCTTTCCAAAATTCTAAAATTATATATTTTAGATATTAGACTATAGTCTTGTATTTTTTTGGAAGTATAATAGGTAATTACTATATCCTAATGGCATTGAAATCAGGTCTTTGGTGTCTTCAAATCATTTTCATTAATGCTTTTTCTATTTACTTTTAGTGAGCACCTAGTTTTTGAAATTAATATTTTTTTCCTATTCGATAACTTATTGTAGAGGTTGTAATTATATGTCAGGTAGTATTACAATCTTTTTTACATTATTTCAGGCTTATAGTATGATATGTGCCATGCATATTTTCAACAATTTCATTATTTTCATCATCCATGTTAAATGTTGTTAGTCCTAAGGTGTACAATGTAGGTCTCATTTTAATTAATTTCATCAAGAAAACAAAGAATATACATTTTTAACTATCAAAAAAAAAATTATCAAATAAATTTTCCCAAATGTTTTCATCTTCTTTTCTTTGATTGGCAGTGAAAAATTTTGTTCTGCATTGGTTTCAAAATATTTTCATCGACTTCAATTAAGTACTTGCATTTTATATGCACAATCCTTGGAGGTTTTATTAATTATAGAATTTTTTTAGAGGTTGTTTTATAATCATTATATTCATTACTATTTTCTTCATTGTTAATTTCATTATTTACTATTTTCATGCCATTTTCTTCATTGTTATTCTCATCATTATGTGTTTCCCTAAAATTTGCTTCATTGTTATTGGGTAAATCATCATGCATAGATTCATAATCAACAAAATAAAAAACTATATACTTTTAATGTGGACTTGCATCATAATTTGGCATATTATGTAAACTTCTATCATTATTATCTACAACATTTGGTACATCAAGGATAGTGTTTTTACCTTGCCTTAAACAAAATGTTTGAATTCGTACCTTTTATTTTTTTCTCAATTCTTATAATTTATCTAGTGTTTTATAATTTAATTACTTCCTCTTCCTTAAATGAGAATCATCACCCATGAATAGTAAAGGAATAATTTGATTCCTTTTGTATTCATTGTGTAAAGTGCAGAATGATGCATAGAATGTAGATAGGGTCAAAATTATTTAAACATCCTAAAATAAGCATTAGACATAAATTTTTTCTGTTTTGACAATAGCACATATGCATTATTACTTGTAAGCATTATAACCCATACACATTATATATTTTATGTCTATATAATTATATATCATATTGTTATGATATATGATTATATTATATGATCTAATCTTATGTTATATTATTATGTGATGCAATCCAGACTATTCAATATTATTATGTTATAAAATCCTATAAAATTACCTCCATATTTTCATTTGTGATATAATTATAGGGTGCATTCAACCATTTATTGGATCTTATATAATTGACTGATGCATAATTTAGGTTCATAAGTATCACTTGGCCCAAAGCACATCTCTAATTATACCAATTGAGTAATTAGATAAATTCATGTTTAATTGAGCCCCAAATCATGTCTTTAATTGCACCAATTGAAAAATTGGATCAATTCATGACTACGTTATCCCTAAATCATGTCTTGATCTTGTCTAATTAGGTTGAAGTGGTTAAAATTGCCCCTAATTTATTTTTTAATTGAATTGGTGGACTATTTAATTTATTTTGTCATGATATTAGGGTCAACTAACCCCCAAATTACATCATATATAGTCAAGATTAGGTTCTTTGGGTTTAATTTCATCCAACTTGCATAAACTAATTGTGACCCTAAACCATAATTTAGGTCCACAGGGATAAATATGGACTAAATCACATCTCTAATTACACCTATTGACTAATTGGAGCTAGTTTGTCCATAAATCATGTCCTTCTCTTGTAGTTATGTTGAAAGGGCTCAAAATAGCCCCAATTTCCTTCATGATTGAAGGGGTGGACTATTTAGTCTAGGGTGTTATGTAAGTGGGGAAGATTGACCCTAAAATAACAACTTATATAGTCAAAACAAGGTTCATGAGGCTACATTTTATCCAACTTGCATCACTGATTATAAAAATCGACTAATTGGCTCATTATGTGATGAAATATGAGCTAATTTATAGCCCCAAATCATAACATATACTTGAATTTAGTTTCAATAAGTTCATATTGGCCCCATTTACTTTCATATTTATATTTTTGATACAACTAAAGGGTTGTTTAATCCCTATGTTTCATCTTATACAATTGATTAAGCCATAATTTATGTTCACAGGGCTCAATTTGGAATAAATCACATCTCTAATTGTACCAAATAAATTCATGAATAACACAATACTATAGGAATCCTATCCTTATTGAGATAACATATATAAAATCCCATTTACTCATACTAATAAAATAATAAAAACACTTATTAAATTAATTTGTTCAAAATTAATTTCAATTTTACAACAATCAAAACCAATATTTCAGATTTTTTTTTTTAAATGTTATAATTTTTCTATAACACAACTTATCAAATAAGAATAGTTATAAAATTTTATCCCATATCCATTTGAGTTCATCAAACATATATGACCATCGGCAAGCCCCAAACTCAAGAGGTGCCCCAAGAAATTTTATACACATCAATTAGATATCAACAAGGATTTAAGTTTTGAGTAATCATGGCTTCTAAGTTGGCCAACAATCTCTAACTAAAATGATCCCTAGTAATTTGGGAAAATGTTAAGAAAAGAAGAATGACAAATAGCAGGAAGTACAATTATTACAAGCTTGTTTATTTTCTAAAAAAAACTTGTTCTCTTCTCTAAGTAGGATACTCATTTGCTTAAAAAAAAAATCATCAAGAAAATGTAGGTAATGAAATTCAAGCGGGATTCCCATGTATTTGAGGAAAGCATTTGCCCTCTTTGAGACTCTATCTGGTCTTTAATATTCAACAGGCCCTTTTTCTTTCCCAGGTCGCAAACACAGTTTTCACAAGATTTTATACAAAACTAATAGTTTTTACAAAGGATTATATAATGAAATAGTATAACCAACTTGAAATTCTTGTCAAATATGAATTCCCCTTTAGCTGTCCTCTATAGCTTCTGCAATCTGCTCCAAACTCTCCATAATTTTAATGGAACTAAAATGTCTAAAAATTAAATTTTCTTATAAAAGATTGTTTTGTTGTTTTTTTTTTTTTTTTTTCATTTTCGCTTCGTAGAAGATAGACTTGGTTCACTCCCTAAGATTTAACTTTTCATATCCCTAGGACATCTTAGAGAAGAGAATTCCACAGTTTGTGTGTTTTAGAAAGTCAAATTTTCAATTATCAATCACTCTTTTTTTAGAACTGTAGATGTAGAATTTTAAAACTTACCCTTCATTGTAATGGTAGGTTGAATTTTACTATTTTATCTTGTTAGAGAATACTTCAAAGAGTGCTATAGTCTGAAAATATGACAATTGAATTTTTTTTTTTTTTTTTAAATTCAGGAGTAGTTAAGATTAGGAGGGGATGATTTAAAATTAACACTCAGAAAATACTTAACTTTAATTGATATTTTTTGCAATTTTACAATTTATAAATAATAAGAGATTAAGTAATATTGTAAATTTAAATTTTTATTTAAAATTAAATGAGATAAATATTCAATTTTGAATATCATTTTTTATTTAAATTTTTTATTAAAATTATTTGAGATCAAATATTATCTTTCAGTCTTTAACATTAAATAACAAACATTCTGTACATTTAATTTTAAAAACAAAATTTTAATTAAAAATAATAATACTTAAAATAAATAATAATCAGAAAATTTGTATATTTAATATTTTTTAAATTAATTAATAAAAACATATTAAACAAATAACAAAGATATATCATTTTATTTTATTTTTTAAAAAACACATAATATAATTTTCATTTTTTTTTAAATCATATTTAAAATCAACCAAAATGAAACAATATATCAATTATTTAATATTATTATTTGACAGAATTCAACCCTAACTGGTATATGTTTAAATAATTAAATTTCTTTTAAAAATATTGATTGGTCAAAGCTATTCAAATATTTACATTCTTGACATTTAAAAAATTAATCGAGGAGAGTGATTAAACACCTTGGAAGAATTGGAGAATGTATACCACCTACTTTCTCCCATCCTATCATTGTTTTGTCGGTGCGATCTTTATAATGGACATCAAGTATGTTGTCATGGGCATATTTTTTTAACCGTTGTATAGTCCGACTCTTTAAAAATAATGACACGTGTTATCAAAACAAGCATTAATCGCCGATTGCTTTGACGCTTCGGAGTCCGAGGAGCCATGAGCTAAAAGAGAGGCAAAACAAAATGGTCAAACATTCGAACATTGGCGTAGTATGTGCTCCACGTCTTATGTGAAATCCATGTGTATACATTATTATACCCACTGATGATTATCCTTTCTTTAAGCCGGAGGCTTATATGGTGGGGGAATCCCCTAAGATTCATTTTATAAAGAGACAAAAAGATAAATATTGTTTGGTTCATTCAGAGCTGTCAGGGGCATGAAATTGTTGTTGTCAGGGTTTTGGGTAGGTGGAATCCGTTTGAGGTCCAAGACATTTTCGAAAGATACGAAGAACAATTTCGAGGGAAAGAGTTTTGTCATTTCTTTCTCCATGAAGATAACACAGAGTGTAATGTTGAAACGTGTTATTTTGGTAGAGAGATGAGGGAGTCTACAGAGAATGTATTTTTAAATGTCATTTGGCCCAGAGAAAAGATATCAAACGATATGGTTTATTTTACTTTTAAAACCTGATGGAACTCCCCGACTCAATCGTCGTCTAGGTTCATTTTACCAAGACTACTAAGTAAAGGCCTCAGTGCTGAGATACTAGAAAAACAACAATGATCTTGCCCTTTCACATACGATGAGAAGAGAAAACTGGGCTATGGAACCCAAAAGGAAAGACTAAGAAAAGACTCAATCAAACCCTTTGATGCATGGTCCCTCTGCCTCAAACCATTGGTAAATCCTTTGTGTTGTCAGAACGCCATATCTTCTGCAGAGAATGTATTTTTGAATGTCTTTTGGCCCAAAAGAAAAATATCAAATGATATGGTTATTTTTTCCTTTCTTCCGTAGATAACTCAATTCCTATTGTTTTTTTTAAAAAAATTTAAGGATGTTTGAATGTTGGGTCTGAATTTCTCTTGCAGACCTATAGAGTGATCATAGGGTAGAGATCTTCAAAGTGGATTTTGGGGTCAATGATCTGTACATGATGCCGATAACTTATGGATTTTTATACATGATAATCTTACTTCTGCTCACTCTTACCTATTTATTCCTTTTTGGCTAAAAAGACTGGATTTAGCCTACATAAATGCCTTGTGCACTAAATTTATGGCCGCTAAAAGATCTATACCTACTCCGCTAAATTTGACAGCGAAATGTGACTCCACCAATGCTTTGAAAATAGACATTAATTTCCTTTTGAATCCCTCTTACCCACTTGAGTTAGGGCTTTTTAACTACCTGCCGTAGGTGGGTGACATGTTTGACCGCATCGACAGTCTTTGCCAAGGTTGATTCGAGGCCTGGAGTGAGAGATGCAAAGCCAGAAACCAGTCTGCGTTCATGGCGAGCCAATGCACAACTAGGTCAGTATGTTGATGCCACAGATCTTCGCACTTGTTGTGCTTGTTGGACAAAACCGCCCTCCACATCACTGAAACTATCAAACCAAAAACCGCCCTGCAAGCAGACTCCCTCTACTAACATCTGCTAGTCACTTAAATTTGCACTACACATTAGGCTGTTAAACCAGTTGTTAGTTGCAGCTGCCATGTTGAAAAATCGAATTTGCTCCCCGGAAACCCCTTTAGATTTACCTGCAAATTATAAAATAATTAGAAGACTGTGAGACAGAGATCCTCCGGTATCATTCCAAAATATGCAATTTAACTAAGATAAAGGGAGGTGGGGAGGTGTTCTCCTCTTTCTTCATATTTTTCGTTACCCTCTCTGTAAAACATGGAAGGTGATCCACTGCCCCCTGTGAAATTTGCAGCTACAACTGCATAGATCAACCAGAAAAAAAAAAAACAGAGCAGCAAGAAAAACAGAGTACAAAAATAACAGAGCAGGAAAGAAATTGCAGATACTATTGTGTTTCCTTAATAATAATTGAAAAAAGCCTTAGCCTTAACAAAGGTTACAAAAGCTAATCAACCGCAGCAAAGAGAAGCGGTGAAAGAGACGGAAAACGCAGAGTTCCACTGCGGTTTATCCATCCTTATTTGCATGAAGGTGGTGAAAACAAAGGAATGGCTTATGCATTAGTTAGCTTAGATAAGCAGGGAATTAGCTTGGCGTTGGACTACCCCTGTTGGAAGAGAATTTGACGCTAACACCCCCCCTTAAGCTAATTAAGGAGGAAAAAAAAAAAAAAGAGGAAAGAGGGAAACCCTGTGGGAACAAAACCCCTCCTCAAAAGAGACACTAACTGCACATGGCAGCTATTGTGTTGCAGTGTTCTTCACACCAAGGTCTCGTAGAAAACGAAACTTTTGCTCAGTGAATGTCTTCGTGAAGATGTCGGCAATCTGTTCAGAATTGGCACAGTACTTCGAGTCGATGACTCCATCATGTATCAATTCGCAGATGAAGTGCATGTGGATCTCGATGTGTTTGGTCCATTGTCGTTGTATGGGATCTCTACAAACCTTCAGTGTACCCTAATTGTCACACCAAATGACAGTCGGACAATGAAAGAGGATACCAAGCTCATTTAGGAAGTGTTGCAGCCAAATGACTTGAATGGTAACGTTGACTGCACCTCTATATTCAGCGTCTGTTGATGATAAAGCAATGGAAGATTGCTATTTACTTGACCAACAAATTGGCCCTGAGCCCAAACTAAGAACATATCCTGAGGTGGACTTGTGATCAATGTTATCACCAGCCCAGTCAGAATTAGTGTAGCCAATGAGATCCAAAACACAACTTGCTGAATAATGAATCCCATAGCAAATGGTTCCCTGGACATAGCAAAGTATACGCTTGGCAGCCTTCTATGTAGCTCACGCTGCTCTTGCATGTATCTAGAAACAACCCCCACTACATATGAGAGATCTGGACGAGTGTGAGTGAGATAAAGAAGACTCCCCACAAGTTGACGGTAGTGTGTGCAATCAACCAATGGTGTATCCTTGCCATCTTCAAGCTTGACCCCTAATACGAAAGGTGTGACCGCTGACTTGCAGTCAGTCATGTGAAACCGAACCAAGAGATCTCGTGCATACTTGGATTGAGCAACTGTGATTCCTGATTGATTCTCGCTGATTTCAAGGCCAAGAAAAAATGTAGGAGACCCATGTTTGTCATAGAAAATCTATCATGCAAAATAGTTTTAATTGCTGCAATGGCGGTGGGTGAATCCCCTGTTATTAGTAGATCATCTACATAGAGTACTATGAGCAACAAAGAATCAAAGGTTCTTAGCATATAAATATTTGGATCAGAATTGCATCGTATGAAATTTTGAGACAGAAGATAAGAATCCATTTTAGCATACCAAGCTCTAGGTGCCTGCTTGAGGCCATAGAGTGACTTCTTGAGTCTACATACCAATGAGGAATTTTGTATATACCCTTGTGGCTGCTCCATGTAGATCTCCTCCTCGAGATCACCGTGAAGAAATGCATTCTTCACATTCATGTGATGAACCTCCCACCTTTTTGATGATGCAATGGCAAGAGCCAATCGAATGGAGTCCATTTTTGCCACTGGAGCAAAAGTCTCATCATAGTCAATGCCATGAACTTGTTGAAAATCTTTGGCAACCAACTGTGCTTTGTATCTGCTCACATGTCCACCTGCTGATTTATTTGTCCTATAGATCCATTTACATCTGACAAGCTTGCGATTGGAAGGAAGTGGAACCAAATCCCAAGTTTGGTTTGCAATGAGGGAGTTGTACTCATCCATGGCTTCTTCCCAAAGAGGATTCCCTCTAGCTTCTGCATAAGTCTAAGGGTCAGATGCTAGAACCACATAGGCATACATCGGCATGATGGGCTTTGTAGCTGAGAGAGCATTAGGGACTTCAGATATATCAGCTAAGCTCCTTGTTCTTTGATTTTCCACATGGGATATTGAATCATCACTAGAATTCAAATCAAGGATTGGTTGTGGATCAACATATGCATGCTCATGTTCCTCTGAATCAGATTCAGAAATATCTGAAATAAGATCAGAATGATTGCATGTATCTCTGAGATTTGTAAGATGAGCAAGCATAGAGGTGGTGGCATGTTGTACCTGAGATGCATGTGGAAGACTTTCATCAAAGTAGACACTCCTTTCAATGAAGAGTGTTTATGTGGAAAGATCTAGTAGTCTGTATCCCTTTACACCATCTGGATATCCAACAAAGATGCATTCTTTGCTTTGAGGCTCCAAAGCCTTCCTCTTATTTGCAAGAATGCGTGCCCAAGCACGGGATCCAAAGATGCGGAAATGTGTGACTTCTGGTTGCATGCCTCTCCATGATTCAAAAGGTGTTTGTCCTATGACAGAATTGTGAAAAGATCTGTTTTGTATGTATGAAGCACAGTTGATTGCTGCAGCCCACAATTTGGAGGGAAGGGACCTAGCATGCAACATGCAGCTGGCCATCTCTTTCAAAGATCGGTTCTTCCTCTCAGCTACCTCATTTTGCTGTGGAGTGTATGAAACTATGTTCTGCAATTGTGTTCCTGCTTCATCACAAAGATGTTGGACATCATTGTTGACATACTCCCCTCCATTATCTATGCAGAGGATCTTGATCATTTTCCTAGACTGCTTCTCTGCATGGGCTTTGAAAATCCTAAGATTCTCCAACACCTCAGATTTGAATTTGAGAAAATACACCCATGTGTATCCTGTGCAATCATCAATGAATGTTAGCACATATCTAGCTTTGCTCATGGAAGGTTCAGGAAATGGACCCATAAGATCACTATGAACAAGCTCTAAACGAGAAGAGGCTCTCCATGCATTCCCCTTTGGAAACTTTTCTTGTGGATGCTTTTCAAGAGCACATCCTTCACAAATTCCATCAGAAAAGTCTATGGCTGGCAAGTCTTTAACCATTCCCTGTTTGTTAAGTTGCTGCATGTATCTAAAATTTAAATGACCAAATCTTTCATGCCAAATTCTACTTTCATCATTTGAATGTGTTAGAAGTAAAGTAGCCCTGACTTAGCAACAAAATCAGAAAAAGTGTACAGGTGAGATTGATGATTTGCCTTACCAACAACAATTTTGGAGTTGTCTTGCATGTCAAATATGGTCACCAAATCAAGGGTGAATTCAACTCTCCTACCGGTTCCAGTATGTGTCATTTGATACATAGAAAGAAGATTAACAAGAAAGCTTTGGAATACATAAGACATTCTCAAAACTTTCAATTCCAACCTCTACCCTCCCTATTCTAGTTGCCTCTACAGGAGAACTGTCTTCCATGAGAATAGGAGAACCAAAATATGGGTTCAAAGAAAAAAGAGCAACTTTTGTGGCTGCCATGTATCCATGCATCTGAATAAGAATGAATAGCAATCAATGCATAAGCATTGTCTCTTGTTTCATGTGCTTTTTCTTCCTGCTTCTTCTTGGCACTCTCAGGGATAAGGCTACCGAGATTATGTTGTTGAAGTCTCTAAGCCATGAGATCAATGGTCTTCTTCATGCATGATGATTCTGGATGGTACCCACAGTTGTAATAGCTGCACTTTGATTGGCCCTTTTTGTCCTTTTCTTTTGAGCAAGTAGATCCATCTGGAGGTTTGGGATTGCCTTCCTTTCTTGGATATGAATCCTTTTTCCCTTTGCCTTTAAATCGCTAGTTGGATTTGGAATTGTTCTTCCCACTTGCATGCACAACAAGTGCATGAGCTTTGGAATTCTTTAATGTGCCCATCTTTATAAGCTTATCCTACTCATGTACTAGAGACTCAATGAACGTATCCAGTGTGGGAATCTTCCAAGTTGCCCCTATTGTGAGCCTAACTATGTGGAAAGCAGAGACAAGTACTGCATATTCTGGACCCAACTTTGATAGAAAAGCAAGGATTAATTTGCTTTCTTCCTTGGATTTGTCAATACCAGATCCTTTGAGCTGAAGCAATAAGACCTTGAACTTTGTGAAGAAATCTTGAATATTATCTAAACTCCTTGGATCTAATGAGTTGAGCTCATTTTCAAGGATATGACCCCGCATTTCATCTTGCTTTCCAAAAAGAGTCTCCAATGTATTCTAAACTTGGTTTGGAGTTGTACATGCCTCAACATGAAACAACAATTCTAGAGAGATGGATAAGCATAGCAAACCAAATGCTTCATCCATGCGGTTGAAGTATTTAGATTTTTCAACCGCTGGATTGGGTTCAACCTCTATATTCATAACTATTCGATAGAGGCCTCTACTTCTTAGCTAAAGTAGAATCTTTGGCTTCCAATCAAAATAATTGTATGGTGTGAGAATGGTAGAGGGTGAACATTCCATTTTTCAACTCTGATCTTCTATATCTGCAAAAAAAACACTGTACTTCTTTTTGGCAACCTGGCTCTGATACCATGTGAAATTTGCAGCTACATCTGCATAGATCAACCAGACAAAAAAAAATAGAGTAGCAAGAAAAATAGAGTACAAAAAAAATAGAGCAAGAAAGAAATTGCAGATACTATTGTATTTCATTAATAATAATTGAAAAAAGCCTTAGCCTTAACAAAGGTTACAAAAGCTAATCAACCACAACAAAAAGAAGCGGTGAAAGAGACGAAAAAAGCAGAGTTTAACTGCTGTTTAACCATCCTTATTTGCATGAAGGCGGTGAAAACAAAGGAACTACTTATGCATTAGTTAGCTTAGATAAACAGGCAGTTAGCTTGGTGTTGGATTGTGCCTGTTGGAAGAGAATTTGACGCTAACACCCCCTCTGTAAAATGTGGCAGGGGTATTATTTTATTTTTTAATTAAAACACTGCACAATGTAAACCCTAGGCCGTGACTTGAGTGTTGAAAAGTGATGCTGAAGTGTAAAACGTGGCAGGTATAAGAATTTATTTTTCTATTAAAAATATGTACAGTGTAAACCCTAGGCCACGACTTGAGAACTCATGGCAGCCTGCACTTTCAAAGTGACAATGTGGTAGCGTGCCCTTCCCATAACCTTATTTTATTAAAACAAAAAAATTAAACCAATAAAATCTATTTAACATGAATTGTTCCTTCTTATTAATTGTATTTCCAAGTTTTGATATATATATATATATATATATATATATATATATATATATATATATATATATATATATATAAGAATGTACTTTTATGTATACATACATATCCCAATTATTGTAGAATCACTTTTAGAAAAAAATTCAATCCTTGAAAAGGAAGAAAATAATTTTATTAAATAATTTAAAATATATATGTGTGTATGCGTTTTTTTTTGGTTAATTTATTATAAATAAAAAATAATATAAAATTATATATATAAGTTCCACGATTCATTTATAACATATAAATTTAAATAAATGATGTCTTTTTATGATTTAAAATAAATAATTGTCACTTGAAATTATTGGGGTTGATGATAAGATGAGAGTATGTGGAAGTGGTCAGACATTCCTTGCAATTAAAAGCCCTAGTGGGGTGTCACATTTGTTGTATATATGACATTACATATTTAAAATTTTTATCTTTTTTAAAGATTTGAGTATGACCTAAAAAGTCATTACATAAATAAATAGTTGTCAATGATTGTAAAATTTATTTCCTTCACAATTAGTCCCAATTTAAGTGGAAGCCAACCAAAACAAATCTTTATAAAAAATAAAATTATATTATATGAATTAAAAAAATTACGATCTTATAATTATATTATATTAATATATGATTACTATAATATAATAAAAATATGAATACTACATTAATAGATATCAAAATATAATATTATATTAGCATTTATCCTAACAATGCAAGTTACGTAGGAAAGAAAAGGTCATTACGTAATAAAATAATAAAAAATCAATAAAATATGTCACCATTCTGCAGGGTTAAAACTTTTTTGAAATAGGTGTAGTTATATAAATCCAACTACTACTTGAATGTTGGGGCGTCTGTATGATATGGGCCCTGTGGGATATAATAACACCTGAAATACCCTGTCATTGTCACTCATCATCACCACCAACGTACTTTCAAATATTTCACCACTTACATTTTTTGGATTAATGCCTAAACCCATTCTAAGTTGTAAGTGGAGTAACGATAATAATAAAAGTTTGAGATCTCTTCATAGATTATTAAGAGTTGTATTTAAAGAAAATGCTTACTAGATATAATCAGAAAAAAAAAGAAGGTATAATTCCTCTGGGTTCCGTTGCACCTTCGAAGCAACTACTAGTTTTAGGATGGTCACAAGCTTGGAAGGCATGAAGTTGACCATACGTTGAGATTATGAATGGTTAAATTATTTTAATATTTGATTTTTTTAAATTGTTTTAGTGTTTATTTATTTTAATTTATTGAGAGTTAATAAGTATATATTATTTCATTTTTCAATTCACTAATAATTTAGTTTTATTAGTTTTGGAGGGATTAAAAAAATTAATTGTTTTAATTTTATATTAAATTATTCCTTTTTCATCAATCAAAATCTATTTTTTTTTAGATTGAAAAATTTAAAACTTTGTAATAATTAATATATGTATTTTTTAATAAAATATATGAAAAACTTATTTTAACTAAATTTTGATTGGTCCAGATTTTGAACATATTATTATGGAGCATGGCAGTACACCATCAACAATAACTCTCAGATTTTTTGGTAATCAAAATAATTATCATGTCAAGACCATCTCAAAAAAATATGGGTTCTTTAATGTAATTATTATTGAACTATCTCTTTCATCTTGATTTTTGCAGGGCTACAAGGAACATAACTTCATCATGCATAGCTGGGATGAGCTTGTATATAATCATATGAATTGGATCAGTTTCAACATAAATTATTTCCTAGTCCACAACTATCGGTCGCTTGACATTATGGATGTTTGGGTCGCCATGGAACCCAAAGGCAAGATGTGATTTAAAGTAAATAGACTACTCACCAACTTCCTCACTAGGCAATTCTAATTCGACGTTGACAACCAATTGACCATCGTTTATCTCTTGATCATGCAGTGACAAAAATGGGATGACAATGTCTACCTTGAGAGTGCTTACCATGAATTTTAAATTCCAATATCATGTATTATCCCAAAATCATGTAGAATAAAGTCATATTCTAACACTCCAAATTCACATACAACACTCCCTTATTGATCTTCATTATCCCTAATCACTTCCTCATCAACCATCATATTCATGCTTATCATCCCTATTCATTCCCTCACCAATTTTTATTATCTCTTGTTATCCCTAATCACTACCTCATTGGCTATCATCATCCTTCATTATTGCTAATCACTCCCTCATCAACCCTCATCATCCCTAGTCACTCCCTCATCATCCCTCATTGTCATTAATCATCCCTAAACACTACAAGTCATCAAACCTCATCAACCCTAATCATACCTAATAACTCTCTCATCATCTTGAGCATCATGCCTAGTCACACTCTCATCATCCCTCATCATCATTAATAACTCCCTCATTAACCATCATCATTTCTTAGCATCCCTACTCAATCCTTCATCATCTTTCATTGGACCACTCATCATCCCTAATTACTCCTTCATCAATCCTCATCATCCTTAATTATCCCTAATCACCCCCTCCTCATTTGTCCTCATCCCTCAATGTCCCTAAAAATGCATCATTGTCACTCATCATACATAATCACTCTATCATCATCCCTAGTCACTCCCTCATCTATTAGAGTGTGTTCCAATCCAATAGTTAGTATAAATTTGTTTTAGATTGCACAATATCATTTTTAAATGAATCTTGAATGGTGTTTCAATTCCTTTTATTTTGATTGGAGTGTACTAGGGTGATTATTCTCATTCATGTCTAGTAGATTAGATAGGGTCATGATGGATTACTCTAGGGAGATTATTGAATGATTTACATGGTGAAAATAAGATAATATCCTCTTTACACTTGCATGGAAAAAAATAATTTTAAATGAAGATGGATGATAAAAATTGATTATAAATTTTTTTTGACCTCTTTGTGCTTACTTCATATGAGGTGAAATCTTTCTTCTAGACACAGTTATTTCCAAATCATTGAGTGAAAGGGTCAAATCATTTTAGATCTTATCAGGTTTGTGAGTTATCAAAAAATGGTGTGGGTCATGAGTATAAATGATTGGCATTTATGCCGCTAACTTTGTTATGCCATGTTTTCTCCTTACATTGAAATCTATGTGATTATGAAGGAATTATGATAGGAAAGTGGAGAGGGTGTTGAGATGAACTACCAATGATTGCATCATTCCTTTGTAGTGTGGTCTCCATAATGTATATTTAGTGTTTGTCATTTATGTTTCATTTTTAGCATTTTAGGTTAAGGGTTTAGGGTTTAATGTTTATAGTTCAATGTTTGGATTTGATTGCTTAAGTTCTAGCATTTAGGTTTTAAGGTTTAGTGTTTATCTAGTTTTAGGATTTTATGTTTCTGGTTTTTGTGGTTTAGGGTTCAAATTTCAAAGTTAATGGTTTAGTGCTTAGGGTTTTAGGATTAGGGTTTAGTGTTAAAATTTAGCGGTTTAGGGTTTGGGGTTTAAGGTTCATGATTTTAAATTTTGTGTTTAAGGTTTAGTGTTTAATATTAAAGACCTATAAGGTTAAGTTTTAATGGTTTAGTATTTAGGATTTAAGATTTTAAGCTTATGGTTTGGGATTTAGGGTTAAGGGCTTAATGCTTAGGTTTTAGGGCTTAGGGTCTAAGATATAAAGTCTAGGGTTTAAGGTTTTAAGGTTTGATTTTTAGGGTATAGGTTTTGGTGTTTAGGTATTATTATTTTAGGTTTAGGGATAATGTATTAGGGTCAAGTGTTCAAGGTTTATGGTGTTTAGGGTTTAGGTTTAAGGTTAAAAATACAAGGCTTATGGTGTTCTGGGTTTGGGATTTAGGTTTTAGGGTTAATGGTTTAGGTGTAAATAGAGTGTACTAGGGTTATTAGCTACATTTTTGACTGGTATAAGTGACTGTACGTGAATATAGGAATATGTCATGTATGAGTGACAACATTCCTACATGTAGTACTACGTATGGGTATATGTAATGTTTGAATGATTGTATCATTATTATATGTATGTTATAGGTTGAATGCTATAGGCTAGACAATTATGCATATTTATTGACCCATTGATTAAAAAACCCCCAAATTATTAGGAATTCATCTTGAATCCACCTTCAAACCTTTTACATGATTATCCCTAGCCATTCCTTTTTATATATAGCTTAAAATGATCCATATCCTTTCAAGATATGGCTTCGGGTCTAAATTTTAGGTATATTATTTAGTTTTCATGGTTCAGTGTTTATGGCTTAGGGTTTGGGGTTTAGGTTTCAATGTTTAAGGTTTAAGATTTAATTTTTAGGGTTAAGGGTTTGGGATAAATGGTTTAGGTGGAAATGGAGTTCAATAGGGTTATTATCTTCAGAAGATGTTTAGCACGGTATATAAGGGTCTAATATAAAATTTTCAATTACAAGCATACCTTTTCTGAGTAGGCACACAATCATAGTTGACTCTAATTTAAGCCTAGGTCAATAAAGAGTACACTTTGAAGAGTTGGCATGAAAGAATGGGTGTTAGACTTGATTATAACACATTAACTATGTTTCTACCAACCTAATGAGATACTTAAGCCAATAAAGTATGATTGGAAACTAATTTCATGCCTTAACCTATAGTTGACAGATAAACCCTGGACGTAATGAGTGCTCAAGAAGTCTGCCCTGGGTTTTATGAGGTTTAGAGGTGCTAGGAGTGTGAACCAACCCTAAAAATTTGTAGAAAGGGTCAGCATAGCATTCCCAAGCCCCTTATATCATTTCTTTTTCTAGGAAGATAAGGTAAGTGACAACTATTTTGTCTCAAATAGAGGGCACTCCCAAGAGGAAAAGTCCTACAAGCTCAATATGAAAAGGGTAAGGAAATGAGTTAGAGACTATCATAGCTTTGAAAATAGATGTATGAGGATGTGTTGAATATGATAAAACACTTGGGATTCATCACAATCATAACAAACACTCATAGGTGTTGATGAGCATCTATGTGCAGACTAGGCCTACTAAGCCTTAACTAGGCCTAAAAGCCCTAAGTAGATGTAGCCTCACTTATAACACCAAGTGAACCTTGTAGAGCATTGGAGGACCTCCATGGGGATATATAAGGTATGTGAGAGCCTTTATTTTGTAGATAAGGCCACAAATAGATTATTTTTTGGCTCAAGAACATGATAAGGTGCACATAATGCCTTGAAGAGCTTGAGAGGCCAAGTTTGGAAGCTCACATCAGTATAGATACCTAGCATGGAAGTCTAAGGAGATAGGATAGGTTGGAGAGGGTCCTAAGTGAGGATCTAGTGGAATTTATTCCAGGTTCAGATGTCACAATTTTATGCACTATCCTTAAGGGTTAAAACTACCTAAAACCCTCTAAAACTGTTTTTAATTACTCAATTGGGAAGAAGTGGAAGAAAAAGCATCTTAGAGGGCTAGTTTGATTGGGAAATTGTCTTGGACTTATAGAGGAATCCCTAGGTATCCTTCCTATCAATTTGATTTATATCCAATCTATATGGGCATGGTATATAATGCATTTTATTGATAATTTTTTATGTTTTGAAGGTACAAGTGTCATACCCTTCCAGGTATGGATTGGATTGAGTAACTAATGATCATCTTAGTGATAAATGTGAAAATAGGTCTAAAGAAGGGTGATTATGAATATAGACAATGATAAAACTTGTCCAGAGGAAGATTGATGCTTAGGGACACAACCATTGCATGTTAGAACTTCTTTCTAATCCCCTCTTCATAGTGAAGTGATTTTATCTTGAGTTAGTTAGTTTTGTTTATGTGTGTGTTCCATAAGTGCTCATGAAGCACAAGTGTGTAGTGTGTTGTTTTACATCTTATAGGGTTTTAATATAAGTGTTTAAATTAGTGTGATACCTTCATCAAGTTTAGAGACATGGAAGAGATTAATAGCATCAATGATGGTTGTATAGTATTGGTTATGGAACCAGTCTACCATGTACATAATCAGATATCATACATTCACATATAGACCTCCTGTATACACACCTATAGGTGTCCCAATAGGGGAATGTGAAATTTATTATTATTTTTTATGGTTTAGTGTTTAGGATTTAGGATTTTAGGCTTATGGTTTGTACTTTAGGGTTAAGGGCTTAATGTTTAGGTTTTAGGGATTAGGGTCTAAGTTTTGAAGTCTAGGGTTTATAGTTTAAAGGTTTTATGTTTAAGGTCTAGGTTTTGTGGTTTAGGTATTATTATTTTGGGTTTAGGGATAATGTATTAGGGTTAAGTGTTCAAGGTTTATGGTGTTTAGGTTTAGGTTTAGGGTTTAACATTCAAGGTTTATGGTGTTTAGGTTTGGGGTTTCAGTTTTAGGGTTGATGGTTTAGGTGTAAATGGATTGTACTAGGGTGACTAGTTAAATTTGTGTCTATTATAAGTGATTGTAATATAAATATGGGATTATGTCATGTATGAGTGAAAACATACCTACATTTTGTACTATGTATGTGATATATGTAATGTATGAATGACTATATTATTATTATATGTATGTTATAGGTTGAAGGCTAAAAGATAGACATTTATTCATATTGATAAACCCATTGATTAAAAAACCCACAAATTATTCAGGAATTCATCTTGAATCCATCTTCAAGCCTTTTACATGAACGTCCCTAGTCACTCCTTTCTCCATATATAGGTTAGAATGACCCCTATCTTTTCAAAATATGGCTTAGCCAATGCACCCTCTCCTTTCTTTATATAGCTAATAACTCAATATTATGGTTTATGTCTAGAGGTTTAAGATTTATAAATTTAGGGTTTAAGGTTTATGGTTGATGGTTCAAGACTCATAACTTAGAGTATAATATATAGGGACTAGCATTCAAGGTTTAAGTTTTTGTGTTATGGCTTAGGGATTAGGTTTTAGGACTTATTATTTATATTTTATGCTTAAAGGTTTAGGATTTATGGTTTATGGCTCAAGGGATCAAGAGTTTAGATTTTAAGGTTTGGGGCTTGGTGTTTGGGGTCAGAGTTTTGGGTTTATGGATTCATAGTTAGGGTTTCTTGAGGTTTTGGTTGAGGGTTTGGGGTTTAGAACTTAGTGTTTAGTATTTAGGGTTTAGTATTTAGTGTTTGGGGATTAGGCCTTAGGGTTTAGGATTTGGTATTTAGTGTTTATGGTTTACAGTTTACATTTTGGTGTTTTAGGTTTAGGGTTAAGGGTTAAGGGATTTATGTTTAGTGTCTAAGGTTTTAGGTTTTGGGTTTAGAATTTTTTGTTTAGGAGTTAATTTTTAAGTTTTATGACTTATGATTGGGGTTTAGGGTTAAGGGATTACATTTAACTTTTAGGGTTTAGGATTTAGGAGTTTAATTTTATGGTTTGGGGTTTAGAGTTAAGGGCTTACATTTACATTTTAGGGTTTAGAGTATATGGTATAAAGTATAGGGTTTAATGTTTTAAGTTTATATGTTTAGCTTTAATAGTTTAGGGTTTATGGATTATTGTTTTTGGTTTACGGCTAGTGTATTAGGTTTAATGGTTCAAGGTTTAGGACTTAGGGTCTAGCGTTTAGGTATATTATTTAGTGTTCATGGTTTAGGGTTTATGGTTTAGGGTTTGGGGTTTAGGATTTAGGTTTCAATGTTTAAGGTTTAGTGTTTAGTGTTAGTGGTTTAGGGTTAATGGTTTAGGTGGAAATAGAGTGTACTAGGGTTATTAGCTACATTCATATCCAATATGGGTGACCATATCATGACCACATGAAGATGTTATGTATGAGTGATCAAATACCCACATGTAGTACCATGTATGTGGTAGATGTAATGTATGAACGAATTTATCATTATTATATATATGATTTAGGTTTTATGATGTAGGTTATTCATTTATGCATATTGATAGACCCATTTATTAAAGTTAATTTTCTATGTTGAGAATAAGGTTGTTAAAAAGATTCCAAGGCAATGATAGTAAACTCCACGTATAGTACATATCCAACTTTGTTTATTGAGTATAAACCTCTTATGAAGGTCCAATGTTATTATGTAAACACTATATAATACTTATAAGTAAAGTGATTTAAATAATTTGATAATTAAGCCAAGTCAATATCCTTACAAGTAAGCAGATTAGACCATCTGGACCTAAAGAGTAGAGTTTTCATTGAATTCTATTCTTAAGAAAACAATAAAGGAAATTGTTTTCTTATCCTCAAAGATAGTCTCCAAAAATCTTAATAAATATTTATAATAATCTATAGATAAGCTTAGATTAATAACACCTTTTAAAGAATAAACATGCCTATACATAATATTATAGTAGTGCTTAGGATTTAGTCAACGTTTTGGGCACTTTAGTGATCTAATTGGTAGGTTGAGATTGTGTAAAGACACATATGAGTCTTGTATCATTGTCTTGATATTTTCATTGAATTTTCAATTGAATGAGTCCAAAAAACAAGGTAGTTATAGACCTCTTTGTATCAAGTCCTTAAGAGGTATAATTTGGCATAATAAGCCTATAAAGGGTATAGTTGTTATCATCTGAGCTTTGAGTTAAATTTATTCATGCACTAAGAAGCTTGAGTCAAATAAATGATGAAACCCTCATAGTATTGTTCAAAGAAGTGAATATATACAATTGAGCCTTAGGAGTCAAAGAAGGATTTTACTTGAAGGTAGATTACTATCTTAGGACTGAGTACCCTATTTTAAGTCATTGAAAGTGTCTTTGATCTGAATACAGAGGCTAATAAGTCAAGAGATAATAATAAATAATAAATTCATTAGTGTTTCAATACCAATGCTCAAAAGACCTTTTGTGATAGACTAAGAAATAATTTGTGGTTAAGAAGAGACTTAATTACAAGTAAGTTTCTAAAGGACCTTGAAGTAGAAGAGGTTGAGTAAGTGGAACACTTAATATGAAACTAGTTTGGAATAGTAAATATCAAGATATGGCTTGTGTATTTAGGTAGGGCATTCTCCTTTAGATCAAGCCATGGCTTGGTTATTTAATCAGGTAGAGCATACTCAAGTAGATAAAGTAGATAGGGAATACTTAAGTAGGTGAAATAGATATGTAATCCTTAATGGTATCTAGATCTATTACATACATAATATGATTTATATACTTGTTTCTAATTATATTTATTGCTAATGAAATTTTGAAAACTAAGTATTGGCTAGAATGGAATTTGAAAAACTATCTTCTAAGTGGTACTTCTTATAGCTCTATAATCAATTTTAGAAGATGCTGAGTGGCCTTAAATTATTATATTTAGTACAATAAATTTAAAGTATAAGTTTAAATTTGATTTAAATTTACATTTAAGTTTACATTTAATTTAATTTTACATTTTATATTCTTATACCTCTTACTGTAAAATGGAAAAAAATTACATGGCTTTAAAAAGATTGATTGAAAAAAAAATGTATGGCTTGAAAAGGGCATACACCCTTTTCAAAGAGGCATACCCTTTAGAAAATATGCACACCCTTTACAAAGGATACACACCCTTTGAGAAAGATGCACATCCTTTGCAAAAGACACACACACTTTGCAAAGGATGCATGCCCTTTGCAAAGGGAGTACGACCTATGTAAAGGATGCACACCCTTTACAAATGGTGTATGCTCTTTAAACTACAAAGGGCATATGCCCTTTAGGGTTGGGACAGACCCTTAATGTATTTTTCATGGGTTTTTTAAAAAGAAGGCATATGCCCTTTACACAAAATGCTTTGTATTTTTCATTATGTCACCTTTTTTGTCCCCCAACTTTGTACATCTACCCATCCATTTAGAAATAAATATAATAATATAAAGGGACATATGTGTGAGGGACCTAAAATTGGCTTATCCACAAGTCCATGATGACCTTGGAGGTTAGAATGAATGATTTTGGAGTTCATTAAGCAGAGGCCATGTGATCCTATCATGTGGCATAATCATATCCAACATGTGATCATTGTTCATAATTTTCTCTTACTATGGAATAACAACATAAATATCTTCATATCATCATAGATTTCACATGAAAACACCAATAAAGGTATTTATTATCTCATTGGAAAACCATGGAAGAGCTCTTTTAGTTAGTAGTGACAAAGAAGTAGTATCTCACCCATGTGTATGTTGTTGTAAGAATATCTTATCTAGATCATAGGTAATTACAATGAAAATTTTGAGAAAATCTAGAATGCCAAAAAATTAGGAAAATAAAGGAAAAAGCATATCATGCCTTAAATTTATAGAACTCTCCTAAAGGAAGAAATTAGAGATAAAGGCTAATCATAAATTATGTCACTATGCAGAGAAAGGAGATCAATAGATTGATTAAGGAGACACATTAGAAAGAGTTCATAGAACAAAAGAGGGAAACATCGAAAGGTCAAAGTGTGAGGTCTTAGAGCAAAGGTTACATATGTTGTAACAAAGAGTGATTTTAAAGCCTATAAAGGGAAGCATTAGAGATACATAGAGATAGAGCAGGTCTATAGAGTCATTGTGAATATAAATGTCATTTAAGATTTATTTTATTGAATAAAAATGAATGTTTGTTATCTTCTACTTTGTGACTTGAGTTGCATGGTAAAGAACATCCATTCATTGGAAAATCATAACTTGAACTACACCAAGTGGTATTAGATCATGTTGTGTTTTGAATCCCACCAAAATTTGCTTTACACGTTATTATTGGTAGAAAAAATGATAGCATATATTCCAACATAGAGGAGGTGTTGGATAGATGGTATTATAAGGTATAGATTAATAAAATTAATATATTTTTCAAGAGTGAGAAAGTCTTGCAAGTAAATAGGAGCTATGTGATAAGCTGTACAAGTATTTTTGAGTTAGTTCTAAGAAGGAATCTTGAATTTTTTTCAAGATAAATTCTTATAAGGGGATATAATTGTATGAAAGTAAGAGAGAATCTTATTTGAGTCTAGTATAGGTTGGAAATATTAATAAATATTATATCGATGTTAATCATGGTGAATTTTAGAGGTGAATATATTTTAATTCACAATTATTCCAATTTTGGGATTTAGTTTTTGGTGATTTTTTAGGGTTGGCACATGGGTCTGGATCGATAAAAATTAAGTAATATAAATTATTTTGGGTGTCAACTCACCAATATTTTACAATAGTATCTTAAATTATAGTTCAATTTGCCACACATATATTGTATAAATACCACCTAGTATCAAACAAACCAATAAGTAGAACTAGAATTAGAGGATTGCAACATCAAACGATAGCAATTGAATAGAGGAACTGAATGCAGATATCAAACATCAATAGTGTTGATCAAAAGAACTAAATGATAGTGTTGAAAGAAAACATTTCATGACAATGTCAAATGATATCAATGAACAAAAGTGCTAAATGGTAATATTGAACAATAGTGCTGAATGGAAGTGCTGAAGGACAGAGCCGAAAAGTAAAATGGTGCTGCCACCAAATGACATAACCAATTTATATCATCTACTCTTTAACTGGATGATATAACTAAAGTGTTACATCCATAATCATCATGGCGTTTGGTGGGAATCATAAAAAGACAGGCCAATTATTAGGAAAATAAAGCATATTATCTTATTTTAAAAATCCAACCAAAAAGCCCACATAATCATAATGCACTCAAAATATAGGTGTTTATTATTTTTATAGTTTATCATAAATTTGAATTTAACTATTCAATAATATTAATACAGTTTTACATGCAAAAAACCCAATTGATATCTCACCAGAAAGAATCAACCAGAATAACATGTCACCCTTTGAACATTTTTTTGATGAAGACATACCACCATTCGAAGATGCTCCTCTAGTTTTTGATGACAATGATAATGACATTCAAGTGGTAGAAGATATTGTAAGTTCTCACCAAACACAAAGTTTAGCTAAAACCTCTAGTGGTAGAAATATTCATGAAGGAAAAGAAGTCTATCAATAATTGGAAGGTCCTTTAAGGTGGAGTGGGTAACAAAATTTCCCTTCATATAACCTATATTGCCTGAAAATGTTGATGACAGTCCAACATAATGTAAATATATAATATATAGCTGGAAACTAGAAAAGGAACACATAATTCAACTGAAATTGGACACGATTGAGAAATATTATGAAAAAGTGTATGTGATAGTGAACCACCCAAATGGACTGATAACAAGAACACACAAGTGGAAAAATTTAGAAGAATTCATACATGTAAGATATTCACATGAGTTTGAAATTGATAAGAAATGTCAAAAACATCTTGTAGAGAAAGGAGGCACAATCAAAGAGAATTTTGGAAAATTTATGTAGTCTTATCAAAATACCAAATATATATAGTTTTCTACTATATACCACATTTTCAAAAAAATTAAGACCTATTTCTAATTTTTTAGATTATAAGATTTTGTTTCAGCATAATGAGTTTCTAGATATTTCACAATCACATTGGTTAGATAGTAGTGATTGAAAAATGGAAAAATGTCTAGTAATGGTTGAGAAGGCAGATTTGAAACAAAAAATTTAAAATTCACTTTTCATCTCATTGTCCATTGATGAGGTCATAACAAATGACAACACATCCTAGGTTTGCATGCATGTTTATACTTTTGATAACTATTTAAGGCAACCTCATCTATTAGCATTTTATAAAATGAAATAAAATTATAATGCAAAAAAATTCATAAATTGGTTGTATCTAATTTAAAGGATAAAGTTAGGATAGAATATTATGCAATAACTACAAAGCTAGTGTGTGTTGGGACTAATGGTGCATTAGTTATGTAGGGGCATATAAATGATTTGTGTGTTTGACTAAAAACAATATTTGTGCCATATATGATTCCAATTCATTACATGGCTCATAGGATGAATATTACATACAAAATAATTAGAAAATTTCCTAATGTGGTAAAAGTGGAGGAGCTCATTCATGACCTACATGCTTATATGTCAAGCAATCCAAAAAGAGTTTTAGAGATCTAGAATTTTACGATAGGAGTGATAGATGGTAAGAAACTATTGAGGTATGTTGATGTAATATGCATTTCTATGTATGAACTTGTGTGCCAATTTTTTGAAGAATAGCCATCATTAATAGTTTTTTATGTATAAATATCACAGAGAAATTGAGAAGGCAAAAAATTTATTTTACCGTTTAATAAATCTGAAAACACTACTAAAATTATGTAGAATTCTTCCAGTGCAGGAGGAAATGAATTATTTAATGAAACATGTTCTAGATAGAACCATTTGTATTGTTGACTTCATATGGATGAGAAAATGAGTAGGCCAATCTCTAGATATACTATACACTTCAAATGAAATGTTTCAAGCCCCTATTTTTAGCAGTTGGCAATGTTTGAGAGATTTGAAGACCCTGAGAACTATTTTAAGTTGAATATCAATGATCATCTTTATGCCATTATTAATGGAAAAAATATACTAATGCACACGCAGAAAATTATTTGATATTATATATTTCATGTTATGTTGTGGACATGTTTCCTTATGAAAGAGCTCTGACAAGATGGTATTTTCCAATTGAAACAAGAGGAGTCAGAAATACATTGATAAATAAAGAGGATATAAATAATGAAATTGAATGTGGACCTAACATGGCATATGCAAATGTCACTGATGATGATCAAATTTGTGTAGGATTATTTCAACTACAAGACTATTATTTGTATATTTATTACAATTATCATATTTTAAGATCCAATTTCATATAATTTTTTATATTGTAAAATGTTTTGAATAGTAAATTCATTATAATTGTGGATAGTATTATCATTTAAAATATTTGATTTATTCATCATGAAACTTTTCCATCTATTTAATTACTATTTAATTGTATTTTCATTTGAAATAAATATAATTTGATATTGTAGCACCATATTAAGATTTTTAACTTTTAGATTAAAAATATGAATTTGAAGTCAAATACGATGGTGATAGAACAACATATTGTATCATTAGTTTATTTGAACTACATCAACTAGTTATTGAATAAATCTAGATTTAATAATAGTCACTTTACAACATCATAAAATTTAATTTGAAATTAATGCTCAAGCCTAACACCAAATGCATTGAAAAAAAGAATTGCAATCCAGACGACTCATCCACTAATTACAATTTAATAAATTAATAAATGTAAGTCTAAACTTTAAATTGTCATTGAAAAGATATATTTTTAAACAAAATAATATTTAAAAATACTATAGAGTTTAAATAAAACATTATTTACAAATATTATAGAGTTTAAAACATTTTTTGGGGTTTCACTTCTCATCTACTTTCTCAAACAAAACATCATTTGTGCTACTATTAGCCTTCAATATCCATGCCCTTTCAAGATCCTCAGCAGTAGAAATAATACAACAAACAATTTTCTCATGTTTTCCAACATCTCCTACAAAAAGTAGACTTGGATTGGAATTTGTCTTTTTCTTAAATAAGGCATCAGGATCCCTTCCTTGCTCCTCAATTATATTTTGGAGTGTGTTTTATATTTATTAAAGAGAACAAGCTTCTCCTTGAATTAAATGATAGAATAAATTTTTTTCGTGCACTTTATAGATGCACATTGAGGACCACGGCTTATTTTTTCAAACTCTCATATTTTTCCTATAATTTAAAATAAAATGAAATTAGATTTGACAAAAAACAAGTATGATATGCAATTTGATTAAAATGAAGATACATACCAAATATTTTTCCTTCTTGATGTTTGAAATCACAACAACGTTGACATCTTTCACCCATTTATTAAAGTATCCCTGGGATTCTACATTTAAATTATCCAACCTACTAATCATAATAGTCAACATGTTATCATTATAACTATTAGAAATAGCAACTAACCCATATTTAGCTTGGGAAAATAAATAATTAATCTTTATGGGTTCATGTTGCACCAATGAAGATAAATTTTCTTGTTGGGAGTGGTTGTGATAATGGAAATTTATTTATTTTATCAATGCCTTTACTTGAAACTCACACATATACACATCTTTTAATAATCTATAACTTCTTCATTAAGATTCAAAGTAATATTTTTTGATACCAAAATATTCAATTGAAAAGATGTAATAACATCATCAAACAAGTAAACATTCTCTGGTGGGGTGGGACTGGGGGTGCAGAGGTAAAAGGTTCCTCCTGATGAGTCATAAATATATCTACTCCATGAATAAATCATGTGGATTGAAATCATCTCCAATAATTTCACCACTTCCAATCCCCAAATATTCTTCATCAAGATCAATTTCATTCAAACAAGTAAATATCCACCTAATTGATATACCTCTTACAAAGAAATTGGAGAATTTAGAACATGATAATTACAATATTCTTTTGGTAACTACTCATGCTTGTGTTAGTGGAAGAGTCTTCCCCCTCGAGTGAACTATGTTTGGGAGCTAAGGTGGTAGCATAGTTTTCCTCAGAGATTGAGGATGCCGTATAAAATGTAAACTATTTTAAAAAAATAGTAAATTTTAAAAACAAAAATATATGCTAGTTTTAAATTAAAACTTTAGTACTTGTATTTGGAGATAGTATCTCCTCCAATCTAAGCATCGTATTGCAAGTGATGGGCGAGTTTTGAGTTGGTACATTACGTAAACTTTTAGTCATAAAAAACTAAATAAAAAATAAAAAACTAAAAAAATTAATGTAAAATACCTTGTATAGAGGGTCCAAAAGGCACAATAAATGTTGGGATTTGTTACAGTGGTGGTTGTTCCATGCAAACCTCAACTGATATTGAGTCAATTGCAACAATAAAACAAATAACTAAAATAATGCACTTTAAAGTTAATTTATCATTTCAAGTTTTTAAATAGTAAACCTACATGCAGAGACGACGAGGAAGAAACTCTTGCACATTTGAAAATATGAATCAATTGCAAGGATGATTCTATAGACTTAGAATATACAGATCCTTCAACTCCATGCTTTCCTTTTAAGGTATATTATTTTTGTGAGGCATGAAATATTACTTGAAACAAACAAATTTTAAACATTTATTAATCCTTAACATGGAAATAGTTTAACAAATAAATAAATATTAAACCTTAGGTCAACAAATAAACAAATAAATTAACCTTTTATTCCTCTAGAGAAAAAGCGTTTGTGCTCATCTTTGGATGAAACACAGTTGGAATCAATATTTTTTTCCAGGTCATATAAGACCTCATAGTACATTGCCAAAATAAAATTTGAATAATAAATAGTGGAACTAGGATTGACAAAAGCAAAATTTTATTCAAGCCTTATCATAGAGGAAATAAAAGTACAATATTCATATCTCAAATAATAAAGAATAAAAATAATGTAAACTAGTTCTAAATATGGAATATCTAATGGTCTTCCCTATAATACTATTCTTGCAAGGAAAAATTGAACCAATGCTTTAAAAAAAGGGTCACCAACATCTTCTGTGTGGATGCCCCTCTTCCGACTATCTAAAATGAAAGAGAAAATTAAGGAATTTTCTAGTTGAATTTTAATATAAAAAGAATTTTATAATTACATATTAGTTTGACTGATCTACAAGATCAAATTTGACTCTAAATACTTCTTGTCATCATTTGTCAGCATTACTTTCAAACACATATGGTTTGCATTATGAAATAGAAGACCTATCAGATTGTTAATCTCTTCTAGTGATGTACCAAAGCAAATCACTCTAGAGTCTTGTTTCACATTGAAGATCTTCTTGCTAGGGTAATAGTAATACATTAGAGATTTGAGTAACCTAATGTCTATTTCATACTAGGGCATGTACAGTAGGCCACTAAAGCTAGATTTTGAAATCTAATCACTAAACCATCAGACCATTGTTCAACACAACCATCTGAAGCTTAACATCTAGTGCACACTGACCACCACATACCATTCAACATAGCTGAATGACATAATCATTTGATATAACCATCTAATGTAGTTATCTGACACAAGCATTCATCATAGACATTTAATGGGATTGTTTGGTGTGGTTCTATTCGGCATCTATCTTTCAGTGTAGCTAAATGGTTGTACAAACAAAATGTAACTATTTGTTTTTACTCCGTCTAAATCATCATAGAATCACAATCATCCATAGAGGATTCACCATAGCTACAAATCAAATTTTCCTAGATTCACCAAATATTTCTAATAGGTTTTCCAATAGGGCCTCTTAAAATTAACCCTAATATTAAGATTTGAAACAAAATGTTGAATGTGGGAGAGAATAACTTTGTTCTAGGTGTGTCATAGATATTTCAAGTGAGAAGATAGTTGTGGAAACTAAGTTATTTTTTTAGGTAAAAGTAGATTGTGAAAGAGGATCCTATTTGTGAAGAAAAAATGTTACATAAATGAGGAAGATAACCAAGGGTATAAGACCCAACAAAGATGTTGAAATATTTCCAAGAAAGATTGGAAGCAATGGAGACTACATAACATAGAAAAGATATTGTATCTATGAGTAGAAAGGATGAAGAATAAATGATAACAGGGTTTTTATCCATACAATCAAGTTTAGATACTTTATATAGATGAAAATCAATGGAAGTAAAATATCCTAGCAAATAAAAGAGACCTACTAAGGTCAAGGTGAAATAAATACTTAGTTCCACTTGTAATATTGATTTTTTTGTGGTAAGAAAATCTTAGATAGGATTATGAAATAGATTTTCAAGTTTTAAATTTTATTTTAAAAACAAAATATTCTAGATATAAAGAAGGTAAATATTACATGTAAGAAGCTAAGTGGGGATGTAGATATATATTCTAAATATATCTAAAAGATGAGACAAGAGAAAGTAAATAATAAGTTGAGTACTTGGGAATATATGGTTTCCAAATTGATTCGTCATGTTGTACAATGAATGTTTTAGAAATATTTGTTGAATAAGATTCAAGCTTTGTTACATGAGAGAGAAGAATAACATTTCCCTAAAAGGTAATGGGAGAGATAAGTTTCCATGTATGTAGCTAAAGGATTTGTGTGAACAAAATAAGATTACTTTGAGAAGTAATGGGGATTTGAGATCTACAAGTGAGGAGATTAAGTATGTTTTATTTGACATAATGGAAAAATAAATATGTGAGCAACCCATAAAAGAAGAGATCCTCAAGAAATATCACATAAAACCTTGATGGTTTATTCACCAAATGAAGGATACCCATTATTTGATAATTGGAAATAAATTATGGAATCTCATAAGTGGAAAGAGAATGATTCATAATAAAAATATAAATTTAATGTAATTGATATTTATCTTTTGTATGGAATCTCACAAGGAAGAAAATTAGGAGGAATGAAATCATCTTATTATGAATGCAAAGGAGGTGAAATAAGAAATTAGAGAAGAAAGAGAATAAAAAGAGGAAGAAGATATATCATAAGAACAATAAAGCATTATTCACAGGATTAAGAAGAATGACGAAGACTTTAAGAAGCTAAAACATAGTTGAAATAAAGTTTATAATATTAAGATGGAGGAGGCACCTTTGGGGACCAAATAGTTTAATTTTTTTATTATAATTTGTGATTTTAGTTAATGTGTAGGTGTAGATATGGAGAAAAATGATGCACTTAAAAGAGCCTTCCAAAGTGAAGAGGTAAAGATAGAAGTGTAAAATTACGCACTTAATCAAGAAAGTGAGGAGGATCAACTAACTCAAACTTCAACCAAAGAATGGAAAGAAACATATGAGTCTTTTAATATTTTTTATAAATGTAAAAGGCAAAAGTAATATGTTTCTAGAAAAAATAAACTTAGAGGAAGTGATGGTATCCATGAGGGAATAAAATCCATAAATAGAGAAAAATGATGGGAAGAAGAATCCAATATAAATTTAGATAGGAATGAGAAGATACAAGAAGGATTTTGGTGGAGGAAGATGGACAACAGAGTTAGGTATCAGATGACAAGATAAATCTAGATATAGGAATGAGTATCTTGATGGAAGTAATTAGATGAAGTTGGGTTTCATCACACAAGTGAATGGAAGAAGGTAAAAGGAAAAAATTAATAGAGGTAGATAGATTATGCAAAACTAATGGGTTAAAATAAGATAAGCCTTTAGAGAGGTGGACAAATTATGGGGGGTCTCATTCCACAAAAGAGAAAATGGTAAGTAGAGAAGAGCAAAGGAGGAAGGATTTAAAGTTAGGTAGAAGATGGAAATGGAATAAAGTGTGGCAAAGAGATGAAATATTTGGTGTAATGGAAAGGAATGCCGTGTTCATCAACCTTAAGAACTAAAAAAAGAGGATTTACCACTTACTTCATCCATGCATGGATAGGATATCACATTTTAAATAATTTAAATATATAATTCAAGAATATCCAAAATGTACAAACAATCTTACATCTCTAATAATAAAAAAGAAATTTGTATAATTTTAATTAAAAAATCTTAAAAATAATTTATCAATTCACAAACGTCATGGGATCACATAGTCACATTCTCATGTGAGAACCCTAACTTGATTATAATGGTGGTCACATATTTCATGCTCTCAACTCAAGTTGCAATGCCTTCACGATCACTTTAATATCAATAAGTTTTCATGGTAGACATTATCTCTATGTTGCAGGAAGAGCTTCATAAATGCATAAAATACATATTCATTAATTGTGACCCAAAATTAATAGTCTTCAAATATTAATGATCGTGACATAGTCTTAGTGATGGGTTGACATGTAACATTGACCATCAAATTTATTCAAGTTTTCACATTGTCCATGGCCAATATTTCCTCCTAAAAGGTCAATAGAGTTTATGGGATGATTTTTTCATGGCAAATGATGCCCTTAATATTTAACTTCTTGTTCATGGAGTCCATGGCTATGGGTTCCTCCCATGGGGTGTAAAGGTGATTGCGTGACTCTACGAGTTTGAGATTGTAGTGCATGTAATAATTATTGGGGGTAATGAGTTACAAAGTGGTTACAATTATATATGGACACATTACAATCCTTAATTTTATTTAGTTGAGCCATGAGTTTGATGTTTTGAAGAAACACCATAGTAGAAAAGGGTATATGCGCCGAACCAAAGTAGATTTAATAAATCTTCGGCTACAGAGACCTAAGAAGTCATGAAAAGGATTTTGGGATTATTAAGGAGACATCATGGGATCATGCCATATAGTATGATTATAGGGAACTTGTAATCATTGTTCAAAATATGTTGGGTTCCAATTTTTAGTATAAATATGTTACATATATTTTCATATTCTCCTTTAAATATATTAAATTTTGGTTATTGAAATTAATTAAATAAATGTGTATTTAAATTATATATACAAATATGTAGTATATAAATGTTTTTAATTTTTTTTAAAGCTATTTATTATATTTTAAGATTTTTTGTTTTCATTTTTCAACTTTTTTTGGCAATTTAGTGGAACATAGTATTATATTTTGATCCCACAACGACATTAGAATGATACACAAATCTTCGGATAGTCATATTGTTTTCAAAAAAAATAATCAATCATATTTAATGTGTTACTGGAAAGCTATAGAAAATAAATATAAATTAATACTGACCAAGAGGCATTTATCTCACCCATGTGCATGTTGTTGTAATAAAATATTTCACAAGAACTATTAAGAGAAAGTCATATAAAATGTAAAATGTCAAAAAAAAAAGAAAATCAAGAAAAGGGATCTCATGCCTTCAATATAGAGAACTTTCATGAAGGAAAAAAAATGAGAAAACTTAATCATAAAAGGGAATTTCCCCTCTAAAATCATGGGTTGGGAACATATAGAAGAAAGATCAAGAGATTGCAAACGAATCACATTGTAAGGAATTGACAGAGCAAAAGAGTTTGACTTTGGGACATTAAATAGAAATATCTCAGAGGGAAGGTTATAGAGTTTGCAATCAAGAATGAATATTAATCCCATAAAGGGTCAAAGTTATAGATGGTGAGATAGAATAGGCGTAGAGAGTAATTTTTAATGTAGATGTCATTAAAGGTTTGTTTGGTTAAGTAAATACAAAATACATGTTGTTTTCTATTGTGTGGCTCTGGCTACAATATAAAAGACATCCTTTCAGTAGGAACTCCTATTGTGAATTCCACTATGATATTGCTTCATAAAGTAATATGTATGGAAGATACAATAATTGTGTATAGTAGATATCCATCCAAGGCTCTTTAATCTTATATGAATTTATGTAAACAAGGAATGAAGAACAATTGGTATGTTTACTGTGGTCTTTTATATAAGAATTGGTATCGGTATTAATCATTTTCATCCTTATACTTTTTACATACATGTTCCCTACATGTTAAAAAGACATGTTCATAGAGGAACAGAGGTTGAGATCTATGTATAAACAATTTGGATAAACCATCATAAATCATTATCAACAAATATGTATCAGTACTTGGGACACTATCTTTGATTGAAAGATGGATGTATTATTACTCCCAAGTACACCAAACTCTCTTTTGGTTTGAGATTTCCTTTGTGTAAATTGTGAGTATGCTTGTAATAGATTTATATGGAGTTAGAGTGTATTGTTTTAAAACATCACTAGATATGTAAATGTTATGATAATGAAACAAAATCACAGAAACATTTTGTATTTAGTTATCCATTATACTATGAGATCTATCACAATGTTTACTCCCTCTTGAGAGGAAATCAAAGCTCTCTACAAGATATTATTCATTACAAGGATCAACGATGGGAGATGACCAAATATTGAGATGTGATCTTCATGAGTTGTCATCACAAATCTTTTTTTTTTAGTTCTAACTTTTGACTTCTTTCATCAATCTTAATTTTAAAGTTGCAAAGAGACCCACTCTTCTATTTGATAGTCATGAAATGACGAAATAAATCTTAATAACTTAACTCCTATATTTTACACAATAGATTTTATTTCTTTTTCTATTACAAATTATTAATTAAAATATATTTTTAATTATAATTATATAACGCTAACAAAACCTCCTTCACTTGCATAGCGCTACCAGAACACGTCGAGGAGGTTTCGAGGGCCTTCGCGCATGCATTACTGCCAAGTTATCTATCAACAGCACATCGCCTGCTTCCCACTTCACATCTACGCATTCCTCGTTCATTACTTTCCCGCTCTCCTCCATCACACTACTCGGAATGGGAGACCCATCTCCATATACAAGTTCCATGACACCGGCAGCAGCAGGAATATAGTTAAACCAAACCTTCCTATCACCATACCCTTCAAATGTTCTCGTTCCAGGAAATGGCCCTCTTACGACTCTTGCACTCCCGTCTTCCATCCACTGCAATTTCCCACCTTCATCTTCAACTCTACAACAAACCCCAAATCAGACATCCTTTGGATTAATTTGCACAAGCAGTCGTGTAATTGTAAGCCTAATTTAACTCACCTTTGGCGGGCTACATGTGGATTTTTTGTCTGAAAAGTAGATTCCCAGCCTTTTCCAAGGAAACTGCCCAAGTTGTCTTGTTTTGGAAATAAACTCTGAGCAAGTAATCCTTTGGTGTTAAGATCTTCTAAGAGACCAGGGAACTTGTATTCCATGCGAGCAGCTACCCTGTGGCTCAGTACCACCGCTGTTTCGCCTCCCTCGGGAGGTGCAACCTCGCAGAAGAAGAATATTTTTGATGGAAATTCTTTGGTCTGCAATATATGACATAAATTTTATTTATATGCCAACATAATATGATAGACAGAATAGATTAAAGCGGATGCATTCTTGGTAGAGTAATTTAGGTTCAAATCTCATTAGAGTTCTGGCATTTACAATGGAAAAACATATATTTAATGGATTGATAAAATAAAGGTACAAGAACAAAAAAAACCTTATTTACAGTTTGGTTGTATTAATCTCACAATTAACATGTAAAATATTTATATGTTAGTTGTATTTATATTTTAGCAATTAACCTGTAAAATATTTATAGTTTGGTTGTATTAATCTCACAATTTACACGTAAAAAAAATGTAGACACCATAAAATCAAAAAAGATATAAACTAATTTTATAATTATTATGTAATTATTTACCAACGCCATTTCATGGTGAAATATGATTTGTTGATGGAGAGGAGCTTCGTTGGCAGACCACACTCTGCCAACAATGTTATTTCGGGGAGCGGGGCCTTTGTATGGCTGCTCTTCCCATCCAAATGCTTCCACAAAACCATTGAAGTCATCTGCAGATCGTATGGCAAATCCTCTGAACAGGATGGCTCCGCACTTGTGTAATTCTCGCTCAATCCATGCCTTGTTCTCCTCTGTTATGGACTGCATCACTATGCCTTCCCTGTGACAATTAGTGGCAGGGAGGATAACCTTAGGAAACAAATGACCATCTTGGAACTTTTGTTCCTCAATATGACCCTCCATGAAATTCTCCATTATTCTTGTTGATTGAACTCTTACAATACGATAAAGACTTTGACGAAAATCCTCACAGGAGCCCCTTTTATAACAAAACTGATTGTAAATGGTTTATCTGCGGATAACATACAACAGCTGTAATTTGTAAATGGTTGGCACACGGGAAATAACGAAGGCCCATTTGTTAATACCTTTTATTGCAACTTTGTTTTTTTCTATAGAAGTTCCATTTAAAACATTTGAATCGATTTTGGGAAGTGAAGCGTATGGGATAACGGGACCACAGATATCAGGTAGTCACACCTACTCCTCCAATTTAAAAAATAAACTAAGTGGTCACAACAACTACTACAATTTAAAGAATACAAGTAAATAAACTACTCCTGGTTTTGAGGGAATGAAATGCGCAGGTTCAAAGTATTTTTGTTGATTTCGTCATGCAATTCATAGTATTAAAAACTCGGACATATTTGTTCTCTAGTCTGTACATATAGTCACATCACTTATTTCAATACGGATATTATTTTGGCAAAGTCATATAAAATAATTTATCTTAACAAACGAGGGGACATCATTTTACTTTTTAAATCTTATGATCATGTTCAGCTAAGTTACGTTGATAAATATTAGGTAGTCACACCTACTCCTCCAATTTAAAAAATAAATTAGGTGGTCACAACGACTACTACAATTTAAAGAATACAAGTAAATAAACTACTCCTGGTTTTGAGGGAATGAAATGCGCAGGTTCAAAGTATTTTTGTTGATTTCGTCATGCAATTCATAGTATTAAAAACTCGGACATATTTGTTCTCTATTCTGTACATATAGTCACATCACTTATTTCAATACGGATATTATTTTGGCAAAGTCATATAAAATAATTTATCTTAACAAACGAGGGGACATCATTTTACTTTTTAAATCTTATGATCATGTTCAGCTAAGTCACGTTGATAAGGTTTATTACGTCCAAATCATACCATGATCATTTTTGGTTAAGCTAACTCGACACAAGGGACATTATTCCATCATAGTCAGCCAAGGTTTACACTTAATCACATTTAACATTGCTCTAGAATCTTCATAAGTTAAACTCTGCCTCCTTCGACAAAAGAAATATGAAGTGCCACTCTAATTTTTTATAATGTAGAAAATAATATTTTATAATGTAAAAAATAATATCTTATAATGAAAGGTCAATGATGGAATCAACCATACTTGTGGCCGATTTAATCATCATCATGTGATTATGATGTCACCTTGATTTCATATGTTTGGAGTGTCTGATTTAGTTTTGATGAGTAAGGTCAATATTTTTTTAATTGTGTAAGAGATTCTTATTTGAAAAATGGTTTAATAACAATTAGAGTGATAAATATTGGGAAAAAATTGGGACATGGTTGGGGAAATGAGTTTAAAATTGTGAATTGAGATGTTCTTTTTATTTATATTAAATTAAATAAATTTATTAATTATGGGTTTTTGTTTTCACTTGGGCTCTCCTACTCACTTTTATTTATTTATGTGTTTGTTACTTTGTTTCACCACTTTTTTCATCCTCATCCTTGAAACTTAATAAAATAGGTACCTTAAGCATTATAATATAAAGTAGATAGCTTAGGCTTTATAATCTTAATTCTTGTATTCTAATTGTTAAGATAGGTTGTTGTTTCTTACGCTTGATCTCATATGTTATAAGTTTCTTTGCAAGCCATAACCAAAACGCTACTCCTCCTCTTCCTCCTCCTCCTCCTCCTCCTCCTCCTCCTCCTCCTCGTCGTCGTCGTCGTCGTCGTCGTCGTCGTCGTCATCATCATCATCATCATCATCATCATCATCATCATCATCAATCATTTATAATTTTTTTTAATTTTTTAAAACAACAATAAAAAATTGTCTCTTCCCCTTCATTTCCTTAATTATTTGTCATTCCACCTCATATCCTTACAATCTAAATTTTAATTAAATATGATTAAAATGAAAGTGATTTGAAAACAGAAAATACAAAACTTGAATAATTTTTTACTCATCTTCTTCATTTGTCGAATATTCAATGCTTACAATTCATTTTTACAATTTTATCCTTATTTAATGTAAAACAAGGTTCAATGCAGTGTCAATATTTTTATTGACACGATGGGCATTTTATTTTGAAAATTTTCTCCATGTTTAATGGCAAACAAAGGTCAATACGATGTCATTATTTTTATTCACAAGATGGGCATTTGGATTCACTCAAATTAATTTTTATTTAAAATATGGATTGGTTACGTGTAGGTATTACTTTAGTCCTTGTAGGTGCAAGGAACACAAATCACATTACTTGCACAATATTTCGTAGTTGTGCAAATGTATCAATTTGTAATGTGACTGGCATGGTGGGAAAATATGTCAACACTTCCTTCACCCATGATTAAACACCATTCTATAAATACAATTCATTTTATATTCTTAATTTGAATTCATGTGTGCCATGAATTATTGTTTGGTTTCTCCAATTTCGTAAAATACAATCCGCCCAATAATACTTATAATCATGGGCCCTTTTGTACCGAAAGAGATTCTACCATCCCTCGTCCTTGAGTGACCATAGTAAACTTTCATGGATTTTTAATTTTTTGACCTCCTCCTTGTTTCAAGAATGCCCCTTTAAAATTTTTCACTTACATCTCATTCAATGTTTCTATTGGAGCCGCTACTTTTAGAGGTTTAACATATGTGTGTATGCTTCCACTTTATCATTCCTTTTTTCTTAAAAATAACTCAATGTCTACCCAAAAAAATGCCACTTTTTGGTGTTGGAAAGGAATTATTTCTCACTGTTTTTATTTAAGTGCCATATTGAAAATGAGTTACTGAAATTAAATTAGATATATTATCAACTTATGTTGCAAGAAAAAAGAAATTAAAAAATATGATGACAAGAAAATCAATTGTACATATAATTCAAACATTTAAATTTACTCCAAAAAATAAACATATATATTTTATATTAAGTAAAAAAATTAAATATATATAAAATATTTGTTTATTAATTACAATCTAATAATTTTATGTACATACTAAAATATAGTCTTTTGTACTTGATAATGAAAATTTTGACATATATTTACCACACATGACTTGTGAACATAAATAAGGTCCTAATTAACTATTATCTCACACATACATGATATATTATGAGATTGCCCTTTTCTCTTGTTGTTATACACATACACGTACCTCACTACATATTTAAAACTTACTAAATACCCTGCGCAAGCATATGTATAACTTTAGTTTACTTCACCTATACATATGCCAATTTTTTTATATTTAGTCACTATCCATACATTTACCAAACAACAGTTGAACATATTAATAAGGTAATAATATGCCATTCCCTAACACTTATATGATATCCCATAAGTTGATCCTTCTATAATCATTTTATATACGTATGAGAACCTCATTGTGTGTTTCAAAATTGTTATATATCATGCACATACATCTGTAGACCTCGATTGAGTTCACCTATACATAATTCAATTTTGATAGATTTAATCAGTATCACCAATCGATTTAACGAATTCATCTAGTTGAAGTCAAGCAATTCAAAATAATGATTAATTTTTAAAACTATACCTCTTCGTAATATCGACCTATTTTCTAGCATGTTAGTGGTATGAGAAATTACCCAATTGAAATCATATATAAAAAAATCAAGGTATCATTAAAAATGTACTTTGAACTTATCTTAAACACACTAGACAAATCTACCCTAATTTTACCAAATTGAAAACCTATCAATAGGAGCAGTTTCAAGTCATGTTTGAAGCACACTAAGAATAAGTCAAATAAATCATTGTCAAGTATCAAATCCAAATCACTGGTTATATACACATAGCTAAGGAGTGTAATTGCACAATCACACTAGTTGGGAGACTATGCTTCACTTTATTTCCATCTTTAGAGTATTTGATACATAGACAAATAATAATTACCAAATATGGGTGATTGGGGTCAGCTCACTACATTATACTTTATTGGTTTTTAAATGGTTACAGTGCTTAAAATTACACCTATGGTTTTAAGAAAAAGGAGAGTAATGTATGGATCTACACACATCATTAGGTTTATGATCACAAATACAAAATATACATAGACATATGCAAGTGACTGTACACTCATAATTCTTCATTTATGCATAGGTTAGTATTGAATAGTGCATGTCTATATTGATCGACGCCACTAAATTGAATTGGTGGAATCAACTTTACACAAAGATTTATTTCCATAGGGAAATGAACCCCAAACCTGCTTTACGTTGATTTATACTTCCAAAATATAATAATCGGCAACCAATCATCCAAAAATTTAAGTAATGATCCTTTTTTATATTTAGCATATGCCACATCTAAATTTATTGTAACCAGTTTCAGTATTTTTTACATTTAGATATATGTTTGAATGCCATATTTTAATATCAAAATTATTATAAATGTTCCTATCTTAATTATATTATGTAATTTATATTAATCCAAATTAGGGTATAACATATTGGTGAACCCATACACATTGATCAAATCATCCTCCTAATTTCTTATATTTATTTCCTAGGGTCTAAAAAATACATTTATGATTTCCATAAATAAAAATGTTTTACATATTTTTTGTCCTAGAGTTCCATGCTCTATTTTTTTAATTCTCCATTTAAACAAAACTATTTTCACGTTCGGATTTCAATATTAATTAGGATCTCATCCTTATTGAGTTTCACAATTCATACTTATCTATTTTTTTATTTTCATCCCTGATTTATGGTAATTTCCTAATAATACATATTAACTATGGCATTATTGAATGAACACTATTTTTTAACACAAGTAATGAAATTAATCTTTTCAAATTGTTCTAAATGGGTAATAAACATCTAGCCTAATAATAAGGCTAAAATTACCAATGAACAGTCCAAAGCCTTCTTCCACTCCTATGGTTGCAACATCCAATTTAAGATGCCTATTGTTAATAATTAATGGCAAAGGGTATGTATCACATCTTTTTTCCATTATACTACAAATTATACAAAACACACTATCTACCCTATTGATGGACTTATCATGAATGTTGAGAGTGATAATACAACTATTAAAGATCAAATAGATGATATCGATGATAAAGAGTTTAATTTATATATTATCATTAATCCACTTCAGATTTATGTAATGTTTTATATCTAAAGAGATGGAGAGAAAAAGCTGGCCCAAGCTTCCACATCAAGTGTTTAGATATCTAATTCTGATATTTTCCCTATGCCTACACCTCTAGCGACCTATGTGACATCCACCAAAGGTTTTGGGCCATCACGAAGACTGTAGCAAATATTCATAACTATTCTTACAAAGGCAATCCTTACCCCTACCATGATGACTATGAAGGTTCAATAACCAAATTTTCTTACTAAATGCTACCTTGAATATAATACTAAAATTATGTATGTGAAATTATTATAACTAAATCAATTTAAATTAAGATATAGTCATTCTATGGATTCACATGCTTTGATCTATAAACAATTATCCCTTGAGATAATAACATTTATAGTACCAAAAGGATTTGTATCTTCCAAGAATCCATTATAAAAAGGTAAATGTGATCTCGAGCAACACCTTAGATCATTCCATGTAGTATGATTAGACTATGCATACAATAAAAAACTATTGACCAAGTTATTTCCAAGAAGTATTAATGACTATGCATTTTCATATTTCTAAAGTCTCTTCCTCGATTATATAAGATCATTCAACCCCTTGGCCAACCAATTCCTAGCACAATTTCCATCAACATTGATTATAAGATATCCTAGGCACAAATTTCTAAACTCAAGAAAGGGTCTAATGAACCAATCAATGATTATGTACTTTTGTACAATGAATTGCTAACCAAGATTAGTAATACTATGGACAAAAATGA